>JAZKJV010005267.1:0-225337 GCA_037367405.1 Ottelia alismoides
TGATGGAACGAAAGAGCAAGGTCCATAGTTAAGCGAAGGTAGGGGTGGACAACCTAAGACTTAGCCCTTTCCAGCTTGAGTAGTTCGGATAAAATGACATGCAGTAAGTAACTTGACTTCTCTATCAACATTTGTTATATATTTTGAAGCCTATGCATGTGCGGTTATATTTGAACTTTGTTGTTGTCTTGTATTATCGAATAGTTGATGTCATCATGTATTTTGATTCTTTTTTATGTATTTTGATTCTTTTTTATGAACGAAATTGTCCTCGTTTTCTAAAAAAATGGAGATGTCAACTAACAACATTCACAAATTTGATCATCAAATCTATGATTGATTGATCAATCCCATGATTTCCTGATTCTCTCTTACTTGATTAAATAGAGGATTTTGATGAATGCTTCCTATGGACTATAAATAGAAGAAGGGGTGTGTATACTAACATAAGTTCTCACACTCTCTCGTGGTAAAAGAAAGAAAGAAAGAAAGATAGGAAGATGAAAGAAGATCTATGAATACTACAACAAACTTTGAAGGAAGCAGTATATGTAGATACTACTCTCCTACATCTTCTCAATGTTCTCATACAACTTTCAAACGACGTTATCGATTTGGTGATATTTTTCACTTCCACGTTTATCAAATGTTTGGTGATTTGAAGTCCCATATAGATGATCAACTTTGTACAAGCTCTTAATGGAAGACTGATTTGATCATAGTGCTTGGTTTTGTGTTTGCGATCAACTGAGTGATTTTCTATCCTAACATCACAGATTTTCCGCATTGAAATTCTTTTGCAATTGCAATTAATTTTCTACGATTGGAATTTATATGTGAGTGCAGTTAGATTTGTTATACCGTACAACATCCGCTTATCAACCGTGTAGTATATCCTCGTAATCGAACACATATGGGGATTCTGTTTCCAACAATGCCCTTGTGCAAGGCACATGGGCATACTCTAGTTGTGACAAAGATTCTACAATTATTTTGTTGTTTATACAAGCCCATGATGTATCATCATTTCAAGTAAAGACGTACCTTTTTACAATGGCATCTTAATATTTTTTAAATGCGAACATACATACTTTGATAGAGTTCACAATTACATTGCAATTGACAAACATCACTGTGTACACATTGGATGTAGTTGTTGATTTCCTAATATTGAAACAAGATCTCTCTCTTTAATTGGCAGCGCAGCTTGTTGCCCGTCTCCCATCAATCTCTCTATAATAGTTTTTTTATGAATTTTTAAGATTATATAGTTGAGATGATGCCTTTATCGAAATGGCAAAAACATCCAACCCTAATAATAATATTATTAATTAATAAGTAGGCATCCATAAGGTCATTAGGTACCCAGTCATTTCTATGCTCAACATTATTAGACTATTAAATAGTAGAAGAAATAGTGATTGGATAAGTTGAAGACTAATCTTGATTTGGCACGTGAATCTCATAGGTTTTTGTTGGCAGTTGAGGGTGATCGAGGGACACAATATGGAACAAATAGAATGTGGAATCGATGGGTGTTTGCTTTCGGCAAGAAACCTAATGAGTTGTCCTTAACAGATAACGGCTCGATCGATGGGAATTTGGATAGGGTTAGGTGAGCCCAAATCATTGACCATTTTTTTATTAGTCTACCGATCGATACGGAGTTAATTTGGACAGCAAAGAATAGGATTGGGATTATATATGGATAGGGTTTGGTCAGAGCCAAATCATAGACCAATTGTTCACTACATCGGACGAGAAAGCCATTTAGTTTCCTACGATAAAGATCATCTGAACATATTTAGTTTATACCGACGTTTTCCTCGAAATAGGTAACTGATTGACGAATATTATTCGTTGAGAAATATATTTTTATAATAAAAGTTAGCGAAGAGTGTAAAATACGTTGCTATATATTCTGATGTTAAATGTATAACAATGAATATTATTCGTTCTAAAATTAGCAACAATTATCATATTCATTGCTAAAAGTTCGTACAACAATGATTTTTCCATGGACTCATTCGTTAAAAATTGTGAAATAGTTGTTAAATTTATCAAAGATTAAAAAAAGTCAATGGATAATTATTATTAGATGATTTGTTGTTAGAAATATAACAACGAATACAATAATCATTGCCAAATTAAAGAAGTAAGTAACGAAAATTATTCATTATTATTTATTTAACTATGCATGATATGACAGTGGACATCGAATTATTCGTTGCCTTAGGTCAATTTTCTTATAGTGTATAACAATGCTTCATTGTTGCTATTTTCAAAATTGAAACTAATAGTCGCTAATTTTTTTTGTTAAAAAATTAGCGATGATTTGTTCATATTTTGAAAATAGCAATGAATAAATGTTGTTATATAGAGCGTGGATAATGATATAATGAATGTATATAATATACATCGTTCATTTCTACTATAAAAGACATTTCGGAATGAATAATATTCCTCACCACCGCAACAGAAGTATTGACCTAAGACAACAAATAATTCAAAATTCATTGGCACATATTTTGTAGTCAAATATATAATACTAAATGTTATTCGTTACTCGATTCTTTACATTAGAATGAGTATTGTATCCGTTGGTATAGTCCTTACATTGAGTCATACGACAAGGATTATTTGTTTGTATTTTCTTATAACCATTCTTAAATTTACCAGTGATCTACAAACTTCAACAAATTAATAAGTCAATTGAAAAATCATTATTATATGAATCTTTAACAACGAATATGACATTTGTGGTAAATTATAGGAACAAAAGATAATCTGAGAACGAGTAATATCCGTTGTTATATCCTTAACATCATATGATATGGTAAGGATATCGAAATTATTCATTGTTTAGGGTTAATCTTGATATAGTACATGATTTTTTTCTAACATCAAACGATATAGTGATGGATTTTGATATAAATATCGTTATAGGCTCATTTTGTTGTAGTGTTAAATTAGATCTGTAATTAACTTACGAAAAGAGGATGATTATATTACATAACCGCGAGGGAGATATGTTTTTCAGATGGGAGGGATGTCTCGGTTTAGGTTTGCATTATATGCGGAAATATTTTTTTTGAAAGGAAAAAGGATGTCACACCGTGAAGGAGGACATCCAAAAACTTTTATTCACAAGTTACGTACAATGGTTACAAAGACCAAGACTCATATAAGAGTCTGGAGTGCTCTATTACATTTTTACTATAACATCTTTCCCCATGAAAAATAGTTCCATTTCTTGCCAACCAGATCGCCCACAAAATTGATGCCGCACGTTGCTTCTCAGCGAGTGTGCACGTCCCGAACCGATCAATGGACTCCCAGAACTCTCTAACCCCTGAAGATGCAACAACAGGTAAATTGACCCCGGCCCAAACCTGCCTCGATGAAGAACAAAGAAAGAATAGGTGATTAGCATCCTCCATCTCCTCGCCACACCGCATGCATGAGCTGTTAGCCCCAAAGAGCCTCGCCTTCCGAGCGCCAGTCATCACCCGCTCTCTCTCGAATAACCAGAGAAAAACTTTCACTCTTTTAGGAATCCTCCAAGACCAGATTTGCCCTAAGCTTGGTTTCGCAATTCCCGGATCATAGACGATGGAAGCATATAAGACCTTGTAAGCTTTCTTCACACTAAAGGTACCAGCACCCCATCTCCAATAATTAGCTCCACCACCATCCCTCAACACAAGATCTAGATGTGGGGAAATCTGTGGAAGCACCGAGCACACTCCACGCCAAAAGTTTGAAGGTTTCATTCTTCTATCAGGACGCCATTCCAGGTTCCCAGTCACACCATAGATCATCCTCAAAAGCGTACAAAGAGTATCTGAACCATCACCCCAAATACGAGTGGTCCATTTTACCAGGAGGGCCTTGTTCATCGCCTCAAGATTTAAAACTCCCAAACCACCATCGGCGTAGGTAAGTGTCACAGCACCCCAAGAAACAAGTGGAGTGCCAGCCCAAAAGAATTTACGCATCAAAGTCTCCAAACGCCCCCGAATCCCCACCGGGAGCAATCGAGAAGACAGAAAGAAGACAGGTATCGCAGAAAGGACAGACCTCAAGAGCACCAAACGTCCACCTCGTGATAAGCAAGAAGCCCGCCACACCGCAAGCTTGCTCTCAAGCCTCTCAACCACAGGAGACCAGTCTGATTGCCTTAAACGCCCATCCACCACAGGTAACCCCAAATAGGTGAATGGGAGAGCCCCACGCCGCGAGCATAGGACAGCTCCACAAGCCTCTCTCTCCCCCTCCGAAAGACTGAAAGGGATAAAAACTGACTTCTCCTCGTTGAGCTTCAGCCCTGAGACTTTCCCAAATAGCTCCAAAACAGTAGCAACTCGCTCAGTTTCATGAGAACCACCTTCCACAAACAGGACCGTGTCATCAGCATACTGTAATAATGGGATAGATAAGCCATTCAAAGTGTAACCCTGGAAGAAGTTTCCATCCACCGCACGAGTAACCATCCTTGGCAGCGCATCTGCTACAATAACAAAAAGAAGAGGAGCTAGCGGGCATCCCTGCCTAACACTCCGTTGCGGCTGAAAAAATCCCCCCTCCTGTCTGCCATTAATCAGCACCGAGCAAGATGCCGTCGTCACACACCTTTTCATCCAGGAGATCCACTCATCTGGGAAACCATGTCTGGAAAGAGATACCCAGATGAATTTCCATCTGACACAATCATACGTTTTGGAAAAGTCAATCTTCCAAAGAAATCCTTTGACCTTCCTTCTTTTCCAATCTGCGACAATTTCTGAAGCAATGACCACACCATCCATCATAAGCCTGCCAGGGACAAAAGCCGTCTGCGAATCACTGATAATGTTCCCCAGAACCACACGCAGTCTATTCGCAAGAACTTTCGTAACAATGAGATAAATGGCATTTGAAAGGGCAATAGGCATGTAGTCCTCAATTTGATCCGCCACCTCCCTTTTGGGCAGGAGGAAAATCAAAGAACGGTTTAGCCGATCAAAATCATGGTTCTCTCCTCTCAGCTCCTCAACCACAGCCAGCACATCCTGTCCCACCAACTCCCAGAACTCACGGAAGAAGAAGACCGGAACCCCATTCGGCCCTGGGGAGCCATCTGCATTCAAATCCACCAGAGCTGCATGAATCTCCCGAAGAGTGAACGGGGAAATCAACTGAGCCGCCTGGATCTCAGAAACTTGAGGTACATCTCTATCATACCAACGAACCCCACCTAGATGGTCTCTTGATGGAATATGATTTTAACATGTAGTAGCTAGCTAGACCAATGCATAAATAATGATAAAAGGAACAATGGGTCCTCGTTGAGATCTATCCGACTTATCAATAATAGTGGTTTAAGAAAGGTAAATAAATCTTACGAGATTTTGTTGATTCCAGTCAACTATGCACATTTGCATGTATGTTGCTTTTCTATAATTTTATGTTTGAATGTTTTCGATTACATATGATGTTACTACTATTTACACTTGTATATAAACATGTCTGAGGGTTTATATAATGTTGAAGAGTCCGCTAAATGTTGGTGACGTTCATGTAAAGATTCGAGTAGAAATTAGTTGCCCGTTAACTCATGATTTCTGTGAAAATGGAGTATATTAATTTAGAATTATACGCTACTTATTTTGAGCCGTAAATTAAATTTGTTAGAAATAATAAATAAATGGCATACATCAAATCCCAAAATAGCAATTTGTACGATTCTAACTTTCGCATCTCAGTAATTAGATTTATTATGTACGATTCTAACTTTCGCATCTCAGAAATTAGATTTATTATGTGGTTGAGTTGAAATACGACTAGATGAAGTACACTACTAAAAAACTATGTATTAGCCACACAATCAGGCCACGATTAATATTACCCTTGCAAATAATCTTAAGAAACAGTAAAGTTAGTGTGGCTAAAACACAACAACGTCAGTAAATATCGTGGACAAAAGTCTTACACCACGTTTATATTACCGTGGAAAATAATATTTAGTCTTGGTTATACTACCGTTGCTAATAAGTTTAGATTATGGTAAACCTCTTGTGGCCAAACTCATCACTTAAAGAAAAAGTCCCGCATTCCCGCTTTTAATTAACCCCCAAAAAATCCTCTTTCTAAATAAAATTCAACACCCAAAAATATCCCGCTTCTAATTCCCGCTTTATCCCTAAAACCCTAAATCCCTCATCTTTATCCAACATTCCCCACTTGCCCCCCTCCACCCCGCCCCCTCGCCCCTCCCCCCCCATATTCTCGTTTTCCATCGCTTTGTTAGTGACAGCAAATCCTTCATCTTCATTCAGGTATACTCTTTTCCCTTCTCAATATATCTAATTAATGTTTTCCCCCTTGACAGGTATGTGCGTTTGAATAGTGATACGGATTTGAGATGTGGGTTCTTTTTTGTATTGTGCTTTGGTGAGAAGAAATTAATTTGGATGTCGATTATACTCTAAAACATGGTATTTTGAGGAAAATAAGATCTTGAACTGTGGATTCTGCTTGTATTTGGTTATGAAGTGCCTTTGAATTCGAGATGTGGCTTTTCTTCATCTCTCTCCCTCGTTGGGAGAATATACATGATTCAATCAGTATGTTTTTTGGAAGACAAACTATGGAATTTTTAGGTTATTATGCGAAATCCGGTTTTAACTGTGAGACTTTTTTTCCATGATATTAAAAAATACCCAGCCGTAGTGTCGATTTTGGCATTAAAATTGTGACATTTTTAAAGTTAATTGATGATTGCAATGTAAACTTGACTGTATATTTGCTTGAAAGGAAACCTGCATATAATTAGATTTGTATAACCATCATATTCTTGTTTATTTTAATGTCTACGCAACCACTGATTTCAAACGTGATGCTTATCTTCTCCAATGATTTAGTTACAAAAACACTCAATTTGGAACAGTCTTAGTTGCAGTGCAATTTCGTTAATGGTAATTTCTCGGATCTGAAGCCATCCCCCTATCGTATTATTGAATGAAAGTTTATTAATATTTATACCATACATGACTTATAACTCATGGTAAAGTAAGTGGTAACAATAATAAACATATCATCAAATTGGTATGTTGCAACTTTGTTTCAGTCATTTGCTTCTCAGAACCCCACAATTTGTAGATGGATGTGACACTGAAATATTAAACAGGGATTTTTTAGTGAACTAACTATATACTTTTTATAAATACCAAACCATTATATTATACTATGCTATGTTCTGTTGTCTTTGGTATCCAAAAATTTTTGGAAGAAAGTTTTTCTTATGGACTTACTTTTGAATTTAACTCCTAGTTTTTTAATAGGAATTTGAATCTAATGGAAAAGCAGATATGGAATTATTTCCCATTGACTAGATGCTACAATTGAGATTACTTAGACCATCTAGAATATTATACTTCTCATCGTCAGAATTAATGAAGAGATAGATAGTCAATGATATACTTTGCCTCAATGGCTTTATATAGGGTTACCTTAATTCTTAAATTACATAGGTATAGTTTAGATATCAAATATGACATACATATTTGGTTACATACTAGTTGTTAAGTGCACAGTTTTATAAAAAAGGTTAAGGCAATTTTTGCGAGATATAAAACCAATAACATCAAACATTACTACAACTATGAAGGAACACTATTAAAAAATATTGTATTAGCCATGCAATCAAGCCACACAAATACATACGGCAATCTTAATCTCCCAAAGGCAAAGCAAAGGGAGGCCGATTTCCCAAAGGCAAAGCAAAGAGGGAGGTGACAGTAAAAACAAAGAACAAGATCCAAGGCAATGGGGAAGGGGGGGGGGGGTGTAGGTGGGTAGGGGGTGTTGCAAGGCAGGTTGGAGTGGCCATTGGCTAGTGATGAGTGATCTAGTATTAATACAGTTAAGCCCACTCTGGCAGGTCTGATTACTTCCTCCCATCCATTCTGTTGTCTTCTAAACCTTTGTTGTCCAGTGAAAAAAATATTTGTGATACCATGTAGTTTTTCTTGTGGAAAAAATGTTTAGAATGAAAATATATTTACAGATTCCCATGTTGTATATATCTAGCTGATGGATTGATATACTTTATGTAGATGGACAAGACTTGGTTGACTAAGCGGTAGTCAGATATAGAAGTATATAATCAAGGAGTTCATGATTTTTTAGACTGGGCATTTCATTCTGATAGAGCACATTTTAGGTATGGATCTAACAAGGATTGTATTTATTGCCCTTGTCGGATGTGTATGAATAATAAGAGATAGAAACGAAAGAAAGTATATGATCACATTATTTTGAATGGGTGGTGGCAAAGATATATTATTTGGAATTTAAATGGAAAGGATGAACGGTTACAAACAACATCAGAAGTTGCAGAAGTCGAAGAGCGACTGGAAGATATTATTACTCCTATGGCAGCAGATAAACCTATTGAATTCGGAGGTAATTTGGACAATGTTGAGAAGGTTGACAATGGAAGGGAACGATTTCTCAAAGCTTTTATGGAAGCTGAGGAACCTATTGCCAAAGGGTTGAAGATGTCTCGATTCATGTTCATCTTAAAACTATTCAAATTGAAAGTTAAGCATCGAGCTACAACCGCCTTAATGTCAGATATGCTACAGTTTATTTCTGAGGTATTAGAGAATCCACCAAGTTACCCGCAAAGTTGGTATCAGGCTAAGAAGAGTCTTCATAAATTATGAATGAATTGTGTGAAGATTGACGCATGTCCAAATGATTGTATTTTATTTTGGCAAGAAAATAGTGATGACCGGGAGTTTGCCGAGATCGTGTCTTTCCACAAGGCGGAGAGACAGTCGCTGAGTTGACCTCAGACAGAATCCCGAATCGATCAACAATTAACCCACAATAAATATATGCAATGAATATCAAAAATGTGGAGTTAAAATTTATTATAACTCTACATGTAAATGTGTATAGGTGTAAGTACAGGTAGAGGTCGAACACTGGGAGGCGAAGGGAATGTATGTGAAGTGTAATTATTCAATCCTTTGTGCATGTCCTTTAATTGTTTTTGTGGGTTCTGGGTTTTTCTGATTTTTTTAATTTTTCTTTTTCATATTTTTAGGGTTTTTTTAATCTCTGGACTAAATATATATATAATTATACCATATATAATTTTTTTGAAAGTTTTCAAAGTCATTTTCTATTTATATTTTTTTTTGTATTTTTTTAATTTATACAGTACAAAAAGGGCTTCTTTTTCGTTTTTAATAATTAGGAAAAAAAATGCGAAAAAATGCAAACAAAATAAGGGCGTGGAAATACAAGGCATGAAGCATTTATCCTAATTTTTTTTGTATTTTTAGAAGCCACCTAGGTATTTTTAATAAATGGATAAAGATACAAAATAAAACAGCCTGGCAGGGGTATTTTTGCAAATAAAGTAAGTCACAGGGGCATAGGTGCAAAAATACAACAGAAATAAACATTTATTTAAACTTTTAGAACTATTTTACAATAAACAAAAACCGCCAGGGCTAAGGTGAAAATTTCACGCGCCTCACGTGGGACTGCACGTGAGGCGCGGGAGGACCAAGATGCAATTTAAGGAAGTACCGGGGTCCTACTGCAAAATATACATTTATTTTATAACGTGCAAATTTATTTACAGCATTAAATATTAAATACAAAAAAGGCGGGGGCTGGATGTGCAAATTACCCCCAATAAGGCGCTTTATCCGACGGCTGGTCTTCGTTCACTTGACACGTGGCGCCTCCACGTGCGCCGATGACGCTTCGCCGATGGAGGGCTGAGATTAGATCACTCGCGTGATCTGACGGTCGATGCAGAGCTCCATCGGACGGCTGGGATCTGAACTGGGCCTTCGTCTTCATCCAACGGCGGAGAGGACACGTGGAAGAACAGGGAAGAAGCCTCGCCGTGGCGAGCTTCTTCCGCTATGATCTCGCTCTCCGACCGGCCTTCTTCGCTCCTGAAGGTCCACAGAGCTTCCTGGCAGGGTACTCTGTCTGCTGGAGGTGTTGGGTCGGCCGGAGGCACCCCGGAGCGCCACCACGAGCTCGGTGAAGGAATGGGGCTCCAGGTACCTCCGCCCGCTTGAAACGCGACTCCTGGTGCCTTTCTTCGCATCTAACCTGCACAAAAAGAAAGAGGGGCTCGAGGGCGTCTCCCTCGACCCGGGGTTTGAAGCTGAAAGCACTGGGATGAAGGTGGGCGAAGAAGCTCCGGCGATGGGTGGTGGAGGAGCTTCGATTCGCGGATTCAGAAGCGAATCCGGTTGGACAAGGTGGCAGGAAGGTGGAGAAGGCGTAGGGGAAAGAAATGAGGGCGAAAGCGAGTCGGGAAACAGTCGGAAGCACAGTGAAAAGCACGCCGGAGCGGAGCTCCGGCGAACTACGAATCGCCTAAATTACGCTAAACTACAGATCTACATGCGAAATAAAATGCGAGAATGAAATGCATAAATGAAAAACTACCTAAAAATGATAAAAACTCAGCTCTTATACCTGGGGGCCGCCAGGGAGCAGGACGGACGCCGGAGCTCCGCCGCGACAAAATTTCTTCCTCCTCCGGCCGATTCACAGTGCTAAGGAGCTCCTCCTGTCACAAGGGCTCATCTAGGACTGGATTCAAGGTGTTTTGGGGGAAGTAAGTTGGCCAAATTCGGCCAAGGAGGAGGGGGAACTTATTTATAAACATGAGTATGTGCCCTTATTGACTGGTAAATAATAAGGAATCGGTGATATATACATTAGATCTAACATGGGGGCGTGTATGTACAATGTACCATGAGCATTTCTTATGAAGGAAGCAAAGGCGATCGATGGACGGGGCGGCCGGGAAAAAGGGGAGAAGATGGGGGGTCTGACAGATCTGACGGGCTGGAGGCTGATTTATTTTTCAAACATAACGAGAGCCCTTATTGACCGGCCAATATTAAGAAATCCAAGCTATATACAAGGGAAACAAGCTATGGGCGTGTATAAGGGTTGCATTGGGAGCAATTTTTGTGAAGGGACCGATGTCATTGGAGCGACGGGTCGATTGGGAAAATTTGGAGAAAACGCCATGTCTGACAGATTTGACGGGCTGCAGGCTGAGGGGACAGTTGACCGCGGTCAACATTGGCAGGGCTGTGATTGGTCCATGTCAGCCTGAATTTGACTCTTTATTTTAACCTAATAAATGAATTAATTAGATTTTGCTTATAAAATAGAAAATGTTTATAAATTAATGTAGTATTTATTTATGATTTTTATTTATTTTTTTGAAGTATTTTATTACGGTTTTATTAAAATAATGTGTATATGTATGTATTTACATGTATTCTTGTGTATTTTATTTTTAGTTTATTTATTTTATTTTATTATTTTAGTTTCTTATTTTATAATTTTATAACTAATTTTTGTGAGTATACATGTATTTTTATTTAATTTTTATGAGTCTATTTACATTTTTAGATAAATAAGTATATGTATATGTAAATATACTTATAGGTATTTTATCTGTATATTATATACATTTTATTTATTAAATGAACTTTATTAATTTTTATTATGGATTTGTATTTTTAATAAGATATATATAATATGTACCTGATTACAAAAATATAAATGAATAAAGAATAAAAATCCCTTTTATTTATGTACATGAGGTAGTATAGGTATTTTGTCTATGTATTACATATAGACTTATTTTTATTTTACAAATTCTTTTTGGGTTTCCTTTTAATGTTAATATGCACATGATTTATATACATTATTTACAAGATTCTAAAAATATAAATTTATAAAAATAATAAATAGTAAATAAAATGAATATTTTAATCAGGTATTATGTACAAGAAGGGCCAAAAACCTAACTTCCACAGATGGACTCCAAAAATTATGAAACCAATTTTATAAAATAGTTTATGAAATGCTATATACAATTAAAGGTGAGTTTGGGTGATTTGGAGTTTTTATTTGTAAGATATGGGTCTGTGAAGTTGAGATTTTTGCTTTTTATTTTGTGTATAAAATGTACACTGTATATTATTTTCACATAAACTCAATTTTGTATTTTTATTTACATTATTATCTACAACTTTCATGTACAAAAGATTTTAATTTGATGAATAAATAATTCTTTACAAAATAGGTGTCAAAAATGCATAAATGAATGAATAAATAAATGAGGTATTTATTGTATTATTGGCCCTTAACTCCCCCTACTTTATTCCTTGTCGACCAATTCCATTCTGGACTTGGTCTCGGGGTTAGGGTCATAAAATATTTGCAATATTTTATTCCTTTTTCTTTTCTTCTCTTTATTCTATAATTTTGGCATTTAAAAACCTTATTTAATGTACAATAAATACAAGAAACAATGGATGCTATTATATACAAATTAATGCTATTTACATGCATTTGCTGGGGTTTTTAAGGCCAAAATGATAGAATAAAGGTGATGAAATGGAGATTCATCACCCCCCTATACTTGCCTTTGCTAGTCCCTAGCAAATACTTATGCAATAAGTACAAAAAGAACAAAGAATAAGAAGAAAAGAAAAAGTAAAAATAATGAATTTAAAGAATAAATTGGGTTGATCATGATTATTAAACTCATCTGTACAAAATCAAAGTTTGGAGCTCAAGTTAGACCTTGGTGTGAGAATGTGTGTGGAACCTAGTCGGAAACCAAATTTAAAACACAACAGCCTTCGAGAGTCACAGAACTTGGTTCAAATCACCTCAATAACCAGGTCAGAACTAGCCTACACCATACACAAACCCTTATGACTATGAAGCTGACTTGTACGGTGTAAGTGATGGTGGCTCTCCCCAACTGAAATGACAAAGGAACTGACTTCTCCAGAATGACAACCCAATGATTCCCTAATCCAGCCCTCTACCGTCAAGGAGCGGGGTATTCCCTTCTAAGTTCAAGTGGCATCCGACTCAAGAGGAGGGGGGGTAGAGAAAAGAATGGACGGTAGCCAGTGTAGCTACCTATCCTAGGATGCAAGACCAGTGTAGTCAAGTCATCCAGCTGCAGGCTCACATGGTGTAACTTTGATGCTCAAGCTTGCTTATTTTCTATACAACATATGTACATACTCCGGCAGGCACTTTTATTTTTATTTACAAGCCTGTCCACTTTTTTGGAGTTTTTCTTTTTTTTTTTCTTTTTTTTTTCAACATACTATGTACAGCAGCATTTACATAAGGACTTTTTCCTCTTGAGCCAGAAGACTATCCCTCTTTTGAAGCTTTATTGCAACCCACACTCTCCTGTCATTCGACATCATTGAAACTGGACCAGGTTGGGGTGCACTTCCCTCCCTAGACGAGGACGAATGTTTCCACCCGTGTGCGTCTCAGACTGGCAAATCCAACCCCCTCACCACTCCAACTGAGTTGAGCCAAATGAAAGGTGCAAGTGTCCAAGTTAGGTCACGGCCGACAAGAGTCATGCGTGTGTTTCGAAAAGTTCTCGTTAGTCCACTGAGGTGACTTGAACCCAGCCCTGCTTTCTCAAAGAATTAAGTCTGAATAGACCTGAAGTACCTTAAACCTAGTTCCCATAAGGTTCCAGTGTAGTTAGGTGCAGTAAGGTCCAACCAAGCTCCAATCTTCGACTTTATTGGACTAGTTCAATCATCAAGCTCAATCAAAGAATATGAATGCTATGCAAATGCTATTTACAAATATGCAAAGAATAATGCAATTTCAAAGAATTTTGAGAACAAAGAGGAGAGTTTTTACACAAAGAATTTTTACGAATAAAATAATTTGGTTACTCAAAATAGACAATATGTACAACTATTTACACGGGCGTGCCGCTTTATTTTAATGATTTTTAAAGAATATAGAATTTAGTTTTTATTTACAGGTATATATATACATTTATTAAAGAATATAGTATTTTAGTTATTATATGTGACTATTCCTCAAACTTATTTGACACATATTTTTCAAATAATTTTTGAAAACTATAGTCCAAAATAATTTTTACAAACATTTTTACAAACATGTTCATACATTTGAAAATCATTTTGCAAAGGTTTTTTAAAACAGTATATATAGATTTTCAAAATATTTTTGCAACCATTTTTCAAACCATTTGCAAATCATTTTTCAAACATTTTATTTCACACAAAGAAAATAAATCTTTACAAATCACACATTTTTACAAAGGTTGAAAACATGTAACAAAATATTTTCAAAATAGTTTTCAATAAATGTTCATAAAGATTTTCAAACTATTTTTCAAACATTTTGCAAAAAACGTTTTCACCTGATTTATTAATCAGTATATACAAAAGAATTTGAGGAACAACCACATCTTTTTATTAAGAATTCTTAATGAATTTTAAAGAATTATTAGCCATATTATTAAGAGAATACGAAAGTACGAGTTATGGCTAAAGTATATACACAGTATATACGACCCCCCTATACTTAGCTTGAGCTATGTCCTCATAGATCGAAAAGAAAAGAGAAGACATAACTCATACTGAGTATAGACAAGTCTAAAGAATATATGAATAAGAGACAAAGGAAATAGAAGTTGACCGTCCCCCCTATACTTAGGATCAAGTAATCCTAAGTATAGCAGACTGTACGCAAAGCAGGGAGGGTCAAGGGTGCACCCCCCCTATACTTAGGACAAAGTACGTCCTAAGTACAAAGGGGTGACACCTTTTATTGAGATACAGAAGATAGAAAAGGAAAAGAAGAAAAGAAGAAAAGAAGAAAAGATAGATACCGATTGATGAAAAGCGCGTGAGGAATATACACATCACTCCCCCTATACTTAGGGTGAGATATCCCTAAGTATAGGAAAGAAATAGGAGTGACGAAAAATGTGCAAGGAAAGAACAACTCAGTGTGTGCCCCCCTATACTTAGGACAAGGTACGTCCTAAGTGTAGACACAAAGATGTGGCGATAGATCTGGGGTACACATAACATACGGGAGAAAGAAGGAATAGACAAAACACATATATACAACTGGTGGAGAACGAGTGAAGTACAGGACGGTGTCTGGTAAGCGACTACCGGACTATCGTCGTCGTCTCCCTGTGAGAACGAGGACGCAACCAGAAGTTGAAAAGACACCCTGATATACAGTCAAGTGGGTGTCAGCTACTGGGGACAGTCAGATCAGAAAGTAAAGATATCCGGTCCGGTAGCATGAAGCAGGTGAACGGCTCATATGGTCATCATTGGAGAATATAGCCGATACCGTAGGACCGGGAGGAAGAAAGAGCAGTACAAATTCCTCCGGTCAATCAGAGTCTCAGATAGATATGAAATAAAGCATATGAGACTGTGTGATGTACGGTGGTGATATAATCTGAAAGTCATAAGAATACACCGAACAACACAATATATGGCTCACTCTTGCGAGGGTCATCAAGGTGAGCGGAATTAGAGAATAATCAGAAGACTTGGCTCCGTGCTCCAACAGAGAGGAGACACAACCAGGGAGAAATCCGAGTACATAAGTCAGAAGACCCGGCTTCGTGCTCCCCCAACTGGGAGACACCAGAAATGAAGCCGTGTACCTAGAAGATGATGTACTCTCCCGCAGATAACCCTCGGGGAGTAGTACATAATAGGCAATGAATAATCAGAACAGAAGCTCACCCTTCCGAGGGTCATCAAGGTGAGCGGGCTCAAAGGAGCCTGATCCATCAGACGGATCATAGAAATGGTCTTGGTAGGCGACAGATCGGCTACCAGCAGAAGAGACCGTCAAATCAAGAAAGTGTGGCAGCGTCCCGCAAATAACCCTCGGGGAGCGGGCTGCCAACTAGTCATGGGAATAGCAGATATCAGAAGCTCAGCCTTGCGAGGACCGTCAAGGCAAGCATACTCAAAGGAGTCTAATCAGATGGGTCCCATGATCCGCAGATCGGATAAGCAACTCAAGATGGGACCAAAATCATGTATAACAGACGATTCGGTTCCGTGCTCCGCAGATCGGAGACACAATCAGCAGTGGGAACCGAGCGTAAAGAGAGTGTCGCAATCTCTCGCAGATAGTCCTCGGAGAGTGGTGCAATCTAGGCAAGGAATAGTCAGAAAGTGCCTCTACCTTGCGAGGGTCGTCAAGGAGAGAGAAGAGCTCAAAGGAACTATATCCCGCAGATGGATCCATAGAGAATCTGGTCTCGGTAGACGACAGATCGGCTACCCGCAGAAGAGATCAACAAATCTAGAAATATGTCATAGTCTCCCGCAGATAACCCTCGGGGAGCTATGAACTATGCATGGAATAATCAGAAAAGTGGAGCTCTGCCTTGCGAGGACCGTCAAGGAGAGCGGACTCAGATGAGTCAAATACATTGGCTTCGTGTACCAACAGGTCAGGTACACAATCACAGGGGGAGGCCAATCAAACATATCGTACGACTCGGTTTCGGGTCCCATCACAATGGCGACCCAAGTAGTGTATGAAACCGCAGTCCTAGAAATTGTCGCATTTTCCCGCAGATAGTCCTCGGGGGCAAATGCGAACTAGATCAATGAAGGTCACGAGAATGCTGGCATAAAATCTCAGGTCCTCGAAATACTATGAATCTATCAACCAACAGGAGGGCATAAGATCAGGGGAGGGAGAAAATCATCAGGCCAATCACAAAACATCCCTCAGGTCAATCCAGTAAGCTGAGATGGCACGAAAAGTAGTCAAGAATTCTCTAAGTGCCATGGTGGATCAAAGAGTCAGGAGATCAAGGACGACTTAATCAGGAAGATGAGAGATCATGTAGGATCTGCACACACTTATCAAGAAATCCAAAGTAGAATAATCCGTTAATCCTCAAAGATCAAGATGGGTGGAACCTCAAATAGATAGATCAATCAATGCTCATGATATCATCATCAACTCATCGCAGCACATCACATCCTTAATCCGGTGTGCGAGAACTAAAATTCCTCAATAATGCATCACACCTATGCTCTATGCATCAGCAAAAATCCTCAAGAAATCCATATGCATGTATCAAAGACAAATCCACCAGATCGATCTCAGCAGCCTCAACATCATGGGCCCGGCTTACACAAATAATCTTGTATAAATAATCCTCGATGCGGGCCTCATCAATATGCACAACATTCCCGAGTAAAGGGAGAGGTGATACGGGGTACACGAGGAGGATGGGTAAGAAGGGTACACAATGGAGTGGAGAAGATGATTGAGCGGGCGTGCCAATATCATGGGTGGTAGAAAGGTGATACAGAGGGAACGAGGAGGGCGGGTGATAAGATCGGTACATAGACAAATTAGGTGTTCCACACAAGGCGGGAACACCGTCAAAATTGCGGTCCGAAGAGGTCTCTCCTCGAATCCAGAGAAGATGGTACGATGGATACATAGAAGATGGTGAAGAATGCGGGAAACAAAGGACTTGGCGAAGAATGATTGAGCTCAAGCGCCAATATCATGACTCGATGCAAAATGAAGAGGTCTATTTATAAGAGAGATAGAGAGACTCAAAGATGAAAAATGCATGACTCACACGGACGGGACCGATGAGTCTAATAATGAATGCAAAACACAACAAACTCCAAGTCACAATCAATACACAAGGCAAACCCTCAATTCACCTACTCGACACAGTGAAGACTGTCAGATGACGGTCATTTATCTTTTTGGTTTTAGAGTTAGGTGAGAAGCACAAAGTTGTACAAACACTTAGGAGGCTTGATAGGATTTGGGCTCTACTCCTTAGCGTGTACGTGAGCACTTAAAACGCATACAATGAGGGGGTTGCTCTCCCCAAGACAAGGAATCCATTACGTTTTATTTTTAAGTTTAATAGAGTTAGCAGTCCCGATTTTTATTTAAGTTATCACTTTTTTTTGGGTATTTTCAATGCACGTGCCTATCGAGGTTCCAATTTCCATTAAGCATCCTAGGTTGGCAAAAACAGAGGGAGAAGATCGGAAAAGCCATGCAAGTCGGAAATCAATGATGCATGCTAAGTAAGAAGACTTACAGTGCTTCCCAGCTCTCTCCATGCGGGATGCATAACGGAATTGAAACCTATGCTATATGCAAATGCAAGCCGAAGAAATCGCCCTAGGATAGTAACTGCTATTATCGTGAAGCACTACAAGCCGGTCGCTTATCCTTAACCTAAGAGTCCGGTCTTGGCTCACCCCTCCTCTTCTCGACACGCTCGAGTTCAGGAGTAGCGCTTGATGGGGCTTGCTCACGGCACAGTGGTTAAGAGATAAATGAACCAACTGTTTAGATTTGACTAGGTCCAAAACGCACTATAGGTACATGCAAATATATTTAGGGTGTTTGGACCTAATCTATCGACAAGCAACTCCTAAGCTAGGGCTCATTCACACAAAATAATAAAAATAAAATAAAAACGAGAAAGCGTCAAAACCGTCGAGGCCCCCAAGGGAACAATCCCTCGGGCAATGGACCTCGGGAGTCGGAGTGCACCTGTGAGAGTCATGTATTATTACAAAATTCTGAGTGTCACTCTCTCACATGAATATACATAATAAGATAAAGGAAATAAAATTCATGAAATAGAGACTGTCTTCAAAAATTCTCCTTCATCTGCTATCGATGCTCTCTCCTGTTGGCTTGGCATAGAAGAGCCAACACCGCCTCGCTTGGGTGCATAGGGCCTCCTAGGAGGTCCTCCCCCGCTTAGCGGTCCCTCGCATCAAAGACAAAAGAAAGAGATGGTCAGAGCAGTCAATCAATAATATCAAATAAAAATAAAATAAAAATCACACAGATAAACAAATGAAGGACATGAACAAAGAATCAAATAAATGAACAAATAACCACACAAAATCATACAAAATCCGTTGCCTCCCCGGCAACGGCGCCATTTGATGACCGGGAGTTTGCCGAGATCGTGTCTTTCCACAAGGCGGAGAGACAGTCGCTGAGTTGACCTCAGACAGAATCCCGAATCGATCAACAATTAACCCACAATAAATATATGCAATGAATATCAAAAATGTGGAGTTAAAATTTATTATAACTCTACATGTAAATGTGTATAGGTGTAAGTACAGGTAGAGGTCGAACACTGGGAGGCGAAGGGAATGTATGTGAAGTGTAATTATTCAATCCTTTGTGCATGTCCTTTAATTGTTTTTGTGGGTTCTGGGTTTTTCTGATTTTTTTAATTTTTCTTTTTCATATTTTTAGGGTTTTTTTAATCTCTGGACTAAATATATATATAATTATACCATATATAATTTTTTTGAAAGTTTTCAAAGTCATTTTCTATTTATATTTTTTTTTGTATTTTTTTAATTTATACAGTACAAAAAGGGCTTCTTTTTCGTTTTTAATAATTAGGAAAAAAAATGCGAAAAAATGCAAACAAAATAAGGGCGTGGAAATACAAGGCATGAAGCATTTATCCTAATTTTTTTTGTATTTTTAGAAGCCACCTAGGTATTTTTAATAAATGGATAAAGATACAAAATAAAACAGCCTGGCAGGGGTATTTTTGCAAATAAAGTAAGTCACAGGGGCATAGGTGCAAAAATACAACAGAAATAAACATTTATTTAAACTTTTAGAACTATTTTACAATAAACAAAAACCGCCAGGGCTAAGGTGAAAATTTCACGCGCCTCACGTGGGACTGCACGTGAGGCGCGGGAGGACCAAGATGCAATTTAAGGAAGTACCGGGGTCCTACTGCAAAATATACATTTATTTTATAACGTGCAAATTTATTTACAGCATTAAATATTAAATACAAAAAAGGCGGGGGCTGGATGTGCAAATTACCCCCAATAAGGCGCTTTATCCGACGGCTGGTCTTCGTTCACTTGACACGTGGCGCCTCCACGTGCGCCGATGACGCTTCACCGATGGAGGGCTGAGATTAGATCACTCGCGTGATCTGACGGTCGATGCAGAGCTCCATCGGACGGCTGGGATCTGAACTGGGCCTTCGTCTTCATCCAACGGCGGAGAGGACACGTGGAAGAACAGGGAAGAAGCCTCGCCGTGGCGAGCTTCTTCCGCTCTGATCTCGCTCTCCGACCGGCCTTCTTCGCTCCTGAAGGTCCACAGAGCTTCCTGGCAGGGTACTCTGTCTGCTGGAGGTGTTGGGTCGGCCGGAGGCACCCCGGAGCGCCACCACGAGCTCGGTGAAGGAATGGGGCTCCAGGTACCTCCGCCCGCTTGAAACGCGACTCCTGGTGCCTTTCTTCGCATCTAACCTGCACAGAAAGAAAGAGGGGCTCGAGGGCGTCTCCCTCGACCCGGGGTTTGAAGCTGAAAGCACTGGGATGAAGGTGGGCGAAGAAGCTCCGGCGATGGGTGGTGGAGGAGCTTCGATTCGCGGATTCAGAAGCGAATCCGGTTGGACAAGGTGGCAGGAAGGTGGAGAAGGCGTAGGGGAAAGAAATGAGGGCGAAAGCGAGTCGGGAAACAGTCGGAAGCACAGTGAAAAGCACGCCGGAGCGGAGCTCCGGCGAACTACGAATCGCCTAAATTACGCTAAACTACAGATCTACATGCGAAATAAAATGCGAGAATGAAATGCATAAATGAAAAACTACCTAAAAATGATAAAAACTCAGCTCTTATACCTGGGGGCCGCCAGGGAGCAGGACGGACGCCGGAGCTCCGCCGCGACAAAATTTCTTCCTCCTCCGGCCGATTCACAGTGCTAAGGAGCTCCTCCTGTCACAAGGGCTCATCTAGGACTGGATTCAAGGTGTTTTGGGGGAAGTAAGTTGGCCAAATTCGGCCAAGGAGGAGGGGGAACTTATTTATAAACATGAGTATGTGCCCTTATTGACTGGTAAATAATAAGGAATCGGTGATATATACATTAGATCTAACATGGGGGCGTGTATGTACAATGTACCATGAGCATTTCTTATGAAGGAAGCAAAGGCGATCGATGGACGGGGCGGCCGGGAAAAAGGGGAGAAGATGGGGGGTCTGACAGATCTGACGGGCTGGAGGCTGATTTATTTTTCAAACATAACGAGAGCCCTTATTGACCGGCCAATATTAAGAAATCCAAGCTATATACAAGGGAAACAAGCTATGGGCGTGTATAAGGGTTGCATTGGGAGCAATTTTTGTGAAGGGACCGATGTCATTGGAGCGACGGGTCGATTGGGAAAATTTGGAGAAAACGCCATGTCTGACAGATTTGACGGGCTGCAGGCTGAGGGGACAGTTGACCGCGGTCAACATTGGCAGGGCTGTGATTGGTCCATGTCAGCCTGAATTTGACTCTTTATTTTAACCTAATAAATGAATTAATTAGATTTTGCTTATAAAATAGAAAATGTTTATAAATTAATGTAGTATTTATTTATGATTTTTATTTATTTTTTTGAAGTATTTTATTACGGTTTTATTAAAATAATGTGTATATGTATGTATTTACATGTATTCTTGTGTATTTTATTTTTAGTTTATTTATTTTATTTTATTATTTTAGTTTCTTATTTTATAATTTTATAACTAATTTTTGTGAGTATACATGTATTTTTATTTAATTTTTATGAGTCTATTTACATTTTTAGATAAATAAGTATATGTATATGTAAATATACTTATAGGTATTTTATCTGTATATTATATACATTTTATTTATTAAATGAACTTTATTAATTTTTATTATGGATTTGTATTTTTAATAAGATATATATAATATGTACCTGATTACAAAAATATAAATGAATAAAGAATAAAAATCCCTTTTATTTATGTACATGAGGTAGTATAGGTATTTTGTCTATGTATTACATATAGACTTATTTTTATTTTACAAATTCTTTTTGGGTTTCCTTTTAATGTTAATATGCACATGATTTATATACATTATTTACAAGATTCTAAAAATATAAATTTATAAAAATAATAAATAGTAAATAAAATGAATATTTTAATCAGGTATTATGTACAAGAAGGGCCAAAAACCTAACTTCCACAGATGGACTCCAAAAATTATGAAACCAATTTTATAAAATAGTTTATGAAATGCTATATACAATTAAAGGTGAGTTTGGGTGATTTGGAGTTTTTATTTGTAAGATATGGGTCTGTGAAGTTGAGATTTTTGCTTTTTATTTTGTGTATAAAATGTACACTGTATATTATTTTCACATAAACTCAATTTTGTATTTTTATTTACATTATTATCTACAACTTTCATGTACAAAAGATTTTAATTTGATGAATAAATAATTCTTTACAAAATAGGTGTCAAAAATGCATAAATGAATGAATAAATAAATGAGGTATTTATTGTATTATTGGCCCTTAACTCCCCCTACTTTATTCCTTGTCGACCAATTCCATTCTGGACTTGGTCTCGGGGTTAGGGTCATAAAATATTTGCAATATTTTATTCCTTTTTCTTTTCTTCTCTTTATTCTATAATTTTGGCATTTAAAAACCTTATTTAATGTACAATAAATACAAGAAACAATGGATGCTATTATATACAAATTAATGCTATTTACATGCATTTGCTGGGGTTTTTAAGGCCAAAATGATAGAATAAAGGTGATGAAATGGAGATTCATCAAATAGCCACCTTGAATTTTGTCCACATTGTAAAAGTTCTAGATACAAAGATGTTTGGACCATGTTTCCTATCGATGATATTGCTAGACATTGTTAACATTCCGTTCAACTTGATCTACTTAGAAGCTATTTGGACCTCTATTAATTGTAATTGAATAATGGATTTTTTGATGTGCAAGTAGAAATGATTGTTTTTACCATTGTTGTTGATTAGAAACTCCTCTTTGTTTATAAATGGTATTTGTTTTAAATCTTTGTTCATCCATCAAAATAATTCCAATTGTCCTCTTTGGTTTAGATTTCTTTTTGAAAATAATAGACGCTAATTATGGAAATTATGTTATTGTAGGCAATGCAATGTAGAAATGCACATAATCGATCAAAGCTAACACGTACAACTCATCGTATGGGTAGAAAAAACACCAAGCAGTTAAAGCACGAGTTGATATGTAATTAATATTTTTTCAATTTAAGTAATTTTTATGCATTATCATATATATTTATTTATACAATTAAATTCATGTTAAAAAGGGTATTGATGCTGATCGTTGCAATCTTTTTATACACTCAAAAAGTAGAGAAGGAAAAGATGGCTCAAGAATGTGGCATGATAAGAATTTGCAAAAGCAATATGTAAGTTAATTTAATTATGTTTCAAATTCATTTTAATGTATGTATTAATTCAAATTCTTTTTATTTCATTACCTCAGGAGCACATGATGGCACTTCAACACCCTAATGATGGGTCTCCTATCTCTCCAGACGCAGCATATCTACAAGCAACTAGACATGAACATCCAGGACGCGTGAGGAGAGTAGGCGGAGGGGTTAACCCATCCAAGTACTATGGAGGTAGAGGACAACCAGATCGTAGCTTACATGATCGAGTCACTAGATTAGAGGTCTTACTAGGAGAGATAGCAAAATCAGTTGTTGTCATTGCTAAAGCACAAGAGGCGTCGTCATCGAAGGGAAGTCTTTCATCACAAAGAGAGTGTTCATTGTCTGGAATGAACAAAGACAAGGGTGCAAGAAGAGATGATGATGAAGATTCAGAAGATGATGCAAGTTTTAGTGATTTTGCTTTAGATGAGTAGTATTTAATTTTAGACCGATCTTTATGTTACATCTCATATTATTAGATTTCAAAGGTCATATACTTTCTAATGTTCTATTAGCTAATTGAACCTTAATTACCTCTTGTTTTGTTAAAAACCTTATGTTGACATGAGGATTATGTACTTTTTCAACTTGTGTGTTTGTGCTTATCATAAGTTTGTTTGTTAGCTTGTACGTAGATTTAGCATGTGTATGCATGTCCACCATGTGATTATGACAGTACAGGGAATGAACATTGAATACCAAATGCATATCATATGAGATTTTATTAAATGATTAATTGACACATGCATTGATTTTTTTTGAAATTCTGCTTTTTTGGTCACGGTACAACTTCCGTGGAGAAATCTATGTCACCACAACTATTAAACTATTGTCAAAGGCTATGCATTTTGGTAAGATAGTTTTAGCCACATTTTTTATTACCATGGCTTGAATAGATTTGTTGTGCTATTTAGCTGTGGCTTCAAAGTTTTTTCATCGGTAAAATGACCGTGGCCAAAACAGTATAGCCACAATAAGTCCATCGTAGCGAAAAAGTAACCTCTTTGGCCATGGTAAACTATAAGACATGGTGGTATAAACCACAGTAATATAACCGTGGCTAATACTATTAGGCAACGGTAATATGACATTAAGCCTCAATACTCAACCGTGGCTTGTTCATTGTTTCTTAGTAGTGGTAGATGAGTGATTTATTTGTACTTCTTGATTCACATAGATGGTGAGTATATAAGATATATTCATATTTGCATATGGACTAAATATTTATGAAATATTTTTTATAGTCAATCATGTAGAGACATGAGGTGCAAGCGTACATGAGGTGTATGCGTACATGCGTGCATGTCTGTGTGCGCATCGTGTCTGTGTGTGTATGTGTGACATATGACCAATGCATTGGATGTAGACTTGTGATTGTATGGAGATAAAGACCTCAAATGCCATACGTTGGATTAAACAAGATTAGAATGTGAATCAAATGTTAGATTAGGTCATGATTAATTATAAACTTAAAGGATTAGATTGATGGAGACCAAGTCATCCCACTAGGAATAGGTTCCCTTAAAAAATAACTTCAAACTTAAACAATTTAATGAATATTTGATAATTATTCGCGGACTCTCCATCATTAAGGGGTACCTTGCCATGGTTGTGTCTAGGATTTTCTTCTGCAATGAAAGAGCTGCATAGTATAAGAGTGCATGGATCAGACTGCTTTATTTTCTGAAAGGAATCGTATGCATAGTAATCCTAATAGCGATCCTTATATTATTAAGGGTCTATGCCATTATGCATAAGTAGCAATAAGTTCATTGATGATTGATATAATTAATATCATATCAACACACACTTTCAGCATGGCAGGCTTGAGTATTAAAGATTGAATCGTTGGGAATGCAAGTTGTACTTGTATGGTAGATATTTCCCCCTTTTTCATTGTAGTTGTGCTTTCCCATACTATCGTGGTGAGGTGAAAGTGGAAAGGAGATCATACATCACACTTGAGGCACTTTGATTGGCATCCGTCTTGTTTTGAAAGCTAAAAAGAGAATTAACTTTCAAAATATTAAAAAGTGATGTACCTTTGTTTTAAAATTATCTTAAATATAATTTTCTAAAAAGTGAATTATTTTTTATTTCAAATAATGAACCTTGGCTCATTCAAATAAGCACTCAAAGTTAACCAAGTAAAAAAACTTAATTACATGGTTTGAATTTATGATTTGGATGGTATTTGCAAATAAACACATGGAATAGGTGTTTATCAATTCAAGGTACGATATCTTGAGGAATGACATTTTGACAAGGAGTAGAACAATGACCATGTGCTCGTGTGTTGTTTCGATCTTAAATCCTTATCGAGTGTGCTTTAGAAGCAAAATGGTTATACAAACAATAATGTTAAAGATCCTCATCAATCATGAGGGAGATGTTTGATGATGTGAGTTTCTCTCATTATATGCTACAACATTGTGAAAGACAGTTTGCTGCAAGATGCAGGAAGTTAGATCCAGGGAGTTCATGTAGTCGGAAATGCTAGAGTATCTATGTGAACTGGAGTCACCTAGAACTCGAGATGTATGCCAATACGATGATTTGTCTCTGTCCAAGTCCTTCCCAGATTTCATTAGTTTAGAGAAGGGAACAAACAAAAACATCATTATATGATACATCTACATTCATCATTGAACCAAACTTACTCGTTGGACAAGAAGAAATTGTTGTTACTTGTACATTTACTCATGTGCGAAGTGTTGCACTTTTTTAAACAAGATCAGATAACTTGATCAAAGGGAGGTAGTCATCCAAATGGAATCTGATGCAACTATAGCAAATGATTGATATTGGATTTCATATACTACCACATTCCAATGGAGGGGTCTATTATCTCAGCGAATGTTTTCATTATCCAGATACTAGACGAAACTTATTATATATATCTAAGTTAGTTAGGCATGAATATTCTTTTCAAATATTTGAGAACTTTTCATCAATCGTTATGATAAATTGATATTAGAACATTTTCTAACATTTGGTGGACTCTATAAATTAGGCATTAATGAAAGTATCCTAGATATATTTTTTATCCTGGACAATATTTGAACATTTAAAAATTGAGGGTGGTGATCATTTAGCTATGATCAAGGATAAAAAACTTAGATATAAATTTGTTGTTAGAATCAGTAGATTGATAAAAGTTGGAACTTTATATTTTCTAAAACTTCAAGATTTACCAATCAATGAACATTGTATTCAAGGTAAAATACATATCCACAATACATTTCTCCAAGAAATGTGTATCATGTAAAGGTACTCTAGCCTTCTTACATATTGATGTATATGGTTAATTCAATATTACATCATGTTATAGGCATTAATACTATGCAATTTTTATTAAAAATCGCCAGTGGCATTGAATAGGAGGAAATGACAATTATATCATATAATATATTTTTATTTTTCAGTTTAAGGCCTCTCAAATAGGGATGAAAAAATGGATACAGATATAGATATAGGCAAATATTTGCTAGCATATTCGGAAATTTTTTGAATATCTATATCCATATTTGAATATTATTCGTATATAAATCGATCATGGGTACCAACTATAATTTTCTTTAAATATGGAAACTTTAACAATAAAAAGATATGGATTCGAATATATGAATATAAAATACAGTTGATATAATACATTTTTTATTTGACATGTTTAATAAACAACTATCAACCTAAACTTATTTCTCCTTACCTAAATTCGTGCATCTCACCTAGCAGTGACCACTACACCTCTTTACCTCGACAACTTCATAAGAATTATAATTATAGAGGTCACATACCCCTTAATTTCTATATATCTAGATAGATAAACCCTTTTTAGATTGTACTTTTGATTGGCCAAATATGTTTATAATGGTATTCGATCTTAATTCGGTCGAAGTTTGTATTCGCTATTTATTCGATCCGGTTCATATTTGATGAATATTCAATCCGAATTCGTATTCAAATATTTAATGATGAAGTTTTCTAAATCCATATCCTATTTATATCTATATTAGTATCGATATAGATGAAACGAATATAGATATAAAAATAAACCATATATAATATGTGTTAGTCCCTATTGTCAAAGGATCTGTAAGTAAATTTAAAACATGGGAAGATATTGCCAATAGTACCATTATTAACTAATTCAAACTCGAATAAATTCTTTGCATAAAAATATCAGTACATCTTTATTAATTTATACATGGCAAAGAGTGGGATAAAAAAATCAAAGACGGTATCCTCGGTCAGTCGAAAAGATCCACACAATAAGGGTGCTAATTGAATCGAATATATTCGAATCCACCTAGATTCAGATGCAATTCATTATAAAATTTTTGAATCTGAACTAAAACGAATTTTAAATGAATTTCTAATGTAAATTCAAATTTAATTCGTTTGGAGTTTCAAGTATTTAAATTCGATTCATTTTATATCGAATTATTTTCACAAGTCCCAACAATACTTAGAAACGGAACTAATCAATTCATTTGTGCCATACTAATCAAGGTATGTTGTCTACAGAAAATGTGCAACTGTGAAGAGAACGACCTATGACTCATGATTGAAATTGGTTCATCTTTACATGTATGACCTTGATTCCTTGAAATCCTGCAACCTTTTTTCGCTATAAATCTTCTTCTACCAATAAGGATCACTTCATTTTATTACTTGTCTTGATAAAAACAAGTTGCTCATCATCATCAGGATAATTTAGAAATGGTATTTTTTTGGTAATGTCCTCCATCCCTACTTGGAAAGCACTTGAAGAAGAATAAGAAATAAAATGCATAACAGATTTTTTTGCATCAAGAAGTTTGTAGATAACCATTTCCCATTAAAAGTATGAATTTTAGTCCCTACATTATATTTATAGTTTAAATAGATGTCACAGAGAATTTGTTGAAATTTATTGAAATTTGTCCAGTCCAAACTATATTTTAGTATGCTCATTTGATTATTTTGATGAAAAAAATTCGAATTTCTTGTATATATCTGAATTTGAACATCTCTATCCATTTCATGTTAGGGAGTATTCCCATCTGACTCCCTTGAATGCGCTTATTAGATTAAGTTATACATGTATGCTTCTTATAATTAGATTAATGGACATAGCATGTCACAGATATTGAGCAAAAACTAAGATCGTATAATTTGATAGAATAGAGTTCTTTGAACTTGATCTGCAAAGATTTTTTCATACCAACGTCGATGGCGCATGTGGCGATACCGGCTGCTGCAGGAGTTATGGAGAGATGCTGCGACGTTGGTGAGTCAAGAATCGGAGTTGTTAACGGCAGGGGAGAGCACGGTCTGGTGGTGGGGTTTGCAACTAGGAGGGTGGCACTGTCGACGACAGGATTGAGCAGGAGCGGGCTTCGGGAGGCTGGAGCCGGTGACGTTGGAGAGAACGAGCAGGAGAGGGAGGCTAGCAACGTTAGAGAGAGCGAGCAGGAGCAGGGCTGCTGGAGGCTAGAGTCGGCATTGGAGCGGGTTGCGGGAGACTGGAGCCGGCGACGTTGGAGCACACACATGAGCGATAAGTGCAGCCGATGATGTTGGAAGCAGATGCAAGATTTAGGGCTTTTTTCTCTTGATTGTCGATGGGAGAGAATTTGGGGGAGTGAAGAGGGGGATATGGGGATTTTGCAATTTGCGTCGCAAAAATGGAAATGGAATGTTGATAATAAGATCATGAAAATATTAATCATTATATTAAAATGTGTATCATTTGTGTGGATTTTGTAAAATATATACTACATTTATTTACATACACATATATATATATATAATACCTCATACTATATCATATATGTATGTGTATCAAATGGAATCGTTATCGAATGAATCCAAGTGAATTCAGATTCGATTCATTTATTAATCGAATCCATAAGTTAAATTCAAATTCAGTTCATTTGATTTCGAAACGAATTTTTATCAAACGAATCCTAATCAAATTTGAATGATTTGATTCGATTAGTAACCCTACGCAACACCACATCTACCATGTCATCGGATAAACTCGAATTCGCTCAGTCCCGTCTGGTTCCAATAATAGTTCGATTTTAAATTGTAAAGATAATCATATTGGAATAATCTCCAACCTAAAACTCGATAAAATTGGGCAGCTGCACCAAGTTGCCAAAAGAGGCCCAGTCCACATGTGGTTCATGGGCCCAGAAAACACAGCACCCTCTCATGATCCCCATGCACATGCACGTTCTTCAGATAGGAGAAGGCAAAGGACCCATCGTTCCATCCAGTGTTTTTGAATCAGACCGGACCGATCCTTTCAAATGGATCGATCGGTCTAAAATCGGCGAATTGGACCTGAATCGATTCAGTTAACTGATTCTCAAAGGTCCAGTTAACCGATTCTTATCGGTTCGGTTTGAATTTCAAATTTAAACAATGCATCCGATTTGAAATTGATAACTAAAGTTGAACCGTATTTTATTTTTAATTTATTAAAAAATAATACATGTAGTGAAAGTTAAACCCATTACCTATGGTTATTACTTTCAATCTCGTAACAAACTACTCTAACATAACTTTTTGCATGAGTTTTAAATATAATTAGAATACTATTATGTTATAAAGAAATTAGTTCAAATAATATATATATATATATATATATGACACATGATGATGTATATGAAAAAATATTTTATATATAGTGTGAGATATATACATTGTCTATGCATTTTATTTATATTTCAAGTATATTTAAGTATATATTCTATATATTATTTCATGTCCGTTTGATTATCCGATTCAACCACTTTTTTCTCACCGGTCTGGTTTAATTTAATTTTAAATAATGATGACGTTATAATCCGGTTAAATCGGTTTGATTACATGATTCAACCTGATCTGACTATTTCGATAAAATTTCCGATTCGATGTTCGATTCGATTTCAAAAACATTGGTTCAATCCGATCTATCTAATTAATCAAGTTGCACGCTAAGACGGGATCAAGATGCGCTTAGTCGCTAATTAGCAAGCAGTACGAGGTGGGGCATCCCGTTGTTCTCGGTGGGATGGGGAAGTGGGGGGTGTGGGTCTGCTCTCGTGGGTTTGTCTCGTGTTTGGAGCTTAGCTAGGCGGTGGTGGGGCTCCGGTTCGGATGGCTCCTTTCTACGTACAGAGGGTACGCCCTGAGGGTGATGGGAACTCGTCAGCTCGCTCGCGGCCCATGTGGGGGTGTGGGGACGACGGGAGGACGGGGATCTTCTCGTGATGGCTACGGTGGTTAATTAGCTGATGCTACTTGCTAATGCCCATTACCGTGGCGCCAAGCGGCTGCTGGGGGAGGTTGTATTGTAAGGCTGTCCAGGAGGGCTGCACACCGTGCACGTTGGGTACTCGTCACATGCCTTGTTGGGGTTTGAAGGCGAGGGGTTGGGAGTAGGGTTTGGACTTTGGGCGAGATTTCCCATGTGCGTGACATGAGTTGCTGAGAGGTGCTTTTTACTTTCTTACCCTTTTTTATTGTAAAAGATTTTTTTGAAGAAAGTTTTTTTTTTTTGAAGAAAGTTTTATTGTAAAAGATGAGAACTGGTCCTCACAATTTACTGGAATTAAAAGATAACATTTATCTTCTAATAAACTTACTTTAATAACATTTATCTTCTAATAAACTTACTTTAATCAAACTTGTTTATCCAAACCGACCCGGTGATTTTCCCCATGAAGTTAACGAGGTCAATTTTTTCCGTATTTACATGAATTTATTCTTTTATGATTTAGTCATGTGGAAGTTTTGTACCATTTGTTTATACAATTGTATTACTAAAATAATTCAAAGTAATTATTTATTTTTGGGTTTTCATTACTCGTACCCTACTTAACTTCTGCAACGTAAGTTATGCCCCTTCATTTTTTTAATATAAGTTGTGCCCTTAGCTTCTTGTAAAAATTTATAGTTTTGTTGTTTTGTAGTATCAGTTATACCTTTACTTGTGAATTTTGTAAGAATGCAAGGGTACAACTGATGTTGCGAGAAAGAAAAGTGCATAATTAATATTGCAGAAGCTAAGAATGGTGTAAGTGATAAAAACCCTTTATTTTTTATTGATTTTTGAAAAGTGTGTGTACTAGGGAAATTGAAACAAAAAAATTATTTTTCTAATTTATCCATTATATGATGATGGATTGCCGATAAATGTAGTATCGTTACATATCAACGCTTATGATCACCAATATCACTCTAAAAATATTTATTTACAAGAAAATGCTCATAAAAATAAGATTTCATACAAAATAAAGGATGGTTAGTTGAAAACTTGGGTTCAAGTATTTGGTCCATTGTTTTTTTATTATTCGATGTGTTTTGAAATATATTTTCTCTATGATATTAATTATGCAGCTTAAGTAAATGTCTATTATATCAAAGTTATGTTATATCAAACAACGTAAAAGCCTACATTCCTTACCCTTATGCAGACCCCTTGAGACGTCTTCCACTTCTCCTTTCCAAGTGTGTCTTTGAAAGAGGGAGAAATTAAAGTTATGTTATATGCAATAACCTTCGTGTTGGCTACCTACACATCGATGGTAACCTCAATGGTGAGCGAGAGGATCGTCTGGTGTAACAAAGGGAATACATCGGATGAGAAATTGACGATCCGGATAGGGGGTCAACTACCCCCCGCCCCCTATATGGATTGTCCATTTCCCATCCGAAGCATCCTCTGCATTATAGCAGGGGATGCTACAAGAGATGACCCATTCCCGATGAGGTTGCCATGGTGACAACTCAAAGTCTCAAACCCCATCCTCCACCCTATTATGGCACCAATGCCTCAAAGTTTTCTTGACAGAATCATGCAGTCTTCTCGTGCTATATAAGGATACAAAGGCAAAGATCGATGCATGTCTTCATGTTTTCTCTCAATATCAAATCATACTGAACTAGTATTCTAATGTTGGATATAAAATTGGAGGTGTTATCCGAGCATAGGACCGATCCTATGAGATGGTTCAAGAGACATAAGCTTCTCTAACCACCAAAAGACAATGTCACAATCATACTTGGAGTGAGATGGGCTCAAGTTGGGTGTCTAGGTCTATTATGAAGGCGATATGGAACTTTAGAAGGCAGGCAACTACTATTGTGCCAGATTTGTGAAACTCAAGAGAAAAGGCTTTCTTTTCTCTTCAAAAATACCGACGTGTTGCTAGTACCACGCATATATCTTAAGACCTGTCTAGTAGAATTTCAAATCGGTCTTGAGATAAACATGCTGACAACTCCAATAGAAAGAGAATTATCATATCTAGTACATACCATAATATGCATCAGATTGCATGTGATTGAGGCATAAGGAGCATCTCAACATCCCTTTCTTCAATCATCCTTAGATTATGCTTTGTGTTTAAGTTGAAGGGTGTTTCAAGAGACGTGTTAATTATCTTGGCTTTGTTCACGTTGAATCTCTAAAGTATTTTCCCGTTATTCATATTGGGAAATTTAATTGCATATCACAAATCGTTCACGGAAAAATATTGCTCAATACATCCTTCAAACTTTAAAGTTTTTAAAGTATATTACAGCCTTAATTAACTAAACTATCATATCAATCGACTAATCACAGTTTCAATGAAGTAATTGATTATTCCAGTGAACTAAATGCACTTTCCAGTAGCATAGATCTAGTCACAAAATGTCGCAAGTTTTAGTACTGGTGTAATAACACATAAAATAAACTACACCATCCCTCTCATAGGTTTTTGCATGGTCCTCGTCAAGGAATTACTAGAGACAACACGTAGGGTTCGTTTGGTTGCAGGGTTGGGCATGATTAGGTTGAAGTATCCCTGTGAATAGTAAACTGTGAGGAGGATTGAGAGGGTTGGAAGGAGGGGTACCTCAGAGTATCCCAACCCAACCCTACCCAACCCTGCAACCAAACGAAGCTGTAGAGTAATTGTGTAGTCATCATCCATGAAGTGAGACAACATCCATCACCTCAAAATAATTGTTAGAAAAATGATTAAGTTGAAAGTTAAAAAGTATTAATCGTACATCTTATAATATTTCGTTCCCACGCCTTGCTAGTATTTCATGATGACAATGGAAATGACATTGGCAAAAGAGAAAGGAATGCAATGCAAAAGTGTTTAAATGCAAATGAACGAGTTTACAGGGTAAACTTGCAAAAAAAGTACTTAAGAATAAACTCATTACTGCTGATTGATGAGGGTATATATAAGATCTGGGGTAAATTACAATTTGGATCTCCATCTATGGGTCCGATCTCAGAATAGGTTCCGATCTTTAAATTGTAACGATTCGGTCACAGGGTCATTAATGTAAGGAACTTTTTGGGGCTAATGACAAGTATGCTCATGTTTAAAAGTTGGAATCCAACCCCCATTTTCTTCCCAACAAGGGCATATTCGTCATGAACCTCAAAAATTCCATTTCCTAAATTGTCATAGGACCCGAATCGTTATAATTTAAGGATCGGGACCCATTCTGAGATCGGACATATAGATGGGGACCCAAATTGTAATTTACCCTAAGATCTTTGACACTATAGGATGGGAATGAAATAAAAGCATAGACGGAAGATATTAAAAGTCATTGACTCCATAAGCAAATCTGATGTCAGTTCCTCTACATGAGCTTATTTTATAGTTAACTGCCAATCGCATTTTTTTAAAAAAATATAACCCAAATATGAAACTGGGACTAAACCTCTTCATGTCTTTGTTTTGACGTTGGCCAATGAATTTGTTTATGATTTAACATGACAACATGTAGTTTCTTTAATTAAACATTTAATTATATATAAATATATTGACCCAGCAATTCAAGAGGATTTATTGCAGCAATTAGACAATAGAATTATAGACTTCATCGATGACCGACAACACCCGACATGAGGAGAAATGGCATTTATATCAATAATTTAGTAAAGTGAAGGAAAAAAACATGAGATTTTGGTGGTCGTTTGTAGAGAGGATTGTCTACTGCAGAGGCTGCTGCAGCAGATTAAGTAGTAGACGTGTGAACCGCTCAATTGTATTTTTTGTGGACTTGTTTCGTATAAAATTGAATGAATCGCTAGATCAAGATCGAGCGACTCACATGTCTACTGCAGAGTTTGCTGCTGCAGCAAACCATCCCATCTCTGTTGTTTGTAGACATTTGTATCTCAAACTTATTACCGAGTTTTAAATTTTGATGTCTTTGTCCGCTCGTGGATACTAATTAATTTCGATTGTAGCATTTACCTTCCACTTTTATAACGAAAATATATACATGGTACATTTATTCCATAAGTTTATACGCATGATCCATTTCGAATTGCTTGGTATCAATATTTAATTAAACAAAATATGTAATTAAAACATAGAATATACCAATATCTTGACCATTAGTTCTGGGCCTAATTTGCCTTTGTGGGTAACTTTCCCTTCTTGTATTTGTTTCTGTCTTTGTTTTTCAGGGTATGTTTGGTTGCTGTCGAAATTTAAAAGTTAGGCATCCAATCCATCAATGTATTGATTGAATTAGAACGAATCTATTGTTTTGCTCTCTGTCTTTTTTGTTTCGGCAAAGACATATCGATAGCTGTCTATTACCTTCGTTTGTCTGTTATATATATTCTGAAAATTAAGCTCCATGTGATAAGTAATACTTACTGCTGCAAATTAAAATCCATTTTTGCTTCTTTGTATTGTTGGATATACTTACGCTACAATAATTGACCTAAAGCAACGAATAATTTAACATTCATTGTCATATCTTCCGTAGTTAGATAAATAGCAACGAATATCATTGATCATTACCTGATACTTTAAATTCGAAATGATTATTGCAATCCTTGATTTATTCCCAGTAACGAATCATACAACAACAGCTATCTGTTGATGTCGCTGACTATCTAGGATATCCGACCTTTCATGAGGCGGGAGGTTGGAAATGGCGCTGGCTTCAAATTTTGGTTAGATGACTGGTATGAAATCAGTGCTCTTGGCATGAGGTTCCCACATCTGTGGGCTTTGGCTGTTGACCTGAATTATTCTGTGGCGAGTGTATGCGATGGTCAATCATTTCTACCGCGGTTCAAACGTGAACTTTCATATGGGTGCCTGGATGAGTTTTTTTAGTAGTAGGCTTGGTAATTTCTGGGGTTCGGAGCGTCCCCACTGGGATTCGAACCCGGGTTCTTTAAAGTAGAGGAACACTTCTCTACCACCAGACCACTCTTTGGGTTCCGCCTGGATGAGTTGCTGGTGATGCTTGAGGAATTGGATAGAGTGGAAGGTCCTACCGTGGGGCGGGACTGTTGGTGTTGGTGCGATGGAACCTTCTCGGTGGGGAAGTCGTACATGCATCTAAAGGGTCCCATGACTTTTGACCCAGGAGGTTGTGTGGCGGACTGTAGAAGGATATGGAAATAGAAAATCCTGATTCGTGTGAAGGTTTTCTTATGCTTATTTAGAATGAGGAGGTTGCTAACGTGGGCTAGATTGGCGCGTTTCATGCATACGGTGGATCCTACGTGTCATCGATGCCAGGTGGATAGCGATGATGCAGATCACTTGTTCTTCAGATGCAGAAGCTCGATGGATTCTTGGGACCTATTTGGGAATCCAACGATGGTGGGTGGAGTTCCTGGTTTCTGGGAATCCATTGGCGCGAATTGGAGCGGAACAGAGAAGGAGAGGATGTGTCATATTGCAATGATCTGGGCCATATGAGTGGCCAGAAATGTGGTGATCTTTAAACAGGAACGATATTATGGTGAGAGTATTGTGGCGCACGTAAAGGCGCTAGCTGAGTTTTGATCTTTGTAGAATTTTTTTGTTGACTCTAGCATAAATTTTGTACTATATTTTGGTAACTCCATATTCCGAAACTAGTTGAGATGCCGAGAACTGTGGACCGTTGGATATATGAAGATCATTAAAGTAAACACGGTTTAGATGACAAGTTAACAGTGATGGTCAAGACGAGGTACGCAAGTGCCGTACAGATCATGCATCCTCCTTCCTGTCATAGATACGTATCCGTAAATAAAGCAAGCATCCCATACAGCCAATCCGATCGACAACGAAGGACACGTAAAGTATCAGAGGTAATCAAATCTCATCGTGTACGTACGCACCATGCTTTTGCTTTTGCGAAAGCACCACGTAGCACTAGTACAAAGAACATGCAAAGATGGATTGATCTGGAGCAGCAGAGATATTATTCTCCACACCATACCAGACAGATGCGGTGGATCGTGGTAGATATATAGAGCTTTACAGGTGCATGGATTGAAGATGGAACCCACGTATATGGGTGTGGATATGAAGGAGAAAGTCGAAGGGGGTCTGTCCAAATCTGCCTTCCCATTCACATGTTTGATTCCATTCGTGGTGTGAATCAAAGTTATATACATACTGCGTGTGATCCATGGAGCTTGATGACAGGAGCTGTCAGTTTCTCCCTTTATGTGCAGGTTATGTGGAAAGGGCTCCTGCGTTGTTTTTACAGAAAGGAGATGGTTCGGTGTGAAAAGCTGCTTCTTAATGGTGATGGGTTTAAATAAATTCCTTAACTACCAAGATGGTTCCATTGATAAACTATTTCAGAACTTTGATTGGGACAACCTCGCTTTACTTTCAGAAAGGATTTCGGGCATTTATTTACTGTTTTATTAGTTGTTTTTAGTGGAGTTTAATCGTGGTGGCATGCTTCCTCCACACGACTGTGGATTGAATATTAGTAGTATGTAAGCAGGAGGGTGCGGATTGTCTGCTGTAGGGAAGGTTGCAGCAGACTCTGCTGCATTCTTTGGGGCCGTTTGATCGCGATTGAGCGGTTTTCACGAAATCGAGTGACCCTAAAGGGTACAACAAAGTCTGCTGCAACCTTCCCTACAACAGATGATCCGTGCTATAAGCAGTAAGCATCTTCTCCCTCTTTCGCATTTTATCTTTTGTTTGTTTAAAATAATTCACTTCCTTTTACGACATATTTACGTGCATTCCCTTATAGAATGACGTCATTAAACGATAGGCTATTTACATTTTGGCATTTACATTATTTTAACGTTGGATCTTTCATTTTAGAAAAATAACATCTTTACAACGGCATGCCCTCGATTTAATTCCTTCTCTTTCGCTCCATAACATCCACCATCTTTAACATCCCTCTTCCACGTGCTATCCTTCCTTCCCACGCCCTCGTGTTGTTGGATCTCCTTCCTCACCTTACAATTTGTTGATACGCCTTGATTCTTAACCATTTGTTCTGCTGGATCTAGTTGGAGAACCATCGTATGCGCCCCTCCTGCCACGGTACCTTATCAGGTGGGGGTCTCGATCGAACACTACTGCCCAAGAATGTAGCCCAAAGGATAAATCTTGTAATTTTTCATGATTTTGCATCTTGGTAGATTGATCGTGTTTATGCATGATTGATACTGCTATCTTTAACACAATTATTGCACCATCGAGCTCAATATTCCCTTATGTGGCCCTTCAACTATGAGCACATTCGATGCCCTCCCATGGCATGTCGTCGTCTTCCCCTCCATGTTCAAGGTAGTTAGGTTTGAGGAGTTAGAAACTAACAACGATCGCAGAAACTTAAAATAACTATACTATCTCGTAGGGACATGCATGTAAAATATAATTCCGTTTTTACTTAGGTAGATACATACATCGGCTTTCTACTTTGTAGGGCCGTCGTACCGCACATATTTTAGGGATTTTTTAACTTGTATCCTTCGGAGTTCTTGCAAATATATTTATACCTCTACTTTGCACTAACACTTGCCCCTGCCTTCTTACAAAATTCACCATAGTATCCATCTGTTATTACACTCATACATTTGTATTATATTAATAGAAGGGCGGTACAGTGATTTTTTAAAATACAAGGGCACAAGTATTACAAGAAAAAGATAAGGGCATGGGCATATTTGTGTTTATACTCTATTTGGTGGGAGTGGATCCTCTGTTATTATAACACCTGCTGTAATGCAGGGGAGCCGTTCGATTAGCATCGGACGGCCCTCGAAGGGGGTCGAGGATGGTTGATGTGCATCTCGATGCTTATCGAGCGGCTCCCCTACGTTACATTAGAGCAGGTATTGTTACAATCGGGGATCCACTCTGCTATTTCGTTTGAGGGTAAAAGTGGAGAATGACAAGTTGTGGAGGAAGGATTGACTTCTGCATGAATTTTATTGATTAATCCTAAATATAATAATATAGTGATAATTACTTGCAAAAACTAACTCAGTACATCTATCGCAAATAACACTTGAAAAGCATGAGAGTTAAAAGTGGCGTAAGTATAAATTGTTGCTTATTATTTATGCAAATAAGTCACAACAGTGGATTGTCATATGAAGGTACATATGCAAAGAAAAGAAAGATCCTTAATAAAAGGTGGAGAATAAGAATGATTCCACCACAAATAGAAAACGTAAAAGGACCCTACCTTTTATTTTTATCATTGTTTAAAGATGCTGTAGAAATAAAGAAAAGGAAATAGAAAAGTAGAGGAATATGATACACTAGATAAGGAGTTGCTCTTAGACAGCTAGAGTACGGACCCCTCTTCGACAAGGACATGTTACCGTACTAAATGGCCAAACCAAACCTAATTCAAACACTATTCCAACTGCCCCTTACATCAGAAAGCATACGTATGGTCTTATGAATTACCATTCTCTTGAAACATGTATATGTATTAGAGGACAGGGAGTAGTCAGATCAGCTAAAATGTAGTAGGTTTAGTTATACAAGAAATACCTTTACTTTTAAGGGAACTTTCATGAAAACTTTTCTTAGGATCGCTTGCCGGTTACTTCGGGGGTAATCTGGTTTATCTTCTCTATTCTTTGACTGGATTACATCACAAATCAATGCACCATCTGTTGAGAATAACGTCCAGTGCATACATACAAAAATCCATACGACCACAGATTTACAGAACAGATTATCATATGTATGAATCCAGGTTAACAGTGATAAGAGAAACATCCGATTAAATAACATATGCATATTCGCGCAAGGGAGAAATCCGGAAATCAAGATCATGACAAACAATGCGACAAAGAAAAGTAGAGTTAGAGATCACAACCGAAACGTCCTGTTGTTAGGACTCCCCTTAGAGAGACAGCGCCCCCCACTTTACTGGCGCACAGGGCCTTGACGTGCCGCTCCCAGGGTCCGACGGTCCACGCTCGTTGACGGTGCGCACCGTGCTTGAGCGTCCTCGAAAGCCACCTCAGTAGACGAAACCCGAGATCGAGAAAGAAAAAAGGAGCGTCCTCGAAAGAGAGCAGGGCGCAGAGAAGGAATAGAATGGGATGTTCGTAACCCACACCCACGCCCTTTAAGAGATACTTAAAGGCGTCCGGGCGGTTACATTTTCGTGAGAAGATAATGGGGCGTAATGCTTGGAATTCAAAACAAGCGGTTACAGATCCGACTCGGTCTTTGCCACGCCACGCCACACCGCAGCCGCAGCCCCGGCCCGGCCCGGCCCGACGCGCGCGCGCGTGCGTGTGTGTGTTGTGGTCTAAAATCCTCTCTAGTCTGTTTCCAGACAGTCTCAGGACTTCCCACATATAAACCAAGTCCCAGTTTTCTCTCTCCACGATGTGGGACTAAACAGCACCACACAGGGTTGAAACATTGAATTCCAGGAATTGAGATACATCAATACAACTTGATATTGACCATCAAATTGCATCAAACTATCCTAATACCGTTAATTCCAACAATCCCCCACGAATTCACTGTTGAAACACGAAGAGCCAAGAATCTCGGGTTTCCACACTCTGCTTTCAGTAAAGGTACCTTCCGGTTTGAACATTTACCTGAGTTATCCCCTTTCACCATCACAGGAATAAAGTGAACTATGTCTTGAACTTTAATCCTTTGATGTAATGGTATCGAGGGGTAACAACAGAGTGAAGTCTATGGTGACAATCTTCTGGTTTTGGTGCTATTAATGGCCTTGCACCCTTCCCTGTTTCATGAGTATATTAAGGATAAACCCTCATCCTTTATCTGCGGCCCACAGAAATACCCATATAGGTGGCATTCTCCAAGGATGCACTACTCACATCCTGCTTATAAAAGCTTGAATCCATTAAGAGCATAATGCTCAACCTTTTCCTGCAGTTTTCAGGCACTCGACTTTCCAGGGATAGGACTCACATGCAAAGTATTGCATATTGAGTGCCAACCAGTTCCCCTTACAGCTTGTTTTCCCATTGAACCTATTTTGTGGGATCTCCACTCATTTAGGTTGGGTTGCTACTGCGGGTAAACTCTCAGTGGGTTTCAGCCCCATCCCAAGTCTGGATTTTTGGACTAAAGATCTATCAAGTCCCTTTGTAAGTGGATCTGCCGTGTTATCTTTGGTACCAACAAATTCCACAGCAATCACTCCAGAAGACACCAAATCCCTAATAGACTTAAGTCTAACTTGGATATGTCTTCTTGTTTTCTGATTGTACTTTGAACTCTTTACCTTTGCAATAGTCATGCTATCACAATGTAAAGAAATTGCCGGTATCGGCTTACCCACCATGGGCATCTCAGAGAGAAGCTCCCTAAGCCATTCAGCCTCTAGACCTGTTGTGTCCAAAGCACACAGTTCTGCCTCAAAAGTAGACCGAGCCAAAATGGTCTGTTTCACAGACCTCCAGGAGACTGCACCGCCTCCAAGGGTAAATACATACCCAGTCACACCGTTACTCCCGGAGTCCTCCATTTGACCTATCCAACTTGCATCACTATATCCTTCTAAGACAGGAGGATATTTATCATAATGCAGTCCAAGAAGTGTAGTACCCTTAAGGTACTTCAACACTCGATCCAAGGCCTCCCAATGAGTACGGTCAGGACAGCTCGTGTATCTACTTAACTTTGCGATCGTGAATGAAATATCAGGTCGAGTACAGTTCGCAAGATACATCAAGCTTCCTATAATCTGGAAATATCGTAGCTGTGCTACAGGTACTCCACTTTTGTTCTTACAGAGGAGTTTAGATGAATCATAAGGAGTGCATACAGATTTACAGCTCTGATAGCCAAACTTTTCAAGAACCTTCTCAGTATAATGTGACTGAGACACAGCTATCCCATTAGTAGAACTAATCAGTTTGAGCCCCAAAATCATATTAGCATCTCCTAAGTCCTTCATCTCAAACTTACTGCTTAAGAACCTCTTGCTTTCTTCCACTATCCTTATGTTTGATCCAAATATCAAAATATCATCTACATATAGGCATAAGACAACAAACATATCACCTTTAATCATAGAGTACACACATTTATCGGATTCATGAACAATAAAACATAAGACTGGATAGTCTTATCAAACTTGTCATGCCACTGTTTCGGAGCTTGTTTTAATCCATAAAGAGATTTTACAAGCTTACATACCTTTCTCTCATTACCAGATGCTACGAATCCCTCAGATTGGTCCATATAGATCTCCTCCTCAAGATCACCATATAAAAAGGCAGTCTTCACATCCATTTGATGAATTGTGAGATCATGTATGGAGGCCAACACAATGAGCATCCGAATCGTAGTCATTCTAGTAACAGGAGAATAGGTATCAAAATAATCAATACCCTCTTTCTGTTTGAAACCTTTGGCTACAAGTCTTGCCTTATATTTTTCTATGGATCCGTCCGGTCTAAGTTTTCTTCTAAATACCCATTTGCTTCCTATGGTGGAACACCCAGGAGGTAGATCGACCAATTCCCACGTGCCATTTGAAATGATCGAATCCATTTCAGATTTAATAGTGTCCTTCCAATGCCTTGCTTCAGTAGAAGCCATCGCATCCTTGTATGTGGGAGGATCACCCTCGATTTGGTAGGAGACAAAGTCGCTACCTAAATCCTTAGCAATCCTAGGTCTCTTACTTCGTCTAGGTTCAACATCCTCCAAAAATTCATTGGGTTCAGAAGAGCTAGCCCCCACATTTGACATCTTTTCTATTTGTTGTGGAATAGAACCAGATGTTGAGGCTACGTCACTGGTCAGATTTTCAGGAATCCCTTTTTTCATTGGAAAAATATCCTCGAAAAACGTAGCATCACGAAGTTCAACAATAGTATTAGTATCTATGCATGTGATCTCAGACCGAATTACTAAGAATCGATAGGCATAACTATTTTCCAAATACCCCAAGAAGACCGCGTCAATTGTTTTAGGTCCAAGCTTCTTTCTCTTGTGTTCTGGGACTAAGACCTTAGCCAGGCATCCCCACACCTTAAGATATTTTAGGCTTGGCTTCCTATTTCTCCAAAGTTCAAAAGGACTCTTATCTTTATGCCTTAAGGGAACTCTATTCAGAATATGGCCGGCCGTATTCAAAGCTTCCCCCCACATGTAAGATGGTAGCCCAGAACTTTGTAAAAATACATTGACCATATCAGTTAGGGTCCTATTCTTTCGTTCTGCTATTCCATTGGACTGTGGTGAATATGGTGCAATGACCTCATGAACTATGCCAAATAGTTTGCATTGTTCATCAAATATCTTAGATGTGTATTCACCACCCCTATCTGACCTCAGACGTTTAATTACTTTCCCGACTTGTGTTTCTGCTTCATTCTTAAAAATAAGAAATTTTTCTAAAGCTTCATCCTTAGTTTTAAGCAGATAAACATAACAGTATCTACTGCTATCATCTATGAAGGTGATAAAATATCTTTTGTTATCTCTAGTCATCACACCACCAAACTCACAAATATCAGAATGTACTAAGTGTAGAATTTCAGTTTCCCTATTCACAGAATGAAAAGGCTTTCTAGGCAACTTAGCTTGAGCACACATTTCACATTTGTTGAGTTTGTCTGTAGTATGATTAGGAATCATGTCAAGTTTCATCATTCTTTTCATAGAATTGAAATTTACATGTCCTAGCCTAGCATGCCATAAATTAGTAGATTCAATATTTGAAACAACATAAGTAGAAGAATCAAAACCAGAAATATTATTAACTGAACTATCAATGTCACATCTTATTCTAAATAAAAGATCATGATCAGCCAAATATCCTTTTCCAAAGAAAATACCATGTCTCAGAAAAAACTACTTTATTACATTTAAAGTCTAATTGAAAACCCTCTCTAACTAATAAAGAACCAGACAAAACATTCTTTTTAATCTCAGGAACGTGCATCACCCTGCGCAAAGTCCAAACTCGTCCAGTTGAGAATCTCAGCTCGACTTGTCCGGACCCAAGCACCTTGGCTGCAGATCTGTTCCCCATCATTACTGTACTACCGGCTGAAGCCTGATAAGACACAAAGAATGTTCTATCAGTACAAATGTGTACATTTGCACCTGTATCAACAAGCCACTCATTAGGCTCGTTTACAAAATAGAGTTCAGGGTTCACTGAGACATACCCCTCACCGGACCCGCCTCCCTCAGTCAGCACAAGAGCCTGAGGAACGACATCCGTAGACTTCTGTTGGATCTTTAAAGAAGGGCAATCCTTCTTCCAATGTCCAACCTGTCCACACTGCCAGCAAGGTTTGTTCTTTGGTTTTTTCTGGATTTTTCCCTTGGCTTTCAGTTTCTTATTTTTCCCTTTAGCAATGTTTCCTTTTGAGGTTATGACATTGACCTTAGGGTTCACGTCTACAGGCATCACAGGTTGTTTCCTATGCTCCTTTTCAATGACTATCGAGACCATCAGATCATCCAGAGAAATTTTCCTCTTCCTGTGCTTTAAGGACATCCCAAAATCTTCCCAGGACTTGGAAAATTTTCTCAATGATCGACATAACTTGAAACTTTTCAGGAAGTTTCATTTCTGCCTCGGCTAACCCATGGAGTAATAACAAAAACTCATGAGCCTGTTCCGAAACCGATTTGCCCTCAATCATCTGAAATTTCAGAAACTTGGATACTGAGTATTTTTCAATACCCAGATCCTCCGTGTTATATTTCTTATCCAGTTCCTCCCACAGATCCTTAGCGGTTTTGGTAGATGCACCATAGACATCGAACAGAACGTTCGATAGTGCGGTGAGAATGCACCCATGACACAGACGGTCATGTTCTTTCCATGCATCCGCCATCTTAACCGTCTCAGGATCCGGATTTTGTTCAGATAATTTAGGGCACTCGGTTTCCAGAACCGAAATCAGGCCAATCGTGGTCAGCCAGATTTTCATGCGTTGTTGCCAACACTTGAAATTCCGACCCCCGAATTTCTCTGGCATACCAGTGAAATCCACACGAGACCGAAACCTCAAATCCGACATTTTTCTAATCACGTTATAACGCCGTCTCTCTAAGATTGTTGAGAATAACGTCCAGTGCATACATACAAAAATCCATACGACCACAGATTTACAGAACAGATTATCATATGTATGAATCCAGGTTAACAGTGATAAGAGAAACATCCGATTAAATAACATATGCATATTCGCGCAAGGGAGAAATCCGGAAATCAAGATCATGACAAACAATGCGACAAAGAAAAGTAGAGTTAGAGATCACAACCGAAGCGTCCTGTTGTTAGGACTCCCCTTAGAGAGACAACGCCCCCCACTTTACCGGCACACAGGGCCTTGACGTGCTGCTCCCAGGGTCCGACGGTCCACGCTCGTTGACGGTGCGCACCGTGCTTGAGCGTCCTCGAAAGCCACCTCAGTAGACGAAACCCGAGATCGAGAAAGAAAAAAGGAGCGTCCTCGAAAGAGAGCAGTGCGCAGAGAAGGAATAGAATGGGATGTTCGTAACCCACACCCACGCCCTTTAAGAGATACTTAAAGGCGTCCGGGCGGTTACGTTTTCGTGAGAAGATAATGGGGCGTAACGCTTGGAATTCAAAACACGCGGTTACAGAACCGACTCGGTCTTTGCCACGCCACGCCACGCCGCGGCCCGGCGCGCGCGCGTGCGTGTGTTGTGGTCTAAAATCCTCTCTAGTCCATTTCCAGACTAGTCTCAGGACTTCCCACATATAAACCAAGTCCCAGTTTTCTCTCTCCACGATGTGGGACTAAACAGCACCCCACAGGGTTGAAACATTGAATTCCAGGAATTGAGATACATCAATACAACTTGATATTGACCATCAAATTGCATCAAACTATCCCAATACCGTTAATTCCAACACCATCACATCACATTTCTTATTCCAACTCTCTCCATCTCTCATAATCATTTAAAAGTTACTATTCACAGGAGATTGCTCCAACCCACCCCAACCCAGTAATCAAATAGAGAACATGTATCATGGATGTTGTGTATCATGGATGTGTTCGTGTTAATTCTTTTGAAAAGTAAACCTTCTACCAAGTTATTTTTTATTACGCACTAAGGATGTAAATGATATAATCTTCTATGCGAACAGGCTGTGAGTTGTAGCTTAGGGAGTGCCTTCCCTCCTTCTGGGAAGATTTTGCTTTCTCCTCATGACCTGGTCGAGAGAAACATCGGTGTAAAAGATTGAGCGGGATCAGTAGAAAAGAGAAGGGCCAGGTGGGCTCCTGAGACTCTCCCGGGACAGTGGCACCCCCGGACCCGCGAAGGCTTGGTGTGGCCTTTCCCCTGCTTGCTGGTAAACCCACCTGCACCCCCTCTTAACTAGTAATTGAACAATCATACATGTCACTTTTATCGAACTCAGCATATAAATCATTTTTACATTTTTTTCCTATTAACAAGATTTACTAACTAGTTTCATCAATTACTCGAAACCAACTTGAAGTAAATCAAAACATTAATATCCTTATCACATACATGAAAAACATTGTGTAACTTAAGCTTTAAACCTTTAACTAAAGTAGCATTGTCAAAAGAAGTTTTTTTTCTTGCAGACATATCTAGTACCTTTGATATGCTCCTTGTGGTTGTTGCTAGCTTAGCGCGACCCACTCGCCTTCCTTGTAGTTTGCCTCAGTGAAGAGGTTGAGGTCTCCAGACATGTGTTTAAAGCAACATAAAATCTTATCCTTCAACCTCTTCCTCCACGATCCTACAAGATTTAACTTCAATGTCACTCTTGAACCATTGATTTTAATGATCATAGGCTACTTTTAGATTGTGCATAAATTTATTTTATCTGATTTAAAATAGAACTAAATATTCCATTATCCATCTTTTAGGTCCATTTTTACTAGATTTTCTCTCACAAATTTCAGGGACCATCTTATGTTTCCACATTTCTTTGAACTATACAGTCGATTTCAATATCGTATTTTAACTCTAAAAAGTTGCAATGTGGTACATGATCTTCGAGCTATTTCACTAATGGTTTTCAGCAAATGTTATTGAAGGTTAGAATTACAAAGTGAACAACTTTTAGTTCCTTCGATCCAAGGCTGCATTGAATAGATTATAAAGAACATGTATCACATTGTTACTTTTTTAAGTTCGAGTATCATTATTGAAATTGGAAGTATTGTCTAGGGACGTTTGTGTATTTTTTCTCTTTTTTATCCTTACTGAGCTTAGCTATATAATTATTGAAAGAGATTTTCTAAGTTTGATTTGACGAGTAATCTCCATATCAAGAAAGACTATCTTAATTTTAAGGGAGGATGGTTCTTTATTAAAGATTTCTTTTTCATTAACCGTCCTATCTATTCCTAATGTGGCATTTGTGTTCTAATATGAATTTTTTCAAAACAATCGAAGACCTTAATTAAATGTTTCTAAAAGTTTGTTTGAGCATCCGTGACCTACTTAATCTCACAAAATCATAATTCCTAAGCATAAGCATGATGATTCTTCATTGCATGAGTCCGAGTTGAGGTCACTTGAATCCACATCATCCCATGTCACTTGGATTTACTTCTTCTTGAAGTTATTTTATTTATTGGTGCGATCTTCGTTCATCAAGTTGCCTCTGTGCGTGTGCGTGTGCATGTGCGCGCACGCGTGTGTTTGGGTGCGTGTGTGCATGCATGCGTGCATGTGTCTATGTGTGCGTGTGCGTGTGTATGTCCTTAGTCGATTCACCTTCCTACAACTTAAGCTTTTTGTGCTCTCTTGTTATCATGGTAATTTTGAAACTCTTGACTTTCTTCGTACCTTCACGAGCTACTTGGATATTCTTCCACATTTCATGTATGGACTTGATTTGTGAGACACAGATCTATTCATTCACAGATAGTTCATAACACAATACATTCATCGTCTTTGCATTCTTCTCCTACTACTTAACATGTATGTTAAAGAAGTCTTCTTAGCTTTATTAAGGATCGGCCTGACGTAGGGATTCACTACAAGAAAAATGAGTTGTAGCCACAGAATGTGGTTACGGAAACTTGTGGCCACGATAATTCCGTGGCCACTATTTTCTCGTAGCCACAATCCGTGGCCAAAGTCTTCATATAAGGGTTGTGGCCATGATAAATTCTGTGACCACTTGTAGTGGCCACGACATATTCGTGGCTAGAGAACTCTCGCGATGAGACTTGTAGCTACGGCTACTGGCTACGATGTATCGTGGCCATAGCCCAATTTTGTGGCCACAAACCCCATATCCGTGGCTATAGTTTTGTAGGCACAACTTATTTTCCTTGTAGTGATTGATGGAGATGCATGTTCACAACTTGTAACTAAGATATTTTACAAAATCTTGTAACTAAGATATTTTACAAAAACCTCCATCGTATTTTCCCAATATTCATAGTTGCTCACGTCAAAGAACAATGGCTTCGAAGCATAGTACGATGATGCACTTAATTATGTGAGAAGGTTCTTCCATGCCAACCAGGGATTTACGTGAAGCACCATGTTTTTGATAACTAAAGAGTTCTTAATATCTAAAGCTCATCGAGACATTTCCAACGAGCTTAAAAGCTCCAGTTATAAGCATTTTAATGGTAACAGGTTGGGATCCATTTAAGATCGGAATTTCATCATTTCTTATAAATCAAGGGGTGGAACTGCCTAAAACCCTAAAACCTCTCCACCAACCTCATCAGATCTTCGTCCTCATTGATAGAGAGTTTGTTTGAGAGAAATTATCATTGTCGATGAAGATTTTCCGATCGGAAACAAGAAGCCACTGTTATAGAGAGCATCTTGCAGTCATCATTGAGCATGCCTACTCATGTCCATCAATATGTTAGAAACACCGTTTACATGCGGGAGAAGATATCGAGGGAATGCCCTTCGAGGTATAGCTGGCCAAAATGCGGACCCTTCGATGAACTTTGACCTTACACCACCTAGGATGACCGGCATGTCCTACACGCAAAGTGCTTATGTAACTATGTTTCCCAGAGGCTCCATTATCGATCATCAATCCACCTCTGCTCTATTGACAAAAGGTCTCTTTGATATGATGGAATTGAAGTCGACGACTGATTCTCTATATACGTAATTTTGTTAGTCGAGTTTTGGTCTTGAGAACATTAGTTTGCGGGAATGAATAATCATCCCTTGCAGGTTCGTTGAGAACTGCCCCTTTTGCCACTAGACTTTTAATAAGTTCGGAATCTCATCTCCTCACACCCTATTCCAGTCTGACCCCCCCCCTAACTTCACTCTAATCATTTTAGCTGATAGAGATAAGCAGATGTGATTCTGTTTTTTCCACGGGTCGAGTCGAATGAGCTGAGGTTCTAAAACCATTGTCAAATTACTGCCACTGAAAAGTCGAACATTCTACCGGTCTTGTGTTGCACACAAGGCAGGAACACAGTCGTCAAAGCGACCGATGAGAACCTCGGATTAATTCAATAAATAACTCACAATATGTATAAAGTAATGAAAAGCAAAATATGTGGGCTTAAAATTTATTATAACTCTACAATGAATGTGTATAGATGTAAGTATTGTAGAGTGTCGAGCACAAGGAATAAATGATAGATCGAGCAATAATGCACAAAATTCGTGCATTCTTCTTATCTATATTTTGTGTGGTTTTTTTTATGTATTTTATTTTTTTTGCAATTTTTTGTTTTAATTTATATATTTTATTTTCTTTTTATAGTCTCTAATTTTAAATTTATCCTTTTCTTTTAAATATCTAATATAACCTTATATAAGGCTATATATACAATATATGCTAATACAATTAAAAATACTAACTAAAATAAAAAAATAAAAATGATTTTAGGTTTTAAATAATTTTTATTGTTTTTATGATTTTTTAGATAATTTTACTAATTTTATATATTTTCAAAGTTAAAAATACCCAATCAGGAATTCAATAAATAGGATGGATTGTTTTGGAATTTAAAAATAGAAAATAAGGTCAATTTTTTCCAAAGATATGTTTAATTAATGATATATAATAAAAAGAAAATTTAGAGACTAAACAAGGTACTTTTAGAATTTTTGGAAATTGTTTATATTTTTATAAATGACTTTGGAGATTTTAAATTTTTATGGATTTTCTTTTTTCCTATTTTTATTGTTTTTTTGTTCTAGAGTTATAAAAAAAGATAAATAAAATATATATTTTTGATTTTTTGAAAAGATTTTATTTTTTTTAGTATTTTATAAATCAAACAGGGACAAAAACATGATATTTTGATCTTTAATAAATATTACAGTGCCCTAAATCAAAATCCAAAAATATATCATGAATATACATTCTATCCGGCACCTAACCCTGTTTTTTAAGATTTTTTGGAACACATATGATATTTTTAATAAAAAGAAAACAACCATAAAAATTAATGAACTAGTAGGGGCATAAATGCACATAAAAATACAGATAGGGGCTAATGTGCAAATATCCTAAAATAATATAAATGTTAATAAAGTTTATGGAGTAAACATAAATACGAAAACCCACGAGGACTTACATGCAAAATGGCCACCTCACGTAGGACCTAACATGGACCAATATGCAATATCAAATAATCTCCATGGTTCACATGTAATTTCACCAAAACATTAAAAGCGTTAAAATTAAATTACACAACTAAATGATAAAATAACAAAAATCAAAGGTATAGGATGCAATTTACCCCTCATAGCTATTGGTGGAGGCTGTTGATAACTGAGATTTTGTGAGGGTCAAAATATGTCTCGCACAGGGCGGAGACAAAGTCGCTATGACGACCACTCAGAAACCCTAATTAATCACCAATTGACCCACAATAATGATTAAGCAATAAAAATTAAATTTGTGGAGTTAAAAATTATTATAACTATACAATGGATGTGTATATTGTGCAAGCACATAGAGGTCGAACAGAGGGAACAAACATGATAGATTTGGGAAATAAATGCACAAAAATGATTGTGATGTAGGTGTCTATATATTATTTTTAAGGGTTTTTTTAATTTTTTATTTTCATTTTTATTTTATATTTTTATGTTTTGATTTTTAATTTTTCTGATTTTATATTTTTTATGTTTCTATTTTTATATTTCCTTTTTCTTTTAAAATATATAATATAGATATATAAGAGTATATGTACAAAGTAGGCTTGGGTAGATATAAATATTAATAAGTATAGACAAAACAAAGAAAATGATTTTTTGGTTTTTAAATATTTTTTAACTATTTTGATTTTTTTAAGAATTTTTGCTAATTTTTAATGTCAAAAATACCTTAAAACAGGGATAAAATAAATAGGCTGAAATAATTATGGAGGAGAAAAATATCAAACAGTATCAAAATTGCTCTAAATAAATTTTATAGTTAGATAATAATATAAATAAAAATATAAAATAGAAAAAAAAATATAATTTTTAGAATTTTTGAAAACTTTATATATTTTTATAAAGTATTTAGGGCTTTTCTATTTTTTGAGTTTTCTTATATACTTTTTAGGGATTTTTGCTCTGGAGTTGTAAAATAAAATATAAATATTTTTTTTCGAAATTTTTCAAAAAGTTTTTATATTTTTTATGTAATTTCTATTGCAAAAATGTAAAAAGGATACTTTTTTATTTTTAATGAATATCAAAAAATTCTAAAATTGCAAACTAAAAATTAGGCATGAAACTAGATGCAAGCAGGAACTTAAGCCTATTTTTGTGAATTTCTTAGAGCAATGTAGCTATATGAAATAAATACAAGAAACAAAGAGGAACTACATTACTAGCAGGGACTTTTGCAAATAAAATAAAGTCCAGGGATAAAAATGTAAAATCTCCACAAAAATATAGTACACAATTAAAAAGTTACTGGACCTAATACAAATATCCAAAAATATAAGGGTCCTGATGCAAAATTACCACCACCTCATGTACACAAGCACGCGAGGTGATGTGACTGAGGACTTAGATGCAATTACCAAAAGTCCAAGGGTTTGCTTGCAAAATTTACAAATATAAATACAAGGCAAAGGAAAGTTTAAGGACTAAATCATAAAGTACAAAAACATTGGGCTAAATACGCAAAATACCCGGCAAATGGCGCAGATCGAACGGCTGGAAGCCGCTCACTTGACACTTGGCACACTTTTGCTTCGCGATACTGGTTCGTAGATGAATGGCCAGGATTAGATCCTGGCTCTTGATTGTGTGGCTGCTACGCAGGGGATCCAACGGATGTTGCTATGCCTGGAGCTCTTCATCGATCAGACGATGGGGAGCAAGGGAGGAAGAACAGGGAAGAGCGTCGGGTTAGGCGAACTTCGATCCCCTCCCCCCTCTCTTCCCAGACGATGGACGGCGTCACGACGAGGTACAAAATGCTCCGGGAGAGGAATTCTATCTGATGGCAGCTTCAGGAGGGTATGAAGGACACTAGAGCTCCGCCATGACGTCGGGGACGAGCCGAAGCTCCAGATGCTTCAATGTTACAAAAAACTGACTCCATATGGAGTCCTTTATCCCACTGACGCTTGCAATAAAGCTCAAGCAAGAAGAGTGGGTGCTCAGGGGCTCTTATTGGCGACAGGTGGCGCAGGCGGAGGTGGTGGCTGGAGCAGAGTTCCGGCGAGGGATTAACAACAAAGAATGCATTAAATATATAGAATAAAAGCGAGAACCCTAAGGACAAATATGAAGCAAAAACAGGAAAAAAATGACCTCAACTGGTGCAAGGCCAGGAGATGAAGACCTCACAGCCGATGACCGGAGATGGGGGTGGAAGCCGCCCTTCGACTCGCCTAGCCGCGCCTCCAAGGAGTTGGAGAGCTTCCTGTCACCTCACTTAATCCTGAGCTCGAATAAGAGGGGCCAAACGGCTCAAAGGAGGATCAAAAAAGAAAGGAAGATCGAGGAGGCTTGGGTGTAAAGTGGTGGAGGTGGCTCAAAGATCGAGGCGTCTCTGGTGATTCAGTGATGTGCAGTCCAAGGTGATACTTGGGTGTGTGTTACCAATGAACAAGGAGCAAAAGTTGTCAAAAACTCGACTCAAAAGGATGAACGGAGCGGGCTCCAGAAAATCTCGAATTGAGGCAAAAACAAGGTCTGACAAGGCCAAAGACAAGGGGCAGACAGTTGACCGCTGGTCAACTGGCGTCCAAACCTGGTTGGTCCATGTGGACCAATCAGAAAAAATCATCCTGGAAAATAATGTAAATTAGATAATAAACAATAAATAAATTTATTAATTTTAATTTATAAAAAAAGGTTTCTTAATTTCTAAATTATTTTATTATGATATTTATTTATTTTTTAGAGTTTATTTATTACGAGTTACTTTTTAGGGGTTATATTATAGGTATATTCATCTATATATTTAAGTCTTTTATTTTGTATTTTATATTTTTATTATTTTATTTTATTATCTTATATGATTATAAATTATTTTTGGATACCTGATGAATCTCGATTCATCATTCTTTATTCTATTATTTTGGCCTTAAAAACCCAAGCAAATGCATGTAAATAGCATCAATTTGTCTATAATAGCATCTATTATTTATTGTATTTATTGTGCATAAAATAAGATTTTTAATGCCAAAATTATACAATAAAGAGAAGAAAAGAAAAAGGAGTAAAATATTGCAAATATTTCATGACCCGAACCCCGAGATCAAGGCCAGAATGGAATTGGTCGACAAGGAATAAAGTAGGGGGAGATAAGGGCCAATAATACAATAAATACCTCATTTATTTATTCATTCATTTATGCATTTTGACACCTATTTTGTATATAATTATTTATTCATCAAATAAAAATATTTTGTACATGAAAGTTGTAGATAATAATGTGAATAAAAATACAAAATTGGGTTTGGACAAAAATAATATACAGTGTAAATTTTATACACATAATAAAAAGCCAAAATCTCAACTTCACAGACCCATATCTTGCAAATATAACTCAAAATCAACCAAAATCACCTTTAATTGTATATAGCTTTTCAAAACTATTTAATAAAATTTGTTTCATAATTTTTGGAGTTCATCTGTGAAAGTTAGATTTTTGGCCTTCATTGTACAGTCTGTCCGATTAAAATATTCATTATATTCATTATTCCTTATTTTTAAAAATTTATATTTTTAGAATTTTGTAAATAATATACATAATGCATGTGTATATTGAAATTAAAAGAAAACCAAAAAGAAAACCTCTAATAAAATAAGTCTATGAATTACATAGGCAAAATACCTATGTATTACCTATGTATATAAATAAAAGGGGAATTCATTCTTTTATTCTTAATTCATATATATTTTCATTAAATTGTAAATAATATCTATATTACATTAAAAATATAGATCCAAAATAAAAACAAATAAAATTCATTAAATAAATAAAATGTATAATAAATACAAGTAAAATACCAATGAGTATACCTACATAGTATATATATATATCTATTTATTTAAAAATGTAAATAAACTTATAAAAATTAAATAAAAATATATTCATACTCACAAAAAATATATAAATTTATAAATAAGAACATAAAATAATAAAATAAAATATACAAAATAAAAATAAATTATACAAAATACATGTAAATACACTTATAAATACATTATTAAAATAAACCCATAATAAAATACGTCAAAAATAAATAAAAATCATAAATAAATACTACATTATCTAATAAACATTTTTATTTTATAAGTAAAATTTAATAAGGCCATTCATTATGATTAATTAATAAGTCAAGCAAATGCTGACGTGGACCAATCAGAGGCCAGGGAGTGTTGACCCCCGGTCAACTCCCCCTGCGCCTCTGACTTCTGTCAGACTTGTCCAATCCCCTATATTCTTGCATTTTTCGTGGATGATACATAGCTCAATCACTTTCGATCCCTTCACAGAAATTTCTCCTAGAATCATCATGATCCACGCCACCCTTGTAGATTGCTTGTACATATCGCAGATTCTTTGATTCGGCCGGTTAATAAGGGTGCACCACCATGCGCCATTTAACGATTTGGGATTCTGTCTGAGGTCACCTCAGCGACTGTCGATTCGCCTTGTGAAAAGACACGACCTCGGCAAAATCCTCTTTCATCAATACCTAAATATATTTTTATTTTATTTTATTGATATAATATATACACTTAATTAAATAGGTGTATTATTTATATAGGTATGGATATAGGTATTTCTTCTATGAATTTTATATAAGTATTTTTTTCTAATGTTTTATTTATGGTTTTATTCATGTTTTAACATGCACATATATTATAAATAATATTTATAAAATTATAAAATTATAAAATTATAAAAATAATGAATAATAAATAAAATGATTATTTTAATCGGATAAACTAATATAATTGGGGTCCAAAACCTACCTTTCACATCTTGACTCCAAAAAATATGAAACCGCCTTCATTAAATAGATTATTAAAAGTTATATACAATTAAATGTGTTTGATATATTTTTAGTTTTTATTTGAGAGATATGAGTCCGGGAAGTTGGGATTTTAGAAACTTATTTAGGCTATATCTTGCACGTGTATATTATTTTGGTGTGAACTCAATTTTATATTTTTCTATATTTTATTATCTACAACTTTCATGTTCAAAGTTTCTTTATTTGAGGTATAAAAAGTGGAGCTAAAAATAGGTCCCAAAAATTAATATAAATAAATAAATTTCAAGGGGATTTTATGTTCAAAGTTTCAAGGGGATTTTATTGTGTTTTTGGCCCTTATCCCCCCCTACTTTATTCCTTGTCAACCTAGTCATCAAGATACCTAGGTCTCGGGATTTAAGGTCATAAAATATCTTTGATATTTTATACTTTTTCTTTTCTTGTCTTTATTCTATAATTTTGACATTAGAAAACCATATTTTTATACAATATTTATACACTAATGCATGAATGTTAAAATGCAAGAATAAGCAGCATTTACACGCATTTACTAGGGTTTTTAAGGTCAAAATGATAGAATAAAGATGATGAAATGGATATTCAGCATCCCCTATATTTGCCTTTGCTGGTCACTAGCAAACAATTATGCATTAAGTGCAGAAAAAAACAAAAAAAGAAAAAGAAATATAGTAGATTAAGTTTAATTCTCAAACTTGTCTTCACAAAATCAAAGTTTGGAGCTTAAGTTGGACCTTTAGAATTTTAGTGCAGGGGGAACCTTAATGGGAATCAGAATTGAAATCCAACAGCCTTCGAGAATCCCAAAACTCTGCTCAAGTCCCCTCAATAGCCAGGTCAGAATACTTAAACTCATACATAAACCCCTATGACTATGAATCTAACTCGTACAATGTAAGTGACAGTGGCTCTCCTCAACTGAAATGACAAAGAGACAGGCTTCTTGAGTATGACAACCCATTAATTCTCCAATCTAGCAACTCCTTCCTTGAGGAGCGGGGAATTCCCTACTAAGTTCAGGTGACAACCAGCTCAAGAGGAGGGGGTGAAGAGAAGAATGGACGGTAGCTAGTATAGCTACCTATCCTAGGATGCAAGACCAGTGTAGTCAAGTCATCCAGCTGCAGGCTCACATGATTTGACTTTGAAATTCAAGCTTGCTTATTGACTATACAAATATATACACTCCGCAGGCATTTTTTTCAATCAGGTCTGTCCACTTTTTGGAGGTTTTTTTTGCTTTTTTTAAATACTATACACAACAGCATTTACATAAGGATTTTTTCCTCTTGAACCAGTAGACTATCCCTCTTTTGAAGCATTATTTCAACCCACACTCTCATGTCTTTAGAGTTCACTGTCATTTGATGGGTTGGGGTGCACTTCCCTCCCTAGACGAGGACAAATATTTCTACTTGTGTGCATCTCATATCGGTAAATCCAATCCCCTCAACTCTCCCATTGAGTTGAGCCAAGTAAAAGGTGCAAGTGTCCAAGTTAGTCATTATCGAGTAGAGCCATGTGTGTGCTCCGAAATACTCTACTTAAGCAGTTAAGAATCCATTGAACCAAGTTTCGTGATCCTCAAAGAATTATGTCAACAAGACCCGAAGTATGTCAGTTTTAACTCCTGTAATGTTCCTATTATTAGATTGATTTTAAGGTCCAACCAAGTTCCAATCTTCATATTTTACTTAGAATTGTTCAATTATCAAACTCGATCCAAAAAATTGAATGCCATGCAAATGGTATGCAGAATGAAGAAAATATTTTTGTGATGTAATTTTCAAAGTTTTGAACTTTTTATGGATTTTTGAAAAAGATGATGCATATGCATTTTTTGTATATTACAAAAAGATTTTGCAAGTGTTTTTTTTGATATTTTTAGTTTTTGCAAATATTTTTGTGATTTTTGAAAACAAAGATTTTTATTAAAAACTAGATACAAATATTTACATGGGGATGCATCTTATATTAAGAATTAGGTTTTTAAGAATTTACAAGGGGTAAGTGATCAATTTTATAGATATGTATAGTTAATAATAAAGAATGTTTAGAGTGATGTATATATTCCTCAAACTTATTTGAAAAAGGTTTTTTAAATATGTTCGAAAACTATAGTAAAAATAATTTTTTACAAATTATTTTGACAAACATGTACACACAGTTGAAAATCATTTTGCAAAGGTTTTTCAAACAGTATATATAGATTTTTCAAAATATTTTTGCAACTATTTTTCAAATATTTGCAAATAGTTTTTCAAACATTTTTATTTCACAAAGAAAATAAAATTTTCAAATAAACAATTTTACAAAGGTTGAAAATATTTAACCAAATATTTTCCAAATAGTCTTCAAAACTTTTTTCAAAAAGATTTTCAAATTATTTTTCAAACATTTTGCAAAAAACGTTTCTTCCTGATTTATTAATCAATAAATAGAAAAAGAATTTGAGGAATAGTCAATATATTTTTATTATCTGTTTCTAATAAATTTTATATGTATATTTAGCCATAATTAATAAAAATACGAAAGTACGAGTTATGGCTAAAGTATACACGCAGTATATACGACCCCCTATACTTAGCTCGAGTTATGTCTGCATAGATCAGAGAGAAAAGAGAATACATAACTCGTACTGAGCATAGAAAAGTCTAAAGAATAAATGAATGAATCAATGAGAAATTGACCGTCCCCCTATAATTAGGATCAAATAATCTAAGTATATCAGACTGCACACAAAGCAGGGAGGGTCAAGGATGGGAATGAACAGATCGTACTCAGACCGTCTCCCCCCATACTTAGGTTAAGATGTCCGCAAGTATAGACAAGAAGAAGAGACAATTGAGAGGATCAAAAAATGAAAGAACTCGGGGTGCACACTCCCTATACTTGGGACAAAGTACGTCCTATGTATATAAGACTGGTAAAAAAGGGTGAGACCTTTTTAGTAGAAAAAGAAAATAGAAAATGAAAAGAAGAAAAGAAGAAAAGAGATCTGAAGATGGAAGAAGAGAGAAGAGGATGTACATATCACTCCCCATATACTAAGGGTAAAAGAAGTCCTAAGTATAGGCAACAACAAGAGTGATAAAACAGAACTAAGAAAGAACACTCGGCTCGTCCAACCCCTATACTTAGGACAGAGTACGTCCTAAGAAATGCAAACACAAGAATGGGGTGGATGAGCGAAACAGGAGATGGATGGAGGGAAACGAATGCGAATATACAACAATGTGGATATGTAGAGATCAAGAAGATCGAAAGCGAACCTTCTTGCGGGACCACTGAGGAATAGATCTGACATGGTGTAGGTCGATATCGGGGTCCTCATATGACACAAACCAATCAGGGTCGACACGGTGAAGGTCCTCGGTGTTCTCAAAGTGAGGAGACATAGACGGGTCAGTGGAAGTAGTATGTCTAGGTCTGGCCTTGGGTGTCTCGCTGATATCAAAGTGAAATGGGACGAACTCATCATCAGAAGAAGTAAAATTGCAGTCGTCCTGCGAGGTGTCTCCTACGTCAAAACGAAAAGGAATGACCTCATCTGTAGAAGTAGTCGAATCATGTTTGCCCTTCAGAGTCTCAACCGGATCATCATGTTCATCAAAAAGCCCAAATTCCTGAATAAAAGAAACAAGATCAAATTTAACCTTATCTCACCAATATTTTCCCTCCGCTCAAATGTGTTAATCATGTAAATATCGCGGATGTCATCAATGCATCGCCAATCACAAGAAGAGGAAACTCCAAGGTCTATGCTTTCTGAGTCTTCCTCCTTGGATAGGAAGTCTCGGATCTCATCATTGGTCATAAAGAAGGTCTCTCTGATAACAGCCTATAGATCATCAACCTCGGGGTCGGCTAACACATGCACTCTCTCATGGGATGCGGATGTCTGGTCCATGGTAGGTGTGGTGATCAACACATTGCTTCCGATATCAGAACGGAAGCGAATCTCTCCTAATCCGTATTCTATAACGGCTCTCGTAGAGGCAAGAAAGGATCGTCCCAAGATGGTTGGAGGACACTCCATAGGGGTGGAGGTCTCCATGGGCAATACAACAAAATCTGTTGTGAAGCTCATGCCCTGAATCATAATGACGACGTTCTCAAGAATACCCTTCGACCTCTTTATTAATCCATCAGCGAATTGAACAATCATCATGATTTTCTTGAGAGGCCCAAGATGAATAGACTGTACCAAAAGAAGGGTATTATATTAATTGATGTGTTGTCGTCAAGGAGAGTGTTATCACATAAATGGCCAGAGATGATGCAACTCATAAGAGGTGTGATAGTGTTCCTTTTCCTAGAAGAATGACGGTCGGTGATGGCGTGGGCCATGGTCAATTTATGACCCTCATATCCGCTCCTTCGCTTTCTCTTCTTATGATAAGAAGCATATACTTAGGTCATGACCTGGCAAAGTGAGGCATTAATGACCTCATGAATAGACTTAGAATAAACATTAAGTTTTAGATCTATTTAGATTGTCTTCTTCAGGGTTTTATCACTAAATTTCTCATTTGATCATTGCGAGTTGGTATCAATCATGTACTTTCCAAAAGCATATATCATACCTAGGTATTAATCATATAATTTCCAAAAGTATATATCAAACTTACAAATTCTGTCAAGCTTCCAAAATGAGACGACCGTGCACGAAATTTGTTTCTTCCCAATATTTCATGAGTGAGCTCATGTCTTCCGATTGAGTAATGAACCTGATGATCGCTTTGAGAGATCGTATTACTCATATGCCCTTATGTGCACACCAGCACACCGATGTATAGATCTTGATTTGACCCTCAACCTATCGGCATGCGAAATGTACACAATCAAACATATAGTAATACATATGTCTCCGGTCAGAGGATGGGAGCCTATATCATGATGGCATACAAATAAATCTTTGGTTATCTCGATCTTGTTAAGTCAACTCTTTGACTTAACTTATCTAACATCTCCGAATCTCTATTCCTATGCAGAGGACATGCATCAAGGGGCCGGTTAGATATCATCCCATTAGCAAAAGGGCTGTCATCTCCTACTCGAGCTGGAGATCATTTTTTAATAATTATTTGATGGTGCTTGATCAGTTCTCAATCTAACTCTTTGGATATTCATCTCAGCACCAGCCTCTATGATTCAACAATTGAATCAACAGTTGTATGATCATCAAGATAGTCATGGTGCTTAACCCTAATTGTACTATGAGACCTATTACGCAAATTAATTGTTCTTCATTTCAGATTAAGGAATGATATTTGCAATAACATTTATTACATAATGGCTCGTCGTGGTTTCGCATGTCCAACAAAAGGTTAATCATTCAAAGACTCGTTTACCCATCTAAATAGACATACAACTGAACAATCTCCAAATCAAGTATTGATTTGTTCATGAGCAAGAAAACACAAGCCTAATGGAATGCTATCATTATGATCCTAAGGTACGCCAAAGTAACCATGTTAATGGGGCATTTCTGTATGAAAGACTCAGCTCCATATATTATTTCATTATAACCAGTTAGAGTGGATGCTTGGTGGATTGAAACTCTACATTGGTCTATGTAGATATCTATGTGAAACATAGTCATATGGAGAAGCAAGAGATATGCACTAGTCGCCTACTCTAATGTAAGGAGTAAATGCATGGTGATGTCCAAAAAGTAATCGTGATGCAGTAGATCCAGGAAGTTATTCCAATCTTCACATATCTCCCAATAGAGTGATTGAGTTGAAGTGTGACGATCTAGTATCTATGCATATAATACAAAGTCCTATATTTCACGAGCACACTAAGCATGTATAAGTTGATTACTATTTTACTAGATACCACATCCAGAGAGAGAGGTCATCTCCAAACATGTAATGTTCCTTTTGTACGTCAAACAATATACATTTCTGTGTATGAAAGATATCTATGCTAAATCTTAAGAGGGAGAGATATATCTCCAAACATGTAGTGTTCCTTTTGTACGTCGAACAATATACATTTCTGTGTATGAAAGATATCAATGCTAAATCTTAAGAGGGAGAGATATGATGGGAGCAATCGGTTTAGGACGATAATTGAGTATGTTAGTTTTCATTTGTTGCGATCCCAATCCCAACCCTAACCTCATGCTATAATGATACCTAGGGATACATTAGTCAATATAATTAATAACTGCATCCCCTTCAAAACTTACGGTTGCCTCCACACCCAACAAAAATTCGATTTCGAATCCCAACTAAATGTCCTCCACTTCAAATAATTGACAATGCTTTTAATTCTAGTCATCTTAATCCAAATCAATGTAATACCTGTAGGTTAAATCAATGATCTATTTTCTTAATTAATAGGCATTCCCGTTACTGCCTTAACATCATCCGTCTATTTTTCGTACTCAATCAATATCATCCATATATTTCTCATCAATCAACTTTCTATTATTTGCCTTAACATTCAATAGATGTTCAATTAATTGGAGCCTCAAATTAACTCCATTCGAATCCAACTGCAATAAATTCGGTCGACTTTCTAGAAATTGAAATCACGTTTTTTGATTCAGATCCAAACATATTCTATATTCTAAACTGTTATGTATCACGGGTGGGCTCTGTTTTCACAGTTATTAAATAAATATGTATAATTACTTTAGTGTGATCATATATCTTAAGCTCTCTTATATATACACCAACTTGTTAGTATAATCCCTGTTGAGATCATCAATATCGTGGTTTACCAAGTCAACATACTCAAACATGTAGATATAGATTTGTCACGGGTCAAAAGATGACTGTCTATGTCATGACAGTTTAAAATATGACTTAATTTATCCGCATATCTTGAGTTAATATATTAACTTGGCTGATTCAACCATTTAAATCTCTATACATACGTAGGAAAAATGTATAAAGAGCATCCATCAAATATAAGTCTTCAAGGAATATTAATAACCCTTCTCATAGTGGAGATCGCTTATTGGATAGCATGATCAACTATTGTACAGCATATCTAATGTGATTAAATACACAATCCTAATCATACAGAATCGTAAAACAGCTCGCGGAGAGTTCCATTTCCAACAACTTCAAGCTATAAATTTGAAGGCGAAAATTATATCATCTATGGGTCCGATCTCAGAATGAGTCATCATCTTTAAATTGTAACGATTTGGGTCACGTTTAGAAAACGGAAATTTAGGGGTTCATGACGAATATGCTCTTGTCGGGAAGGGAATAGGGGTTGGGTTCCAACTTTTAAAGAAAGGAATATTCGTCATCAGCCCCAAAAAATTCATTACGTTAACGGCTCTGGGATCCGAATTGCTACAATTTAAAGATGGAGACTCATTCTGAGGTCAGACCTATTGATGGGGATCCAAATTGTAATTTACCCAATTGTAAATTGCCCCTCTTAGTTGCATTACCGCAAAAGGACCGACTTTAGCAAATAACCGGCTTCTTTTTGTGCGTTTAGACGAAGTTCGTCCTCGTCCTCGGAAACCCGTACTTGATTGATCTACGGACTTGGTCTGGTCTTTTTTGAGAAAGACAGAGATTCATGTTCATGCATGTCACATAGATTACAATATCAAAAGATACATAGACTCATGTTGATGCATGCACCTTGTGCATCCCTATGATGATGATGAGACTTGCTCAGTTCCAGCTCACCCAACACACCACATTCCTCTCACGGGAACCCAACTGCGCTACAAGTCCACACCCATAGGCACCGGTGGAGAGCCCACTCAGGGAACCCCAACGGTACCAAGTTGGCACCCCCTTTATCAACCATGTCGCTTCCTCCACTTGCACCCGTTCTGTTCCTTGTTAATTGAGCTGCATAATTGTTGCAACTTGGCTCCTTAATCAATTAATTAAGGGATGGTCTATTTTTTGGTCACTATTAGGTGGGTTGCCTATGCTCTGTCGTCCGACCCTATGGAGCCCACTTGATCATAGGGGATACCATCGAGTCGGAATTTTGATCAGCTTTTCTTACTCCGATTACATCTATCTATTTCGATTATCTTCTCCATCTTCGGGATATCAGCAGCAAAGACAGAGCTCCAGGAAGTGGATAATGGAGGAACCCACTTCTTGCTCTAGGGGGAGAGCTGAGAAGTGCAGCTCAACAGCTTCCAACAGGCTTTAATTGGCATCTCGATGGTTTGCGATTCCTGGCCGACACTGCTCGTGGACAGAGCTTAGGAACCGTCACCATCCCCATCTTTATGACTTGTGTAGCCTCTCCTGTGCAACTCCACCCTCTACAGTGGTGTGGAAGAGATGAATCTCATCCTCCTCCCCATCATCATCACAACCTGGAATTACCGGTCAAAGAAGCGAAGAGATTACGAGAAGATCGCGAGGCTTTTGGCTTGTGTTGTCTATCGCATTGCTCATCGCATTGGAAGATTTATCTAGGACGTCTCTCGCTTTCGTTACCCAGTGCCCCCATGATTGACAGTTAAGATGATGGTTCAATGCGTTTGTATTTTCGTTGTCATGTTTACCTCGATTTCGATCATTGCCTTGACGACTGTTGAAACAGCTTCCATCAATCAATCCTTTCCTCCATAGAAGATATTTCATTGTCACAGCCAGCAGGATGATCTTTGATTTTGTTGTCTTTCGACATTCCCTCCTACAGTAGAATTTAAATAGGAGAGACAAAAATAGTGCCTATTTGGGGTAAATTGAACTCGGTCATAAAAGACATTAATAATGTCTTATAAGCTTCCAACTTCCACAATTTACACACATTCAATACAAGATTTTTTTTACACTTACCAATGAAAAGGGCAGTCGTTCCATCCATCCCTAGGTAATTACATTAGTTTGATGAAATATTAATGCGTGTCAATTTAATTGGACAAATGAACAGCAAGACTAAATGCTCCGGATAAATGTGGTAAATGCTCATTCGGATATTTTGAGAAGTGAAGAAATATTGACCACAATATAAACGTTCCATCCAAAATCCAGTCCAGTAAATTTCCAAGGAATCCTTCCTCCGCCCCTCCTTCCCAGCCCGTCCCCTCCGCCCCTTCTATCCAGCATGCGCCCCCTCCGCACCTCGTCACCCGCCCCTCCGCACCTCTCCCCCAGCCCTCCCGCTCCCCTCCTCTCCTCCCCAGCCTCCCTCCTCCACTCCAACTATCCAGCCCTCTACCGCTTCCTTGCTGCCGCCTGATCAGGGAACATGATCGATGATGTGCGGACGTGGCTGAGCTCCACACTGACCAACCATGACATCCAAGACATGCATGGAAGGCCTTGATGAGGTAGAAAACAGAGGAGCTGCCAAGGAGAAAATGTCAGAAAGGTGAGTTGGTCAGGAAGGTGAGCGACCTCTCTCAGATCATGAGCAACACTCTCGCCATTTTTGCCACTGCAGTCAAGAAAAAGGGCTTCGACGAGACACTGATAGAGAATAGAAGGACAAAGTTTTTAGCCTAGGAGAGGACGGGGGATGAAGAACAAATGGGAAAGAAATAGATATTCCTACTCTATTTTTTAAATTATTTACCCTTGTTTTCTCAAAATTAATGTTTGTTTGAAATAAAGATGGACAACTAATCCAAGAGGTACAAGTGATCATTGCAGAAGCCGGGGGCACAAATGATATTCCAAACAAGGAAGGAATGTAACTTATATTATAATATCTTAAGGAAAAAATAGGGATGCCCCTTGCAGGCAGCCAACATGGCTGCCCCGCCCCATTTTTTCCGCAAATTTTTTTATTTTTTTGGAAAAATTTCACTATGCATATTCATCCCTATATCCCTCCTCCATGCTATACGAATTTCGTCAGAAACAGAGACTCCTACGGCCTCCATCGAGATAATATCGATTTAAAAAATCTTGTTACCATTAAAAAATGACAGTCTTGATGGATGTCATATGGGTCTCACAGCCATGTTGGCTACCCCAAAGAGGCAGCCCCATTGAACTCATGTCGTAAAGAGGCACGACCGATAAAAATCCTTAAAAACCCATTCACACACGCACAAACTTTTAAAATAGTCATATTGTCTCAAGAAGTGGAGATGCTGGCCATTTTTCTTTAAGGAAGAGAAGAAGAGAAGAGAACAGGGGATTGGAATTGAAGATGGGAATTTTTTTTCATTAATAATCAAGAATCAGCTCTCCACAGGGCGCAAAACCACGCCACTTTGCCGCCGGGATTTATATAGTACATATATATTATACATAGAGAGATCTTCATCTGGAACCCAGGAATCAAATCTAAATACTGGGTATGTGAGGATCTCTTTTGTGGGTCAGAAGAAAGAAAGAAAGACAGAATGAGAGAGAGAGAAGGAGAAGTAGCTAAAATCTAAAAGGGTGGTGTTCTTCCTCATCGTTGCGATGATGGTGGTTCTCAGCGGAGGAGCATTTGGGTGAGGGAGCGGAAGACGACCTCCTCACAGGGGATGGTGAGGCCCATGTCGTAATCGAAGCCGAACTCCTCCTCTGCGGAGCGGAGGAGCCTCTGGAACTCGGGGTGCTGGAGGAAAGAGATGGGCACGACATATCTGCTCCTCTTCTCCCCGACATAGACGGGAAAGTGACCGCGGGGAACGTCGGACGGGGTGCAGCCGTCCTGGTTCTTGCCGAGGCTCGAGCACCTCTTGAGGATCTGCTTGAGGAGGGCCGGCTGGGACGCCACCCTGCTGCTGTTCTTCCCGTTCGCCATTGCTCTGCTGGAGAGAGGGGTTGTGATGGGGAGAGGAAGGAGAATGGAGAGGGGTGTGCACGTATTTAAAGGAGGGAAAAGGGTGGGAGAGTCTTCCTCTGTTTTTATTTTGGTACCAGAGGACACACAGAGGAGAGGGTGGAGGGTGACTGTAAGATAGAGAGAAAGAGAGACTTTAATCCCAGTGCTGCCTTCCCAAAGGACAAACATGGCCCAACTCTCTCTCTCTCTCTCTCTCTCTCTCTCTCTCTCTCTCTACCCTTTCTCTTTCTACTACTCTTCCATGTGTGCTTGGAGGGACAAGGCCTCTTGACTTAAGGGACTGGGTTTCATCTTAACCTCTCTTTTCCTTGACGGGGATATACATGTTCCTCAACATTTGCTGCTTTCTTGGATGTTGTTGTCTTTCATGTCTTTGTCATGAGTTCCCTCCAACCTTCTCTCACTCCAAACAACGTGTTTTCGTCATTCATGAGAGGAATAATAGCTTCGCATCGTTGTCGTCCCTGAGAAGATGGATGCTTCCTCTCGCAAGTGTTTTCAGGCCTTGTTCCTTTGAGTTTGTTCTTTCGCGATGCAGAAGAAAAGCATGTACCTCTCTTTCTTTTGTCGTAGTAGGTATCTTGCACCCATACAATGTGTAGAGAACTTGATGAATACGACTTACATTAAGACATAAGGATGGAACAATATAGGTCGATTTCGTCACAGAAGTTTGAAAGTTGCACGGGAAAGGAATCGATCAATTAACGGTCTACATGCATGAAATAACCGGGTAGGAAAAGATATTCATGGGGATGCTCCCTAGCAAACCTTGACAAATAGCCTTGTGAATTGAGATTGCGACTGCAAGTCTCCCTCGTGGTTTGTTTTTCAGCTGAATTCGTAGCCTCCTATATATCCTTGGCCGAGGCCCTCCCTCCGTGCGTGTGTACTGATGGTATTGGATGTTCTCTACTGCCCGATCATCATCTTCTTGCTAGATTTCATCTTAAATCTCATCATATGGCGTCACCTAGGCCTATCCGACCTCCCTTGTTGCTTCTAATACAAATCCAAATGCACAGTCCAGTCACCGAAATGCAGAAACTCCACGCATATGCCCTTGTTAGGTCTAATGCCTTCTCATCATATGGCGTCGCCTAGGCCCAATGCACTTCTTTTCTCTTTATTATATTTCGTTGTGCTCCACTAGTAGTAGTAATCACTTCTACTGGCCTAGAATTTTTTTAAACTTTGTTGAGGACACTTACCTTTAAAAAACACTATCAAGACATCAGTGATACAAAAAATGCTCTAAGAAGACTTGTAGACCAATTGATGGTTCCAACCGTCAGACCTGACTTTCAAACTAGTTTCTGGCCAATCCTTTATAAATTTCACCACCTAATCCATCAATCAGTGCATACAACATGGTTGGATTCCCTTTGCCCTGGTTGGATATCAAATTTTAAAACGGAGAACCTCCATCCATTGTTGAATTTATGCTTCTATTTTTGACCTTGTTTCTCCGTTACAAACTATAAATACTCATGGGAAAAGATCACCATTTATTTTCGCAATAGTTGGCGATAAGTGGCTACAGAAATAGTCAATTAAAAGCCATGCCCTCAGTCATTATGTTAAGGCAGATACCGGTCCAGTCTCTCCTCGTCTAAAGCACCACTTCTTCCTTCTTTTGACAATGATTGCAACATTTCATCCGAAATGTGCTCTTGACCATGGACGAGCTAACACGGTAATTACAAATCACCATAGTACTTCAGTCTTCCTTTACATGGACCTTCACCGAATGATGGAACATATATCCTCCACACCGGGACAAGGGATCTGGTCTTTTCCGGGCTAATAATACAATATAACATGATTAGGTACATGCATCAGAAATCTAGACAATTGCCATAACCCAGCTTCAGATCCATCTGCAATATGTAAGATCAAGGACAATGCGAGACATGATGTCTCACGGTTTGATGTCACCCGGTACACAGTAGAAAACAGACGCTACAAATTCGGTGTGTGCATCAACTGCCTGATTTTTGAAGATCTATAGAAGTTGGGTGAGTGCAAATTGGTTTAGAGTAGAGGTCTGCTGACGAACAATGTCACATATCTCCTCCAATCATGGCTGTAATCCGTCTGTTTATATATAGAACGGATGCTAGATTAGAGCCAATTCCCAAAGAAAGGACCTTCTTAATTTGAACCAAACAAGCATCATTATCAAATCTTGCAGATGGTTTTGCAACGACGAATCACTGGTCGCAATTAACTCAGTTGTCCCCTACTTTCTGAGCAATAAACGGTTTTGGGCATCATATAGACACCGAACTGTTCCACATCTAAACCCGCATCATATGCCCCATGATTCTAATTGATATTGGCAGTTCCAAGAGAAAATCATATTTCCATGACTCTCTCTCCACATAATAGCAGATTTTGCTCAGAATCAGTCTGCTGCAACTTCTAGATTCGGTTAAGGTTAAGCATTATACGGCCCATGCATCTTCATGGTAAACAAGTAGATATATGAAGACAAGCAGTCCAGGGCAGGAAGACGGGTACACATCCTATATTTCATGTACAAAACGATAACGATCGCACATATAAAGCACCCCACTCATCATGTTGTCTAGAACAACAAGATACATATCATGAACAACAAGACCGACGGTTGCTGTCTAGAACAACAAGAAGATTGGCATTTCATGGAGATCAAGTATACATATCTTCGAAGTATACAAAATGGATCATCAAAAACTACGATGATGTGGAACATTTTCCTATCCACAAGATTAACTATGTAACACCCAAACAGTCAAAATGAATTTTGTATTAATCAACGGCAGCTGTTGGTTGCCCTCTGCCGTATTCTCTCCATTAAATACGATATCCACGATAGATCCGGAGTGGTTAAAATGTACGGTGAGTACTACCACCGTAGGGTGGTTAGGTGGTTTTTTAGTTTCCAGAGCTTTGTGGGTTTGGACCATTTTCCCCAACATATGCACGTACTGTCCACCACTCCAGTCCAAATTTGACCCCACCTATGCTCTCTGATTCCACCCTAATGCTCACTCTTTAGGGGCAACTGCACTGTCTCGAGCCATGTGGCTCAGTCCCCTTTTCTTCACCCTCACCTACTGCCTCATAAAGGTTCGCAGCCAAGATTTAACCACAGCCCCAAACTCATTCAAAGCACCAGCCTTCAATGCCTTCAATTGCAGGAATACTTAACATTATATCAATCTCCACATGGGGTATCCAAAACCAATATATCCCCACTATTGCTCTCCCATTGTCCCTTCAAGGACCACCTTTGTACTTGCCCGCAGTTAACAATATCTCCAAAAAACGATCTGCTTGGATTTAGTGTCTAAGTCTTCAGATCTCAGTTTCGGATAGTGATATTTTATAGCCCACTTCTCTTCTTAAACTATGGTAAATTTCAGGGCAAATGGATGAATAGGAAAAGTCCAGACCACACTAGTCCCCATGCTCCAAGTGGAAGGTAGCTGCTAGGAAAAGAGGGTGAGCACATGAGAAGAATCTAAGTTCACATCACAATTCATCTTCCCACCATTGTTAGTGCACCTTTAATAACCTATGTCTATGGAGGTGGAAAATGGAGCAGGGAAGAAAATGCATGAGAGGTGGTTCGCTTGAAGTTGGTCACGAGTCGCAGTCGTCAGAAGAAGACCAAATCACAATCGCAAATGCTGTTTATGGGTGAAAAGAATATCTAGAGCAGAGAAGAAAAGGATATGGCTCCAAACTACAGACAATGGTCCATTCGTAATGAAGCCAGGGTAGAAACGAAAGCAACAAGAAAAAGATACAATGTCCTCATTAGGACTTGAGGTGACCACCCGACTGATCTTTATTGCGCACAATCTCACCTTTTTGTATGTTTCTGTCAACCACTAGTCAATTAGCATCTACTAGATCTTCTTCTCCTTTGAACTAACTGGGTTTTTCTCAAGCTACACCACTTACCTTCCACTCTCTCTCTCTCTCTTTCCCAGCAGCCAAGTGCATACTTACCTACCTTCAACCAACCTCCCATTGAACCTCGGGAAATGGAATCATGGTGGTCATGCACACGGAGCCCATTAGGGACAAGGGTGTGACCTAACTCACGACCAGTCCTCTCAGACGCTGTCCACATGAAATGTATAAAAGGCTGCCATCAGTAGATAATGCATGTGCTCTCCGCTTAGAGATGCACAGGGCAACTTCTGGAGTAGGGAGGTGTGGAGTTCCAGAAGAGGCCCAAACAGAACCATTCACTGCAGTGCTCTTCTGACATGTTGGGCATGAGTCCATATGCTTTCTTCGGGTACTGCAGTTTCCTTTGGCAGGTAGTTTAGGAGAGAGAAGAAAAGTAGTCCTTGATGAGACCATACCTCAATGTTGATTTTTTTCGCTCAGACAATCAAAAGATCTTCCTGTTCCATGATAATATTTCGCAATATCAACTGGCCTTTGGCATGGTCCTGCACAAGCAATTTCAAGGGTAATAAAACCAACATATGACCACTATTTACTAAATATGAGAAGTTCAAAGTTGGGCAGAGAATATAGTGCTTCTAATGTAAGCTTAGTTAACCCTGCATTTCATGAGTGATGCGATATTATGTTGAAATTGATACAATTATCAGTTGTATCAAAATGCCTTTCCCCTGACCTTTTGAATCTCCTATAATAACATATCATAATTCAACATTGTTATGGATTCAAAAAAAATTCAACATTGTTACATTAACCTTCTAGGTTTTCATATCATAATTCAACATTGTTACATTAACCTTCTAGGTTTTCTCCCCCCTCAACTCTTTTAGTGCCTTATACTGCATAAGTTTGCACCCCTCAACATATATTCCCAGCTTCACCACAGGTCGTATTTGCAGTCAATTCATGTAATTCATTGAGCAGCGCCACCTGTTATGAAAATGATGCTTTCAACTCATACAATTCCCAGAAAGAAGTGGTGCAAAGCTCTCTGAATGACGAACAATCAGCAGAAGATCAGTTCTGCTGTTCATGTAAAGATTGGGCATATGTAAGGTCACAATCTTATGCAGTGGACGGGGAAGAGAAAATTCAATGCAAATGTCAACAAATTAGCTGTCATATATCAGATCTACCCATAAAAGTTGGTTGTACCTGTGAATGGAGGGATCTCACTTTTCCCTCTAGTGAAACTTGTTAGGCACCTCATTAAATTATGGAGACAAAATTGCCAGACAAGTAGAACGGCAGCATATATAATTATGCAGATTTACTACTGTTTCAACTCCCTGAAAAGACCACTCACCATGCAAATCATACACCTGACAGCGGGTATGGGATCCTCTTTTACGAAGAATGATTTCTGGTTACGGTAATTGCTGTCTGTTTATCAGTACCATCTTAGTGTGCATCTTGGAGTTCAGTCAGATAAATTCAGATGACGGTAAGCAGAAACACTGCATGATTAGGATCACGTAAGCACATAATAATTTCACTGTGTTTCTTCTTTGATTACTAGTAGACATGCAGATTTTCTTTTCTAAAAAATGTTCAAAATCGCATGATGTCGGTGAACAAAATCTGCACAAAGACGGGAAAATAAAAGGAACAAAATGGCATTTGCACGATTGGATCATGACAGGCAAGATCAATTGCATGCATTTATCTATCCACGGTACAAATGATTTTCATAAACTCCATCAGGAAAATTAAGAATATGATGACAACCATTTCATTTTTATTAAAAAAATGCGAAGAAAAAATATAGCAGAATCATTAGATGTATAACTGAACTAGGAAATTTACTTGATATCCCTTTTTGAAAGGGATAATTAATTGATAGCACAGTGGTACTAAGAAATTGACCTCATCTGGTGAGACCACACAACCATCATAGCTGTACTCCGATCAGGTTTTAGGCTAAACTTGCAGCGAGAGTGTTTAGTTTGCATTCATGGATATATAAATAATTTTTAGCACACTTTTTTTTTGGATTTTCTTCGTGCATTTACAGTTTCTTTCTGCTTTGTACTTTGCATATTTAGTTTCTAAACATTGCTGCTAACTTTTGGCAAAATTTGCTTCAAAATCTAAGCTACATGTTTTTGTTTTTTTTCTGCTGTTTCCAGAATTCAGAAGATTTGCAAAGGAGGTTTCAAGCACCCACTGCTAGGATTCTGCCTGTGAAGACTGATTGGCAACGTATATGCATCCCTCGACCTTGTAGGTCCAACCATATAACCCTAACCATAATACAATAATATATTGGTAATGTCCCATATGCCTCTCAATAATCTAACCTTGATCTGACAGCATAATAGGCCCTTAGGGCCGGTGTACATTGTCTTCCAAAACATATTATGAGAATACAGAGAGAGAGACTGGCGTGAGCAAGTGGAATAAAGACTGCTGAACCACAATAAATCTTGTGCGCTTGTGCGTGCTCCTCTTATTTGATCGACTTGGCATCGTTCCCGACACCTATTACATGCTATAAGCTGTCATACAGATCCCCTTCTACTTGTTTAAAGAATGTCAATATTCTTTGAGAAAATAAAGACAAATAATTACACAATTTTCTGTTTTTGCATTGTAGTGTGAATTGACACGGAATGCTTTCACACAATATTTTTTCATTTATCCATTACAATAGGAACAAGTCAACAGGAAGGCATTATTTTCAGTGATCAACAATGCAAGTATGTCCATGGCTGCACAGAAATATGAGTTAGGTTCCTGTGCATAAACTACAAGAGATTCTGAGTTTCTGTGGCTTAGTACCAATGAAACATGGATTCCACCTAAACTTCGTGATTCTCACATTAAAACCGATGGTCGTTGGAGTTATATGTGAATTTTCGGAGATGCCCCTCAATCAGCTCAATCAAGGACCAAGGTAAAGCAGGTCTAACAAGAAAGGGTTATATTTTATTGTTTTTTGAGTCAAATGACAGTGCACATTATTAACCAACCAATAACAGATGTGCAAATAGATTAGGAGGGTGTTACCGAACTAAAATAGAGAAATTAATCTAGCGGTTTCACCACAATGAAATTGCAAACTGGAACCCATCGTTGACCAGATCAACCTGTTTACCCCTCTAGCCAAAACATATGGTTGGCAGGAATTCAGATGGATCAGGAGCCAAGTGATTTAAATAAAAAGATATTGTGCATATATGCAGGAGTTTAACTCTCGGCTTTTGCAACAAATATCTTTCACAGCACACAGTTCACAGACTCAACTTATTACTCCCACGCAGCAGTAAATGTTGGACTAATTATAATGATAATAGGATAATATTTGCAATCTCCCAATCCTAAGATTACCAATACATAATAGATAAAGTTACCTCACATATTCCCATCACTCGATCTTTGGGATTATTATTCAAGATCATTTGATGAAACACCAGTAATAAATATAATTTAGTTCAAATCATCACATGCATTTAAAATCAAACATTCATCACTATACACAATCGATAGCCAGCAATTACATAAAAGATATTAATTTTCTGAACATCTGATGCTGATCAGTAGACTATGCTGTGCCTGCATTTCCAACTAGAAAATTCCCAAAGTGACCAACTAGAAAATTCCTCAATGTGACCAGTTTAGACGACCATCAAAATAATGTTATGGGGGTTCATTTTATCAATGAAAGAACATATTATCACAAAAATTACAAGGATGCAGAGAGGTGGTCAGAGGGTTTTAGGAATCACCCAAACAATGAAACTACAAGACATGATTTATGAGGGAAGCATTTCTCAGCAGAAGGGAAAAATTACGAAAGGGAAGTCCCTAGCACTCACATGAAGCAAGGGTTGTCTCTAGAACTATCAGAAAAATGTCGAGTTCGATATTCACTCATATTCGATTTAGATTCGGTTGAAAATAAATGAACCGAACCTAAACATACGTTAAGTTTATTTTTATAAATGAATCGAACCTCAAAATGATAGATTTGCTCAGGTTCGGTCATTAAAAATTCGATACACACATGCACACATACATTACCTTGTTCATTTGCGGGATAAGTGGACTTTATCCCTAGATAAGGGATCTTGATCCTAGGATAAACTATATCAGGATAAATGTTCACATCATGATTGCATTATCCATTATGTCTTTATCTACAATACGTATGTCTTCTTTATCTCTCAAACCAACCGAGCAAAAACAAGAGATAAACCTGATTTATCCTTTATCCAACCTTTTTTCTTTATCCCTTATCCAAATGGATAAATATATTACCATTATTATTTTTTCAAAGAGAGAATCCTTGTTAATTTAATGTTTTTAAAAGATGATGAAGAGTGAGATAAAGAAGAAGAAAATTGAATGAGTATTGTCCTAATCACTTATATATACACCTCTTCATTTCTCACTCCCACTTGTCGGAAAATCTCAAGTTCGATATTCGCTTAAATTCAATTCGATTAAATGAAAGTTTGATTCATATTCAGTTCGAAAATATATTTACATATTGTCATTATATTCAGCTTGATGAGATGAATTCAACGGATATCGGTTCATGGCAATTGGAGGTTGTCACAAACTCTGATGAATTTTGAACAGGGATGTTAATATTGATGAGGCCTGTCCTTAACCAGCATCCTTACGATTACGATTTACTAATCGTGAGTAAGGAGTTTAATGACGATTAAGGAAATTAATCATAATTAAAATAACGTAATCATGGTTAGTATACTATATGCTACGTACAATTAATATAATTAATCACAATTAGCACTAATTAAGTATCTTTAGCAAGATCATGAACATTAGAATAAACATGGGCTTAAACATAGTCAGTTGATCCCATGGTTTTCATGATGGCGTGGTTGATAATTGAGATGTCATGTCATACTGCATAGTGATTTATTCGTAATTTGTAATTCGTCCCTCCCATTAATTGAATGATTATTAGGATGACATGTAGGCAGGGTGATGGCTTATAATACCCCCTATCTCCTTCATTCTTACCATCCAGTCAATGCTCCATTCCTAGGTCTAGGTTGAGAGGTCAAGAAAGAGAAAACAAGGTCAAGAAGAAGCATGAGCGAAGCACTAGCGGAAGGAGCAAGATGCGAGCTGGTTTTAGCAAGTTGTAGGTAGAAGATAAGTAGATCTAATTTATGTTATCTTTTTGTTAGAAATTTTACGTTTTCATTATAACAGCATTAGCATAAGATAAGGAAACATGTAAGATCCCTTGCAATAGGATACCACTCTTTTAAGTTTCTGACATGATTCGGTGTCCAAATCAAGCAAATACATTCCATTTTGTATTACTTATTGAGACCTTTCCAACGATCTCAAGAACATTAAAATTAGAGTCTGTATGAGAGAGTTATATACGAAATATGATCGGGCTATGAATATTGGATCCATATCTGAACATGGATCCCATTGGACTTAACCTATATAAGGGAGTCATTATGACTTGACTATATAGGCCATCCAAGACACTCGATGGAGCTCCACTGCCAAAGAGAAATTCCGGCCACCGATCGACGATTCGAGGACATCGTTCAGAGCTCGATGTAAGGATCATCGAGGTGTCATGCAAATTGCACGAAACGTTGCAGAACTCTTTTTCCAGGCAAAGGAAGAACATTCCCACATGTACAATTTTAGCCCTCTTTTGTTGTTGGATCCGAACGTATTTCATACCATGAGTTTTGGATTATACTCTACCTGTAAGTGGAGTCGATTTCGCGTTTGACTAAGTTTTGAGGTTGTTGAGATATTTCTATCTCTTTAAGTTTATTTCTTATTTCATTTTCTTTCATGTACCTCTCTTGTAATTTACCCAGGGATTTTCTCCTATATAAGAGAGCCTTAGGGTCTCAATAATGAATTGCAATTATATTTTTTTCTCCAACATGGTATCGGAGTGTCGATCCTAGACTGGGGTTCTCATATCCCACCAAAAAAATCCTGACCTACCTACCTACACCCCACTACCGCCGGCAGCTATCGATATCCTCCGTCGGCCGTCACTTACGGCACCTCATCCGCAGACCTGCAGGCCACCTGTCGGCCATCTGCATGCCGCTCCAGCCAGTCGCTCCAGACACCCCAGCCGCCGGTCGCCCTCTCCTCACAGCCTTGTTGTCCGTCGTTGCTTTAAGGGTCGTCCCATCTTCTGCGGGCTGGAGTTCGGCCGCCTATGCAGGCCTGTATGGTCTGATTTTGACCGGAATCTGTGATTTCAGATATATAAATCATGTTTTCCGGCCCTAGACTACAACAAGGATTGAAGAGGATGGTTGTATGAGTCCACGCGTACCATCGTTCCTTCGTATGATAGTGAAGACTAGCTGAAAATAGTCTACTCCCCAGTTTAGATCCGGATCTTCGACAATTTTTTTCATCATGTTAGAGAACAAGGGTGACGTTTTCTCGTCATTTGGTGCCTTCAAGGGCCTGCCTCCCTATCGTGAAGATGGATGGGACCAACTACGAGTTGCGGTCTATACAGCTTCGCACCCTTATGCGGTGCCATAACAAGGAGCACATTTTGATTGTTTCAGAACCGATGAACAAAACAAGGGCTAATACTTCACGGAAGTAAGATGATGATGTGCTGGATTTGGCTCTCCGGGACGCTCACCACGGAGAATGCCAACGACATCGTCAATCAACCCACAACCAAGGCTACGTGGGATATACTAGCTGACAAATATGGGCAAGCGAAAATTGAGAGCAAAATCCTCCAGTTGCAATCATTGTTGTAAAAGTCGGCCGACTAGGCCGATTAGTCGGTCCAACTAGTCGAGTAGGTGGGGTAGTCGACTCGACTAGGCCTAGTCGGCCCTTAGTTGGTCAACCCGACTAATCGGGCTGACTAGTCCGCCTAGTCGCCCGACTATAAGGCTGACTTTTACAATTTTTAGTTTTTTTATTCTTTTAAAAGAAAACTTATTCTAATATGCTTAATGTTATATTTAAAGACAATTACTTTTTTTATTTCATTATGATAGTATAGAAAATATACAAATCAATACAAATACATAAGAATATGTGTATAAAAATTGATTTGTATATTTAAATAATTAAAAAATTCAAAATCAACTAATAGCCAACTAAATCCGATTAGTCGCCCGACTGCCGATTAATCCTTAGTCAATGACCCTTCCAACCAAGTAGCGACTACCGCTTTCTGCAACCTTGGTTGCAATGACATTTTCTCGACTAAGAAGAATGGTCGGCCTCTTCATGCCAATTTTTCGCATCTCCATGGCATGTTTTAGCATCTTCATAGCTTTATGCCTATTACTACCAGCACTGAGCAGCAACATGCATGCAGGAATGCCACTATGACAGGAGTCTTTCTGTCATCCCTTGACTCATAGAACGATGTAGTACGCACTCAACTGCTTACTAGAGAGACTCAACTGCTTACTAAAGAGATGATACCACCGATGGAGGAGGTCTACAAGAGGCTGAGCAGGATCACTACTTCGTCTACTACCGTGGCCCAAATTCCCTCTGCGATGGCAACTTCTCGTGGCAAAGGGGGTACTTCACAATTTCGCAGGAGAGGATCTCATGGTCGATGGAAAGGACGTCAACGTGGTCCATGCTCACATCGCCATCGTCTAGGACATTCGGATGAGACATGCTATCTGAAGCATGGGTATCTGGCATCTACTTGTGTAGCTGAGCTGAGGAGACACAGACTACTCCGGCTCCTTCTCATGATGCGAGACTTGATGATATTGACTCAAGATTGAGAGAAATGACGACTACATCGTCCACCCCAGCAACTGGATCTTCAGATGTTGCAACTGCTATCAGAGCTTCTACGAGTCCGTCAGGTATTGCTTATGCATTTACCAGTTATAGCAGTTCAGATTTGACTGACTGGATCATGAACTCCGGAGCTTCTCATCATACGTGCAGAGATCGAGCTCAGTTTACTTCTTACATATCTATCCCTCCTAGTAAATCAGTAGTGATTGCTAATGGGGTTCATCTATCCTTTGTTGGTCAGGAGGAGATTGTTCTAACCCCATAAACGTGCTTGCAGAGTGTATTACATGCTCCAACATTTCAAATAATGCCGTATTTGATCGTTCTTCTCTTGTGTTTTAGGACATACTCACAGGCAGGGTGATTGGATGTGGTCGTGAGCAGAGAGAATTTTACAGATTGGTCCAACCTCCGTGTGTTGGTGTTGCTACAATTCATTCTGGATTTGTTTCTCCTTTTATGTGGCATCTTCACTTTGGACACCTTCCTCTGTAGAAGTTGTATCATTTCCTCCCTCAGATCTCTACTCATACTACCTTGGAGTGTGAGGCATGTCAGCTTGGGAAGCACCATCGTTCTTCTTTTTTGAGGCGTCAGAGTCATAACAGTAGTCAGTTGTTTGAATTGTTTCATTTTGATATCTGGGGTCCTAGTCATGTTCCTGATCATCAGGGACATCGGTTCTATATGGTTGTTGTGGATGATTTCTCTAGATTATCTTGGATTTTCTTGTTAAAGAATAAGTTTGAAGGTGGTCCTATTATTATATTATTTCTTATTGAAATTAAGAACATTTTTTTGCTAATGTGAAGTTTATTCGCACTGACAATGCTTTGGAGTTTTCTACTTTACAAATGTTTGACTTTCTCAGATCTCTTGGTATTGTTCATCAGACTTCTTATGCTTACACTTCGCAGCAAAATGGTATTGTTAAACGCAAACAACATCATCTTTTGGATGTCACGAAGACTCTTTTGATTCAGAGTCGAGCTCCTCATCCGTTCTGGGGTAATGCAGTCCTCACTACATGTTACTTGGTGAACCGCATGCCTTCGACTATACTTGGAGAAAATATTCCTTTCTTGGTTGTGTTTCCCGAAAAGGACCTATTCTCCCTTACTCCCAGGGTATTTGGGTCTATGGCATTTGTCCATAATTGTACTCTTGGTCATAACAAGCTCTCTTAACGTTGTCAAATGTGTATTCGTTAGCTATTCTCGTACCCAAAAAAGGTATAGATGTTTTGATCCTGTAGGGAGAAAGAATTATGTAAGTGATGATGTTACATTTTTTAGCCCATTATGTAATTTTCTCCTATAGTGATAGATTATCTAACTCTGATTCTGGAGAGGATGTCTTTGTTCCACTAACTTTGTTATCTCCACCAACAACAACCCATGTTGAGTCTCAATCATTTCCATCTCCTCCACCTCCTCCACCTCCATCTACCCTGACACAGTTCCTGCCACAGTTTTACATTCGTAGGTCCTCTACTCCTTCTGCTCATGCGCCTTCCCCATTATCCAGCACACCTCAGATATGTTTTTGAACATATTATTTCTACTGATTGCACTGGTGATATATTTGTACCAACAGGATAATGTACAGGAGGAGCTATACCAAAGAACAGAGAGGCTGATGACCTTGATGTACCTATTACCTTGAGGAAGTCACATCATAATTGTGTCACTTATCCTCTAGTTGCTCATATTTCCTTGGATCATCTTTCAGAGGAGTACAAGAAGTTTGTCGTGGGACTCTCTGTTGTTACTATCCCACGAACATATTAGGAGGTCGTACATGATAGTAGTTGGTGACTTGCCATGAAGGAGGAGATGACCGCTATGCAATCTCGTGGTACATGGTTGTTGTTTCTGCTCCCCTAGACACCTCTGTTGTGGGGTGCAAACAGATCTTTGTAGTGAATCTTTGTAGTGAAGCAACGGGCAAATGACAGTGTAAATTACTACAAGGCAAGGCTTGTAGCATGAGGGTTCACCCATACTTATAGGTGGACTATCAGGATACCTTCTCACCAGTGGCCAGACATTCGACATTGCGTATTCTTCTATCAATTGTTGTATTTCGAGACTGACATCTTTACCAACTTGATGTGAAGAAGCATTTCTATATGGAGATCTACATGAGGAGGTATATATGAAACAACCACCAAGGTTTGTTGTTGAGGGGGGTCTCTAAAGGTGTACATGCTACATAAGGCGACCTTACATCCTGAAGCAGAGTCCAAGAGTTTGGTATCATAAGCTATCAGAGTTGATAGAGCACCAAGGATTTGCGCAGTCCACTGTGGATCATTCACTTTTTGTTCAGAGGTCACAGGGATGTAGAGTTGCTATTTTGGTGTATGTTGATGATATAATTGTCACCAAGGCCTTAAATGTCGGTTTCGGTCACCATTTCGGTACCGACCAAAACAGAATTTCGATGGAATTTCGGTGGAATTTCGACCGAAATTTCGGTCATTTCGGTCATTTTTGTACTAGGACCCCCATATTTCGGTAATTTCGGTCATTTCGGTCGATTTCGATTTCGACTGGATATCGATATTCGACAGAAATTCGACCGAATTTCGTTGAAATTTGAGGCCATGATTGTCACAGGTGATGATGAGCAGGGCATTCAGGCTGCCAAGGAGTTCCCAAGTCAGCAGTTTGTGACTAGTTACTTCCTTAGATTAGAGTTTGCCAGGAACCGGCGTGGTCTTGTGATGACCCAGAGGAAGTTTGTGACTAATCTTCTACTTGAGACATGGATGATAAGGTGCAAGCATGCCACTACTCCTATTGATCCAAGCATGGAAGGTCGTATCCCGATATATCGGCGATATATCGGTATCGACAGGACACCGATATATCGTCGATATGTCCGATATCAGGTATCGACACGCAAAAAGGCAAGTTGAATCCCGATGTCGGCGATATGGCGTCGATATATCGGCGATATATCGGTATCGACATGGTACCGATATCGATATGTCCTTCCATGGATCCAAGCATGAGATTATATGATGAGGACACTGAGGAGGTAGACAAGAGGAGATACAGGGAGCTTGTTGGGAAGTTTCTCTATGCTACTATCACCAGGCCAGACATATCCTTTGTCGTAAGCAAGGTGAGTCAATTCATGGAGCAGCCCGGGAAGGTTCATATGGATGTTGTCTATATGATTCTGAGAATTCAAAGTCTTCACCATGTATTGATCTTATATTTAGCAGAGGCACATCTCTTGAGGTGATAGCTTGCATAGATGCAGATTATGCAAGATGCCCTAGAGACAAGAAGTCTACTTCTGGCCAAGGTTCAGGAAAGCGGTATGCGTATGCGTTCGGACAGGTCACTGAATAGCGGCTTAAACGGTATGCGGGGCATATGCGGGGTATATGCGGTTCTATGCGGTTTCCTATTTTTTAAAAAAAATAAATAAATATATACAAAAGTGACTATAACAGAACCAAACTTATGTATAATTGTGGTCCAACAGAAGATCTAAGAAAAATAACTTTCATATAGAGTTCAAAACAATCTCTATCAATCAAATATCAATACTTCACTAGAAAGGTTAGCTCACAAAATAATTGATAACAATCAACAAAATAAAAAAGTTAGCATACAAAATACCTCTATTGTTGAATATAATGTCATTTATCTCTGTTGTTATATTTATAATTGATCCTCCATCAAAAGTACCAAATTTTACATATAATATATTGCATTCATAATAACTATTAGTTGACTAAATTAGTTTGCTAAATTATTAGTATATTATTCTTTTTCTTACTTGCGTGTTTACTTCAATCTCGCGGTACAGCTACTTTAACGATGGATTTAAATAATCATGGAATGTTTGGTTGACATACATGCAAAAGTAAGGAAAATATGGCATAAATAACACAACAAAATATGGCACAAATTAAAAAATAAAAAATAAAAAATAAAAGGTATGCGGCCGCACAGACCGCATATGCGGCCCGCATAAGCGCACAGGGCGCATAATGGGGGGTTTCAGGAAAGCGGTGCGCTGAGGGCACCGCATACGCATATGCGGCCGCATAAGCGGCCGTACGGGCCGCTTTCGTGAACACTGCTTCTGGCTTTGCTATTTTTATTGGGCACTCATTCGTGTCATGGAAAAGCAAGAAGCAGGCAGTGGTTGCTAGATCTAGTGATGAGCAGGCCATGGCTCAAGGGAGCGCAGAGATGATGTGGGTCAGATCGGTCTGATTGATCTAGCTCTTGAGGTACATCTTCCCATGCAGCTTCTATGCCAACGAAACACTCTTTTTATTGCCAATAATCATGCATTTCGTGATCAGACCAAGCATATAGAGGTGGATTGCCACTATACCCGAGATCCAGAAGGGTCTCATATCTACCTCTCATGTTTCTACTAGAGACCAGATGGTTGATATTCACCAAAGCCCTAGAGGTCCTATTCAGAGATGGTGTTCCAAGTTGAGCTTGGTAAACATATATGCTCCAGCTTGAAGGGAAGTGTTGAGATATTTTTATCTCCTTATATTTATTTCTTATTTCGAAGTGTTGGAAAGAGACTATACGAAGGATCTTAGTTTTTGGATATAAGTCCGAGATTGACCCAAGATAGATCTGAATGGAGGCGAAGAATCCATGTAGCCGACCCTACTTAATTGTGGGAAAAGGCTTTGTTGTTGTTGTTGTTGATATTTATTTCTTATTTCACTTTCTTTCATGTACCTCTCTTGTAATTTACCTAAGGCTTTTCTCCTATATAACAAAGCCATAGGATAATGAATTGTGATTCTATTTTTTCTCCAAAAGAGGTGAATACTGTATCTCATCGCATCATGATTTTCATATTTTCCCGTTATTATAATGAGTACAAGTGAATGGAAAATACATTTCCGTGATGTGGATAACAGCAGGAACAAAATGGTGAAATCAAATCGACTATCAAAGAGATTTCGTGAGATGTTGAAGCCAACTCCAATTTTGTCCCGGGTTAAGTTGATCGATTAGGCCAATTTGATTGATCGACCAATTGGAACCAAATCGAATTAATCGATCAGGCAACTTGGTTGATTGATTAATTGGAACCAATATGATTGATCGATCAAGGACAACTTGGTTGATCGATCAATAGAAGCAAAACGAAATAATTGATCAAGACAACTTGGTTGATCGATCAATTACAGATTGGTGATGCCCTCTCCCACTTTAAGTAGGGTCGGCTACATGGATCTTACTTAATTCCATGCTGAAAGATCCGACTATTTTTTATGATGGTTGTCGGCTACCTAACGATTAACGTAATCCCCACAAGAGGGTATTTTAACCCTGGTCTTGTGAGTGGTAGACACATTGCATTACCGCCAAATCATTGGAGAGGGTGCAAAATAAATTGATCGATCATGCCACTTTGATTGATCGATCAGTCGTACCAAAATTAATTGATCATGTCTCCTTATAATTGGTTAATCAGTACCCTGGTCATGTTTTTGCGTTGGAGAGGTTGCACAGACGTCTATAGATGTCTATAGGGGCCTAATGCAAATTATTCATAGTGGGTGTTCGTTAGATGCCGGTAAATGTAGTGGATATGGTTGAAATTCATGTGAACAGTAGTGGAGGCAGATAGGAGGCTGCTGTAAATATTTTTTGGATGTAAAAATAATTGGCAGCGGACGTAATGACAGTCGCGAATACCTTGCCCTATTTCCTGAATCGAAATTTCGGTTTCCCTCTTCTAGCACATGCCTCCTCTCGTCCCTCCTTTTCCAACGTCTACTCCCTCACCATGCCTCCCTCGTCGCCCCTTATCCTCCCCCTCCCTCTCTCCAGTCCTCGCCTCCTCGTCGCTTCTCATCCTCCTTCCCTTCCATCGCCGCCACGCTCCTCCTACTATTCAAGTCCCCCCTCCTCCTCTCCATTCGTCGCCCCCTTCCCACCCCACCATCCTCCCTCCACCTCTTCCTCCTCTCCAGCCCGCCATCACTCCTCCTCTTAGGAAGCTCCCCCATCTCGCTGCCTCTCCTCGTCCTCCTCATCTTCCTCCTCTCCAGCCTGCCACCTCCTCCTCCTTTCCAACCGACCACCCCTCCTCTCCAAGGGTTACCCCTCATACTCCTCGTCCTCCAAGGTCGTTACCCCTGCCTGCAACTCCTCCTGACGACTGTTGGTAGCCATCATCGAGGTGAGATCCGCGTCCACGTCCTACACCGCATTCGATGTGTGATTTCTAACTCTTTATAATTTTAACTTTAATTAATGTGTGTATGTGTATGCTCTTTTAATCTATTATGATTATTCTTGTTTAGTTTCCATGTTCAGTATAATATATCAATGTCTCTAAGATATAAATGTATTGATAAATTGGTAAATCTAGTATATTTGTTTGTAGCTAAGTCAAAAGAGGCATTCTTAAATGTGTGTAATATGTCATCTATTTTAAATTTTTAAGTCATCTATTGTATAAAATCGTGGACTCATTGAGTTACATGAGTATTCATCTAGCGATTAATCTAGAGTCAATAATATAGTGATTCATCTAGGACCATCCTATTAGACTGTGCATATATGTATAACTCAATATGCCTATGTTTGTCTATATGGCAATCCTAATTTGTACGTGTCCGTATACGTGTATGTGACTATATGTAATTATATGCGCCAAATTAATAAATATTTTGTGATACCAAGCTATCACGTAAACATATAATTCATGTGGCAATAGAAATATGCCACATTAATACGTAGTTAGTTAGATATGGAAGTTCAAAACTAATTATATTTAAATCATACAAAACAAATCATACACCGTGCATCCCTCTACATAGGGTTGTTTGTGGTCCTGCATACCGGAATGCGTATTCAACACGTCGGAGAATTTCATCGCCTCTAATTGTGTTATATTTCTTTATTTTTAACAAAATTATTGGACTTAGTTCGAGATGAGATATCTCGATCCAATGGTCATGGATTTTGATGTATGCATGTGGAAAACTTTTTTTTGCAAATATATTCCCAATTATATTGAACACTAGATTTAATCACAAATTTAGGATCATGTAAGTCCATATCCCCCGCGTAACCAACCAAATTTATGTAAATGCCCCAGTCAATTTAATGATTAAATATTTTACAGACATCTTATAATTCTCATTTGTAGCACGCACAAATAAATGACGTAAGGTATCCGTATAATATTGTATTTATGTTGAGTTTCCTTAGTTTGGAGGCATCGGACTAAGGGGGTCAAAGGATTCCAACTTTACTATAAGGAAATTATTGTAATATGCAATGATCATTATTGATTTATGGATTATACTAAAGGGGTGCAGGACTATGCTAGGGTGTGGGACTATGCTGTCGAATTTTCCTCAGATATAAAACAGCATGTGACATCTTATCGTAGGTCTCCAAATCCTTGCGGACATGCTCAAGTAATAACCTAAAGAAATATTTCTCCTCTCATCTCCTAGAGTTAGCATAATAGTTTGGGTCAACATGAAATCACAAAACATGAGCTCAATCAATTGTGAAGGTTTAAGGCTTTGGATTTCTTTACATTTGTGAAATCATGGACCATGAGCTCAATCAATTGTGAAGGTTTATGGTTTAGGATTTCTTGACTTACATGGATTCAATTCTATTACAAAGAATAAGATGCTTTTTCAATTGTGAAGGTACTCAACATGTACAAGATGTGGTTAGCGATGCATAGAATATATCATCCCACCTATACAAAGTTGGTGTGTTGAATCGGTTAGAGTGGGCTTACCATGTCGATGGAAAGATATTTCGAAGAGATCCAAACCATGAGCTCATTCCTTGCTCATGGAAGAAGTGCTTAAACGACCACCTGCGAGACAGGATTAATGTGTACGAGCACGCCATTATAAATAGATGGTGAGACTTTCATATCAACTAGACAGTTCATGGCGAACACTTTGCAGAGACAACATTCGTAATGGATGAAGTCTTTCAGTTTGAGGCTATCGAAAAACCAAATAATGATGAATTACAACAAGACGTTTGTGAACATGAACCAGACCTTATTGAATTAACGGAAGATAGTGGCCAATTTTTCATGTTTCTAAAAGATGCAGAAGAAGAAATAGTGACTGGAAACAAAATACTAGATAAGAGTTTCTTTTGCTATTCAAGATAAAGGTGAAACACAAAGTGACTACAGTTTGTATGAGTGACATCCTCGATTTGATAAGACGGTTATTAGAGGCGAAGGCGGGTTCCCAAACTATTGGAGGGAAGCGAAGGAGATCGTAAGCTAGGACATACTCTAAGAAAATTGATGCATGTCCCAATGATTGCATTCTTTATCGAGACGTCTATCGAAACTTGGAAACATGTCCCCACTATGGCACATCCAAATACAAAAGTGATAAGGTTGAAGGTCATGCACAAAGCCAATACCGAGTAAGGTTTTGCAATACTTCCCCTTAATCTAGAGATTGTAAAGGTTGTTCATGTCAAGCAGAACAACAAAGTAGATGACTTGGTATCACAACAACCATACCACTGACAAACTAATGCACCATCCAGTAGATTCGGGTGAGTAGAAGTCCTTTGACACTTCATTTCCACAGTTTGCAGATGATGCAAAAAATGTTCGATTAGGTCTTGTTAGAGATGGATTTAATCCTTCAAGAATATGTTCCCACAACTCTATTTGGCCAGTAGTTGATGTGGTATACAATTTACCTCCGTTGATGTGCAAGAAGTCCAACTCCATGATATTGACACTGTTAATTCCAGGACCAAGAGAACAGGTAATGAGATATTTACCTACAACCACTTATTGATGAGCTTAAACTCTTGTGTCACAATGGAGTGGAGACATTTGATGTGAATGCGAATCAATCGTTTATGATGTGTGGAGCTTTGTTGTGGACTATAAATGGCTTTCCTATGTATGCCAATCTCTCTTGTTGGAGTACAAAGGGAAATATGCCAGAATGAACATATCTTCCTTAAGGTTTGGAATATAAAGAGGTGTCGTCATAATAATGCTATCGAAAGATCGTGAGAGCTGCATGTCATGTCTACATGGAGCATACTCACCATGGAAAGCAGATTTTGGTGTGTTGGTAAGGAGACATATCAGTTATGCGCATAGGTATAGTAGATATATTATTGATGGGCAAGGTTCAGGAAAGCGGTATGCGTATGCGTTCGGACAGGTCACTGAATAGCGATTAAGTGGTACGCAAGGGTATATGCGGTTCTACGCGATTTCCTAAATTTTTATTTAAAAATAAATAAATATGTACAAATTTGACTACTACTGAACTAAACTTATGTATAATTGTGGTACTATATGATCACGAACAAAGTACTGTTGGAAGAAATGAGTGTGTTGTTTATTCCACAAACCCTAGGCTCTCTTATATAGGAGAGGAGCCTATGGGTAAATTACATAAAGCATTCATAAGAAGAAAGAAAATAAGAAATTAAACAAAATAACATAATAGCGTAGCATAATGTATATCTCTACACTCCCCTCAAGATGGAGCATAGATGTCGATCATGCTCAGCTTGGACGAGCACCTCTGGAATGGTCCTTTAAGTAAGGCCTTGGTGAAAATATTTGCAGTCTAGTCCCTTGAGCAGACATGGGATGTGGAATAAAACCCTTGTAGATCATATCTCGTATATAGTGACAATCAACCTCAATGTGCTTGGTTCGTTCATGAAATGTTGGATTATTTGCAATAAATATAGCAGCTTGATTGTCACACTCCAGTGCCATAGGAAGTGGCACATCTAGATCTAAATACAACAGTTTGCTTCTTTCTTCTCCATGAGATAAGAGAATCTCCAACATATACAGCAAATCCATTGGTGGACTTCTTATTCTTAGGAAATCTTGCATAATATGCATCTACGCGTGTTGAGATAGTGATCTCCCTGCCTTTCTTAAATAATAGACCTGCGCCTGGAGATGATTTAAGGTACCTGAGTATTATCTGTAAAGCATCCATATGTACCTGACGTGGCTGGTCCATGAACTGGCTCACCCGACTAACAATAAAAGATATATCGGGTCTGGTAATGGTAACATAAAGAAGTTTTCTAACCAATTCTTTGTATCTCCTCCTATTCACTTCATCAGTATCATCGTCATATAGTTCCATGCTTGGATCCATAGATGTAGTAGCAGGTCAACATCCAAGCATTCATGTTTTACTTAGTAAGCCAGTGACATATTTCCTTTGAAATAGTGGCCAATCTCGCAGAACTGCAACAGATAGAAGGATCCGTAAGGTGGAATGACGAGCAATAGGTGAGAATAAGATAATCCACCCCATATGTCTGTGTAAACCCTCGTGCAACCAGACGTGCCTGGCATCTGTCGATGCTACCATCTGCATTTTGCTTAATTGTAAACACTCATTTGCAACTAACTGTAGACACGCCAGAGGAGCAGGAACAAGACTCCAGGTGCCTCTCGACAGAAGAGCAACCATCTCTTCCTCCATAGCTAATCGCCATTGTTTCAGATTTCGCGAAATTTCGACGAAATTTCGACGAAATTTCGATTTCGACAAGGGACCGAAATCTCGAGCGAAATGGCAATATGAGGCCAGTTTTCGGTCATTTCTTCACAAATGGTGGTCGATATGGGCGAAATGCTGGCGAAATTTCGTCGAAATTTTGACGAAATATCGTATCGATAGGGTATCGATACGATATTCGAAACCGATATTTAAACCCTTGCTAATCACCATCGACTGTCCCTCAAAGCATCTTGGTAATTCTGTGGAATGTCCACATCAGATAGTGCAATAGCAAAATTCTTGAATTCACCAGATAAGCGATCAAAAGAAACTACGGATGCTATAGGATATGACACACATCTATGCTTCTGTTTTCGAAGCACAATAGGTAGATCCAAATTGGATAAGCATGACGCGGTTGCAAACTGCGGGGGCTCCCATTCTGTAGACAAATGAAAGATTATCTCATCAAATGTCCTAGGTATGGTACATTCGGACAAGAGGAGGGCGGTAGACCTGCTTCTTAGAAGCCTAGAAAGCGGATATTTTTTACTTGCAAGAGATGAAGCTAGAGGTTTAGGACTGATTTTCATGGTGTGAGATGGCGGGTCCTACTTTTTTCAGTACTATGATATGTCATCTGTCGATGCTTCAGTTGACATTGTAGTCTACTAGAGGGGTGATGTGATGGAGATGGAGGACTATGTTTATGGCACTCGGTTTTATCCGTGGTGCTTCGAAGGTATTGAATGGGCAACTGATATTGGTTTCGATCATTTATGATCCCACAGGAACTCAAGTGTCGACTGAGATGTAGGATGAGCTCCAGATGGTGCACGTTTGTCTTCCATGCCTGACTTAGATTGTTAGTGGCGATTTCAACGTCACTCATTTCCATGAATTGTCCTAGTGATAGGGGTGGGATGGATGGTTCTTCTCCCTTTTTGTCGCCTTTAGGATATGACGTTGGATGTGTTTGATGTAGCAAATCTGAGATATACTTGGAAGAGCAGCTCCTCTAGATCCTGCCACGTTGTGTATGGTCGCATGGGAGGGGATATCGGGCAGTTATTCAACTAGGTTCAGCAAAACAAGCAGTTGGGATTCAAGGCCTATCAACATCTCATATACTCTAATGACAACTAGCCAATGACTCCCTTTTTGATAAATATTTTAGTGGCAACTATGTAATCTTGGATACTTAACTGACAGTTATAACCATGACTCCCTCTTTGATTGAATGGAAATTTAGTAAAAGGATATATAGAGTTGTATATCTTTTCTTTTGGTATTCTATCTCTACAATTTCTCCATATTATAGTGTTATATATTATATGTTAGTCAGATAATATATATTTTCATTAGTATATAATTTATTGTAGTTTTCATTGGCATTTTACTTTATAAACTGCGGCTTACACCTTGACCATCACGAGGCTACAACTCACTCACTTCCAGGAAAAATGCATTGTTCGCTTTTTTTTAAACCTTGGTTCTAACTGACTTTAACAGTTGAGGTGCCCTGTCCAATGCAGCCTTTATGCAATAATCAGGCAACATTATTCATTGCCAACAATCATATGTTCCATAAGTAAACCAAGCATATTGAGGTAGATTGTCACTATGCCAGAATCATGATACAAAAGGACATTATTCTACATCCCATGTCAGCTCAGCAGAATAAACAATAGATGTATTTTCTAGAGCACTTGTTGGGGGATCATTCTAGAAGTGTTCATCCAAGCTAAGCATGATAGATATCTATGTTCCAATTAAAGGGAGAGTGTTAAAGAAATTAGACTCTTATAGTAATATGTGATAGTTTACTTGTCTTTTTCCTTTTATACTTGTAGCCCAACAGGGCAACCTCCATTTGGTTCTAAGGTTTCCTCTCTATATAAAGAGAGCCCTAAGGCACGGAATAAACAACTCGTTCATTTCCTTTCGCATCCCCCATAAAGCGCCTATATCATTGTCGCCAGATGATTTGATCACATGCCGACTACATTGTCACAATCCACGCATCCTCGAGCCCTCAACTTTTGAGCATCACATCTGCCACCTCTAGTGTGTCAGAGTGATGCTTATAACAACCTTATTCTCCTTGTGCAAGGTTTCATGCAAGAGTATTGCCTCCTACGACTATTTCTAGCTTCGACATCATTGATTGGTCCTCTATCTTACGACTCCTTTGATAAGAATAGGGTTCCAAGAACCCATCTTATCTAGTATGCATTAGCATGTGGGCAACTAGTCGTAATTACAACCTCAATCTTGATGCTCTGGCACAATCCAAGGACTTATAACCAACATCTCGATATGAGAACTGTAAAAAATTCGATATAACAACAAACCTCAAAACAAAAAGACATAGTTGACTTGCTCTAATGTCATACGGATATCTAAAACAAAGAATAAGCAGAAACCATTGTTTTTAAAAACGCACCTCGAGGTGCCGAAGCGTACGCCTCGAGGTATTTTTTAAGGAAAAACACCTCGAAGCTATAGCCTCATGTAACCTCAGTGTGGCGTGAGCCTCGAGGCTTATGAGGCGCGCTTCGAGGCATACGCCTCGAGGATTATGAGGCGCGCCTTTAGGCGTACACCTCGAGGCATGCCTTGAGGCGTTGCCTCCTACAGGAACTGATTTTTGTATTTATTTTTTTCTACAATATTTTTTCTTTTCTTTTTGATTGTGAGCTTTTCATCTTTCGAGACAAGTATTTTCAAGTCCTTAAGCTCACGATTCACCGAAATGCATTTTTTTAGTTTATTAACATATTAAACTTTTAAAGTTTAATTAAAAGTTTAATATGTTAATAAACTAAAAAAATGCATTTCAGCTGATGCACCGGTTAGGAGATGCGAGTGTTGGGATGTTGAGCCGGCTAAGAGAAGGCGAGGACGGCCCAAGAAGTGTTGGAAAGAGACCATACGAAGGGATCTTAGTTTTGTGAATATAAGCCCGGGATTGGCCCAAGATAGATCTGAATGGAGGCGAAGAATCCATGTAGCCGACCCTACTTAATTGTGGGATAAGGCTTTGTTGTTGTTGTATTAACATATTAAACTTATTGTTACTTTGTTATGCATGTTTTTTATAAATCAACATGAACAAAAATTGAGTCTTGAGTCCTTACATCTAATGCATCTACTCTTTAGTATGGATCAAGCATAAATGCTTTCTTTATTAAAATGTTTGGATGCAAGTCCCTTACTTTGACCTAAATTTAGAAAAGTATATTTTTGTAAACATATCACATCTTTTCTTATATTCAATCGGGACTAAATTAATATACATCAAAGCATGCATGAACAAAGATGGTCATAACATGCAATATTCCAGTATTTTATCCCACAATCTTTATGGTAAAGTAAAAAGTGATCAATGATCCACTGCTTACTCTCTTATCCCTCTCAATTGAATGACACACATATCTCACGTAATTTTAAAAATGGTGTGTTACATCTAGACCCTTTAGTTCAATTTTATTCAAAACTTTAGATTCTGCGAAGAGTTACCCATTACTGTGCTTGCATATCCATATTTACTTAACTCCATACAGATTTAGAGTGCAAAAAAAAGAGAGTTATATAACAACTTGGATGTTTAAACCATGATGTTAGCCTTGAAATATCATGGAGTTATGTATTTAGTCATAACTAGTTAATTTCTAGAACTTGAAACTTGTAATTACGATTAATTATTGTGTTTTATGAAGAATTTTCTTTCATGAATGAGGCTTACGCCTCAAGGCAATACTGGGAAAACACCCCGATACTCCTCGCGTTTTTTAAAACCTTGACAGAAACCACACTACGAAAACATAAACTTACATGGTTCGAGATGATTGCAAAGGGCCATTTTTCTCCAAGGGAGAACATGTAGGTTCAGAATCCAGATCTTTCTATTAGCTTTCTCAAGGATGAAAATGGTGTATATCTCATTACATAGTCCCACCAACACACTCAACTCCCACTACTAGAAAATGTAGGACTAAAGACTACGAGATGCGTAATTAGATCTTGTAGAGAACCAATTACAAAGATGACTCAACGGATCACTATTCTCAAGATATAACTTGCTTTGAATAAATGCACGTAAAATACTTAGTATGGAGAAGGATTTAGCTACATAAATGAATTAAACAATAATTCAAATACCAAATAAACTAATTAATAGTCTCATACACCAAATTAAAATTAATTGAGTCCTAAGTAGATCATATACTAATTTAATAAGGATTGAAAATGATGACCTCAATATAAAGCACAACAACCATCAAAACATTCAATCAACATGGTTTTAATTTTCCTTAAAATAGAAAGAGGTACCTTGGTGTATGTTGTTTACCGGTGATATTGTGTTAGTTGATGAGTTTGGGGGATGGAATAAATAAGAAGCGTGAGACTTGGAGACATGCCCTAAAGACAAAAGGAAGTAGGGCTAAGATAAAATATATGGAGTGTACATTTGATGGAAGCATTGGTGAAGGAATCGAGGTGGAGAAGGTAATATTTGGAAGAAAGATTATTTTAGATACTTAGGATTTATTTTGTAACATGGTGGGAAAATTGATGGAGATGTTACTCAAAGAACAAATACAGGTTGGTTAAACTGGAGAGTGGAGAGGAGTCTCTATTGTTCTTTGTGATAAGAGAATTCCTTTGAAAATCAAAAGAAAGTATTAAAAAAAAGACGTGAGACCTGTTATGCTCTATGAATCTGAATGTTGGCCTATCAACCATAGACATGCGCAGAGAATGACATTAGCAAAAATTAAAATGCTACAATGGATGTGTGGTCATATACAGAAAGATCATATTTGAAATGATGTGATCAGAAAGAAAACTGGAGTAGCTCCAATAGAGGATAAGATGAGAGAGAACCGCTTAAGGTGGTTTGGTCATTTGCAAAGGATATCGAGTAATGCATCAGTTGGAAGATGCGAGATTTGAGATGTTGAGTCCATTAAGAAACGGCGGGAAGGCCTAAGAAGTGTAGGAAAGGAGACTATTCCAAGAGATCTTAATTATTTGGTCTAAGCTTGAGAATGACCCAAAATAGACCCGAGTGGAGGTAAAGGATCCATATAGTTGACCCTGCTTAGTGTGGGGCAAGGCTCTGTCGTTGTTGTATAGAAAGGTATGCCCACGAGGGATTCAACCCTTACATAATCTTTCTTCTAGTGCATGCACATGATTTTGGAGGAACCTATATTGTTGTAAACTAAACATGTAAGGCTTCTCAAGGTCGTCACCTGCCATATCTCCCATGTTTTTTTTGAAAAGCCAAACACGGGTATACTCCCAAGTTGGGAGTGACCACCATAATATTAAAAAGAAGATGAGACGGGTACATCAACGAGAGGCCCATATCTCCCATGTTTGCATCACCATCATTCTCTCACAACTTGCCCCCCATCAAGCTACCACCATTCACGCACTAGCTATTTGGAGTCACTTTGTCTCTTCATGTTGTTACTGACAGGATGATCTAACCTCCTCTTGCTCTCATGTTGTATCTTCTTATCTCCCTTTTTATGCACTTTCGGAAATCGTGTTTGTCGATATTCCTCATGTGTAAGCCATGGAAGGCTATATCGATTTCGATATCGCGTCGATACAATACACTCTTTTGTGAAGAAAATGCTTGAAAAGGAGGAAATATTGCCATATCGGTACCCATATCGGTCCCATCTCGATATCTATATGTCGGCGATATATTGCCGATATATCACGATATTTCCTTCCATGGTGTAAGCAATAAGCATTCTTGTTGGTTGATCGTCAGTGCCTCCTTATCAAGCTGCTTTTTTACATTGTTACCACATGATATAATAGTCGCATGTGCATAGCATTACTTTAAAACTCATTGGCATGCCTCATGTGACATCCATACCACCTTATTATAATTATCATCACCTTTCGTGTTACTTTGCCTCTATCAATGTATCATTGTCGATAGCTCTTCTGTTGTAGTGCCTAGCTGCAACAATTTTCATGCATCATAGTGCCATCACTACTCGTCATAAATGTGCCACCCTAAATTAAGCAGCATTTTGATATGCCTTGAATCCTAACCATCTGACCCAGGTTGAAGAACCTCGTATGTGTTCGGCTATATGGATTCGTTTGCATCAGGGATCCATATGTATGGGAGTAGTATATAAACTTCCCTAGGGTTAGGCTTTGTGTATCCTCTATACTCTTTTCTTTCTCCACATAGTGAAACTTATCATTGTCGCCCAAGGACGTAGCCCAGTTATAGGTGAACCTTGTAAATATTTGTCTATGTGCTTACTTGATTGATCTTGTTTGTGTGTGTTTGCTTCCGCGATTCACAACAATCGATGTTACGATTTATTCGTGAGGTTAGTGGATTCGCTACAGAACACGCATTCATACAGTATGAGTTTCCTCATGCATCCACCTTTCCGAAGGTCACTTCCATTTTGAGAGTGCCCTGCAACCATCCCACGAAAAAACATGAACCTTCAAACTTCTACATAAAAAAATAATTTCAATGAATCTGACATTCGGGACGAAACTCATTGAATCAACTTGCTATATCGCCATGATAATAGAGATGATGCATAACATAAAATGCAACAAGCAAGCATCAAAATATTTAAATTCTATGGTTCAAGATGGTTATGATGACCATACTACTCCACCAGAGAAGTTGCCTACTACCATTGAAACAAGTAGCATAACACCTTATATATAGGCCGCACTCAAACTTAACTCTCTCATATTAGGTGATGTGGGTCTAAACACAAACCTATATTATGATAAATGGATCTTTCAACAAGATCATATTACCCAATTAACCCAAAATTTCATTGTTATTAATGAAGTGCATGATTGATCTCAAGTCAAATATTAATCAAGATATTAAACAGAATTACAAGCAAACTCGATTTAAGAAAATGACAATTAGTCTTTCATCATCCGGATCCACCATTAAATTATGGAAGAATATAATAATGTGAAAGTAGATAGTTGTCTCCCAGATCACCAAATGTATGTAATCACAAGTGGCTCCAACTAAAAAGCTCGTGGGGTTGATTGTTCAATCTAAGAAGAAAATGTGCAAGATTAGATCCCTTGTCTTCAAAAAAAAGTCAAAGATTCTACAAAATCGACTTATACTCCACATTATGTAATCTTAATAAGGTTATCTAAACATGCGCCTCATTCTATTCGATTATTCAAATGTTTGTCATATTTACTTAACAATAGTAACAACTACTAACACACCCCCATCAAGTTGGAATGTTTAATTTTCAGCATATTACATAAAGAAATAAATCTCTTCCTCGCTCAATATCTTTAGGTAGAAATACTTTTTCTTTTTATAATCAAAAGGATGACAGTAAGGATCAATGGTTATATAACTTGTATTGCAAAATCTCAAGTTAAAAGAACTATTATCATTACGTTGGAGTAACGATAATCATCCAAAAAGGAATGTTAAAATATATATTTAAATGAGGTAATTGGATCTTTCCAAGAGCCATTTACACGACATCATTTTCAAAATTACATCACTTTGTGGTAGAGTTTGGATGTGTTGGTGGGGATATAACGACATCATTTTCAAAATTACATCACTTTGTGGTAGAGTTTGGATGTGTTGGTGGGGATATATAAAGAGCCCTGCACCTCTTCTATCTCTTGAGAAGTTTATATGAAAAACTGATATAGATGGTCTCCCTTCTCCCATGGAGTGGGATGGTTACCATGACCGTGCCGAACAACGTAAATTGTGCTTATTTTACCGCTCAAGATGATGTGAAATATATTTTATATTCAAATAAGTAGATAGGCTAGAAGCTAGAAGGTAACTACCTAGCCAATAAAAAGGAATTTTGTAAGGCAAAGGCTAAGTCGAAGCATGCCCAAAATAAGCCAATGAAAAGGAATTCTCATGGGAAAGAGAGTATTTCGTAAGCTACTAGAACAAGGAACAATCATCAATATATGAAAAGTATTCTCTAATGAAGACCTTAAAAAATAACAAGAGTAGGAGACAACAAAAACATCTATAACCAACGAGGCCTCTCCATTGGAAATCTCCAACACATATATGACGCTGCTAACAATATAGCACAAAACTTGAGAGTATCATAAATACATTATTTTATATAAAACATTGCATGGTCGTGAAGATAAATAGGCATCAGGACATATTTCTCTTATATCATGCAAGAAATCAGAACAATATCCAAAGACAGACAATATTGAGGAAAAAATCAATGATAACAACATATAACCAAGAACTCAGAAAACGTGCTTCAAGATGACATAGAAGAACTTCAGGATATAATAAAGAAAAGATCTAATGGTGCTAAATCTGCTAACGATCTAATGGTGTTGTTAAGTGCTTGTACAAAATGTAAATGGATCTTGGATAAGGATCCATTTACCCATATAATGAGTATGTATTTCCCTCTCCTCTGATTTTCCTGATAGTGAAAAAAATAAAGAAAGCAAGAAAAGCCCTAGCCGTCAATGACGGTAAGGGAAGTTAGTCACGTGGTTTTTCCCTTCATTTTGAAGGGCTTCTAAGTAAATCTTATTGTGTTTGCAGGACCTTATTGTGTTTGTGGGATTGTTTGCTAAGATGGTACAGAGCAGAAAATCATTATACATCTTTGATTGGGTATCGTTATGTATGTGGTGTACCGTTGCTGGTCGAAGGTGTACATGTATCACTCTCCTTCCTATCAATGTTCGTTGTTGCTACTGGATTCTGAAATCTGAAGTAAAGCCCTTGACCGTTGTTGAGGTTGATCGAAATTGAGGCCCCTCAATCCCTTATTGATTGGGTGTGGTGCATACCATATTGAAGTCACATCAATGGTTCTTTTACATGTATTCTATGCGGTGGTGAAGGAATGGCTGGAGTGAGTTTTTTTCTATGTTGGTTGATTGTGAAAAATCAAGTTTAGCCTCCAGTTGCTGGCTTTTTGGCTTCATTTTCGTTGTGAGTCTATTTGTGGTTGTCAAAACTCTATTGCTGTGAATTTGTTTATTTGTCTCGATGGCGATGAAAGACAACACTAAGATGGGAGGACAATACGTAAAGATGGACAATTATCATGTTCAAATCACCACTATCAAATTAAGAAAAGATATTTTTTTTATTGTGGCATGCTAACGTGGAGATGGTAATTGCAAGTTGTGGTCGGGTTGGGTATTATCAATGGCCTCCTTTCCACACCAGATGTTTAAAGATTCCTCATGGGAAAATGGTTTCTTGAGGACAATCAAGTAAAGACTTGGATTGTTAAAACTTAAATATATACCAGATGACAAACAACATCTCATTCTTCGGAAGAAATCTGCTCGAGACATGTGGAGTGTTCTAGAGATCGTGTATGGTCAAATGACGAAGGAATTGCGAAATTACCAATTGACTCGGGAGATCTATAATCTTCGACAGGCAGAGCTTTCTGTGTCTGCTATTATAGAGCCTTGATGTCAAAATGAGAAGACCTTGATTATCATCCTGGGGAATTACGGAAGTGCATTATTAATCAGAAGATCTATTGGGATGGAGAACAGAAGAATGGGACCTTCATCTTCTTAGGAGATCTCAACTCCGAATTCAAATATGTTAGGAGCCAGGTATTGAATTATGTAACTTTTCTCTAGTATTCATGATGTTTATAATCAGGTAGAGGCTGAGGAACAACGAACATCTATGATGGATAGTTCGCCTATGGTGGTTCTGGACATGGAAAGATCTGTACTTGTATCTCGTGGGGTTAGCATTGGAAAGCAGAGCAAAAAACATCCCCACTGCAAGAAATCAATTCATACTGTTGATTATTGTTGGGATCTTCATCCTAAACACAAACAATCGAAAGGGAAGTACGATCAAATGTCCAAGAAAGTCGCTACCAATGCATCTGAACAGGGAGTGGAGAAAGGAGGAAGATCACTTCCGACTAGATTCAGGACCTTCAGGCATACCTCTCCATAATAAGCTCTCAAGGGGAGAACTCCAATGAAGCAACTGATATCAACCATGCTCTTGTTGTTGTTGCTCAGAAGAAAGGTAATAATGCTAGTAATGATGAGTCTAGAGAATGGATAATCGATAGTGGGACCAGTGATCATATAACGGATGATCCAAGAATGTTTAGAGCATATAAGTTGGTTTTTGAAAGGATTGTGTCGCTCTTGCTGATCAATCACATGTTAGTGTGGCAGGAAAAGGAGTGTCTCTCTCCATGACAAATTCATGATCCATGATACCCTTCATGTGCCTGGCATGCATCTTAATCTTCTTTTTATTAGCAAGATAACAAAAGAATTGAAGTGTGAACTAATTAATTCTTTTGATGATTTCATGTTATAAGACTTGGTGACAGGGAAGAGGATTGGTATTGATTTGGTTTCCGAAGGCTTGTATTATCTTCCTGTCAAAATGGTTGATGCCCTAACATCTGCTATTCGAGGAAAACGAAACGAGAAGGAGTGTCAACAACTAGTAATGCAGTGGCATGAAAGATTGGGTCATCTCTCGGTTAATTCTCTTAAAGAGTTGTTCCCACCCTTTCTTTTGAAAAAAGTTTCCATCCTTTTTTGAAGATTTAAAAGTGTTTTTTGTGATTATGGGGCTGAACTTGCGGGTGGGAACTCACTACTTCTACCACCAGATTATAAGGTGGGTTCCGAAGATTTAAAAGTTGAGATCTTAGTTTGTCATGTTTGTATAAGTGCTAAACACACCCATATGACTTATCTGATTTTCTAAAAGCAAGACAGATGAGATATTTGCTTTAGTTCACTTTGATGTTTTGGTCCTTGTAATGTTGCTTCCACAAATGGCTATAACTATATGTACTTCATCACTTTTATTGATGACTTTTCGAGAAGTACATTTGTCTACCTTCTTCGTGATCGTGGAGTGTTAACATTGTGCAAACCTTCTTTCATTTGATTGAGAAACAATATGGGAAAATGATTAAGAGGTTCATATCTGATAATTCTTGTGAGTATAAGTCTAAACATTACAAGATGTCTTAAGCAATAAAGGGATCATCCATGAGACATTTTCACAATTCTGCTCCTGATGCAAAGAAACTTGATGCGTGTGCTATCAAGAGTATTCTTCTGGGATATACCCCTACTCAAAAATGTTGCAAATGCTTCAATCCCATGGATGGGAAAATGCATGTGACTAAAGATGTTACTTTTATTGAGCATGAATCTTACTTTTCTAGTCATTCCCTTAGGGGGAGAGTAGGTGTAATGATGAATGGAATGTCCAGGATATTCTTATGTTAGATTCGTGGGAGGATTCTATAGGCCCTTCCAATGACTCCACACAGGTTGACAAGAAGACAAAGGAATGGAAGTCGTGTTCTCTCCATTGGCATGAAAGGATCTATACTAAGAAAGCTCAACAAGGGGTTCCATTGCAGACTCAAAAAAAGAAACCAATCCTAATCCTATTTAATACCTAGATGATCCAAGCTCCTCAACTATCCTTGATTGATGATTTAAACTCTAATATGGAGAGTGATATGGAGAAGGATGTCAATGACAATGGTGATTATAGGAATGTTGATGAGTTGAACAACTTAGACATGGATTCGGTTGCTCAAAGGCATGGAGGAAGGGAGATAAAGCTCCCCTCAAGATAAGCAGGATGAACCAAATGCCCTATTAACAAATACATTGGTTACTCCCAGCTTAGCAAAAAGTATAAATGTTTTATCACATCATTGTACGATTCTGTTATTCCCACAAACGTTACTGAACCTAAAGTTGATCAAGATGGGTTCGTGCAATGCAAGAGGAAATGAGACCCTTGAAAAAATTTGTACTTGGGTTGGTACATTGTAGATATTTCAGAGAGTGTGCATTTGATTGGTTCAAAGTGGTTTTACAGCATAAAATACAAGAAAAATGAGCATATAAAAAGATACAAGGCTAGACTTGTTACGAGGGGGTTCAGTTAAAAATTTGGTATTGATTATCTGGAAACCTTTGTTCATGTGGCAAAATGAATACAGTGTGAGTTGTTCTCTCTCTTGTTGTTGTCAAAGATTGGGAGCTACAGCATATGGATGTGAAAATTGCGATCCTGAATGGAGATCTTCTAGAAGAGATTTACATGCATGCGCCAAATGTCAATGAGGAGAAAGGAAAATGTTACAAGCTGAAGAAAGTATTATATGAAACAGTCTCCTAGAGCATGGTTCGAGAGGCTTTAGGATTGTGATGCTTAAATTGGGATATCACCAAAGAAATGGTGATCACATTCTCTTTGTCAAGAAGGGTGGAAATAAAATTTCCCTTCTTGTCTATGACGATGACATGATTATCACAGGGGATGCTGAGGAGATAGTTCACCTAAAAGGTTAATTGGCTACAGCCTTTAATTTATAGGATCTAAGAAATCTGAAGTATTTCCTAGGTATTGAGTTTGCAAGATCAAAGGAAGATCCGGCTCTTTGCCAAAGGAAATATATCTTGGACCTGTTAGAGGAAACAGGAAAGCTAGGATGTAAACCGGCACCTACGTCGAATGAAGGAAATCACAAGCTAAGCATCAAGGATGGAAAGCAATTGGATGAAGAACTAGGGAATAGGTACCAACGGCTAGTGGGGAAGCTTATTTATCTCACGTTAACCAGACCAGACATTACTTATGATGTAAACGTGGTGAGTCGATTTATGCATACACCTACAGATATTCACACGAAAGTTGTATAGCGTATCCTCTGTTACATAATAAGGGATCATGGAAACGGACTAATTTTCACCAAAAGTGTAAAGGTGGAGATTGAAGGATACATTGATGTTTGATTGGGTTGGATGTATGGATATGAGAAGATCTACGACCGGATATTGCATATTCTTGGTGGGTAACCTAGTGATTCGGAGAAGCAAATGGAAATCAGTTTGTACTAGGTCTAAAGCAGAGGTAGAATGCAGAGCCAATTCCATAGGGGTTATTGAGATGTTGTGGTTGAAATCTATACAGACTAATATTGGGATAAGTCTTGAGTTGTCTATGAAGTTATTTTGTGACAACAAATCTGTCATAAAATCTCTTCAACTATCATGTCCTTCATGATAGAAATAAGCATGTGAAAATCGGCCGTCACTTTATTAGAGAGAAGATTGATTGTAAGGATCTGGTAAACATCAGGATCTACTTAATAAAAGATATAATGGTGCTAAATCTTCTAACAATCTAATGGTGTTGTTAAGTGCTTGTATCAAAGGTAAATGGATCATGGATAAGGATCCATTTACCCATATAAGGAGTATGTATTTCCCTCTTCCCTGGTTTTTTCTCTGATAGAGAGAACTAGTGAAGTAAAAAAGAAAGAAAAGCCCTAGCCGCTAATGACAGTGAGAGAAGTTAGCCTCGTGGTTTATCCCTTCATCTTGAAGGGATTCCATGTAAACTTTATTGTGTTTGTGGGATTGTTTGCTAAGAGGTGTAAAATATTCTAAGCAAAGTTAGCCAGGAATACGCACATATTCCCATCATTCCCTTCTCCATAGTTGATCTCTCCCCCTCCAGCCATCATCAAATTTCATTTGAAACAACCGCATCTATACTTCAACAACATGAAAGGAGACCAAGGCTCCATGATTTCTGTCTCATTGAGCATAAAGTAGGCTATAATAATCACAATTCAGCAAGTCCCATGCGGGTCACTGATTCATAAAAAGGTTATAAAGTTTATAATCCTTTCCATGTTAAAGGGGAGAGCTTCCTTTCTTTCATTTGAAATGGCTCGAGAGTTTTTATCTAAGGCTTTCCCTAGGGCTATCTGGCTATAGACAAACTATCAAACTCCTGTTTTGTTCATCTCAAGGGCTTTGGGAAGAATACTTGCGAGGAGGGTTTGTGTAACTGTGCACTTGAAATATTAAGATTTCCTTATCAATGACCACTTCCACATGTATCAATGTGAAGAATATAACCAGACTTGATCTAAGGCCAGTCATCGACAATCAAAAACCACCATCATAGCATTCAACACATTAGGCTCTTAGATTGGAGTCTTACTTGATTTCGATTTTTAGGACTGAGCACCATAGACAAGGAAGTCACATGTTATTACTGGCCCATTTAAGTATACAGATGGCTCAAAACTGTTCCAAAAACAAAATATGTTTCAGATTCAGTCTCCGGGATATGAAGTAGAATCTTGATTTAAATACTACGCCGTTGCAAATATATGCGACAGGATGGTATCAACATGAATGTGATTCCTCTAATCATCAAGAAAAGTTCACGATCCTCTTATTATAGTTGTGAACTAAAGGGGCATAAGCCTTGGCACATCGGAGAGGGTTCCATGCATCTTGTGTTATACAGCCCAAATCATCTAATTTGTTGTAATCTGATTTCATTTACCCGCCCATAAGTAATTAAAAAAGATTCACTTTCCATTCTTTCTCCTCTTTTACCTTGTATTCCCCTTCTCAACGCCATTTAGTTTTTTATCTCACATAGACCCAAGTGTTCCTGCGCTCCTCATCCAGGGCAGCTATCTCCGAGCATTCTCCACCCAAATCCTTGCAAAGGGCTTGTGTCCCCGTCCTTCCTCTACTGCCCTCCCACATTCCCAATCCTCATTTTTCAGACGAGGCCTTTAGACACCAGATGCGATCTTGCGGGAAAAAGCAACATCTGAGTATCCTTTGCACACCAGAATTTGCGATTCTACCAACAGCGATAGAAGAGCATCCGAGCAGGTAAAGTGCGACAGAGAAAATGGATCTCCAGAAGAATGCGGAAGGGGGAGGAGGAGGAGGAGGAGAAACCTAGCGAATGCTTCCCTCGTCCGCCTTCTGTGGTGATGGGAGAGCGGGTATCTCGAGCTTCCTGCTCCAGTGCTCCTTTCGTGTTTCTCTCGCGGCGATGGCCGATGGGCAAAGAGGAGGGAGGGTTTTTCCCTCGAAGCGTAGGCCCCGTTTGGAGGGAGATCAGGCTTTGCGACGTGGATGTTTACGCACATAACCTTCCATACTTTCAAAATTATGCACTAAACCTTTTGCTTTCGACATTTTTTCTGAGTAAAATATGCTCTATATTATCTGATTATGTTTCCCCCGTTTACTGAGTTACATAATATGTAATGTCCCGGGTTTAGGTCTCCAGTCTATTATCGAGGAGAACTGACCCTGACAAGTTATTGGATACGAACTCAGATGGATCCGTTGGCAACCACCCAAAATGCTTAAGCTCAAGTTGTCAAGTAATAATCTCCACCACTTATAAACCACACCCACACCTCGTGAGTTTTAAATTTGGCACTATGTTTCGGAGTATGGATGTTACAATCTCCCCTACTTATATTCGCAACGTCCTCGTTGCGACATTACCCATCAATCATTCCCAATGACAGTGACGGTTGTACGTCCGGATAGACATTTCCTCCTACCTCTTTGTAGGGGCGGCTCCACCTCTCGGGTAGCTTTTCACTATCAGAGGGAAATTGGCTCTGATACTATTTGGAACGTCCCAGGCTTAGGTCCCCGATTCGTTATCGGGGAGAACTGACCCTGACAACTTATTGGATACGGGCCCAGATGGATTCGTTGGCAACCACCAAAATGCTTAAACCCAAGTTGTCAAGTAGTAATCCTCACCACTTATAAACCACACCCATACCTCGTGAGTTTTAGATGTGACACTATGTTTGTGGGTATGTGTGTTACATAATAAGTGTACAGCAAGATTATAGATCATAGTTAAGTTTAAGTGGTGGCTATTTGGAATGTTCAAAAGCGGTGTCCACAATTCTTTTAATTGTGCATGAGATTGACCATATCAACCACTCTTTTGCAGTGAGAAGTAAACAAGTGTGATGAATCTTAGGAAGTTGCTTCCCATTGATCCTCATATTGGTGGCTGAAGGTTCGGCCTCTTCAAGGCTATGGTTAGTGATCAACTTGCATTTTTATCAAGAGGATACCCTATCATTAGAGCATGTTGCAGCAATAGCAACCTTACATACATTATAATGTTCTTCGACAACGACTTCGATTTGGGAGTTTTGCTCTAGTTCATGGACGCAGGAGTCATCACGTATAAATATGGCCATTTTTGTCCCCGCATATAAGGTTTTGTTGGGGTTGTGATGCGAGCTAAATCTGTGCTCGCCACATATTTAGTTTGTAGATAGTGAGCATCGGGTTAGGAGTTCGGGCTTTGTATTTACAAATACATCAGTCGAGCAAAATGAGATGCATGAGCTTGCACAAGAGGGAAGAAAATTTCGACATTCTGATCCTTAAGAAGTTGAAAACAAAAGCCGACTACATCGTCATTGAGATATATTCGATAATCAAGTTGAAATTTAAGGGACTACATTGTGTTGTATGTGTACGTATACATACATATATACAAATATATATACATGATTTATGTATGTAGTTAAGCACACATACATACATACATGTATATAGAAACACGCACACAGCACATGCGCACACACATATGTGATTGTTTTTTTAGATTAGACCAACTTCATTCAATGCAGAAATAAACCCATCTTGGGTGGTGGAGTTTAGTAAATAATATCATTTTTTACCCACACATTTAATCCTTGAGGCAAGGTTCATTCTCTACATTATCATTGAGAATCCAAGCCAGAAGCCACCTTTGCTCTGTACTTTCCTTCCGAGTTTCCATTTCATAATAAGTGACATATATATATATATATATATATATATATATATATATATATATATATATTTAGGTTTAAACAAAGAGTGGGCGTTTTTTAAATAATGAATGGGTGTTTTCCGATGTTAATTTCCAGCCCCGAGATTTTTGAAGAGTCCTCGAAGTACCTAACATGAATTTTAAGGCATTCTTATTTCAAGAAGACGAGTTTGATCGTTCATAAAATTGCACGCTTGCGTTGGTTTTATCTCGATCTGAGGTCGTAAAACTCTCAACCTTTCCTCGCTCCACCAATTTTATTAACATATTGTCCCAAATAAATAAACGTATGAATGAAAAGCAAAGGGAGAAGAGGATAATTTTTAACGAACTCATCTCTCGTGTTTAATTAAAACATCCCACAGATATACCATTTACTTTCATGGAGATACACAAACTATGAGTTTATATGGGCCTCCCTAAGCAAACACTGCCTAGCAAATTAAATCCTAATTAATGGTATAAAAGGCAATTTTAAAATCGATCTTAATAATCATAGGTTGGTCCTTCGTCATCCTCCATGATGCCAAGATCTCTGAGATAATCACGAAGCATATGAAGCAGACCTCCTCTTAAGAAAAGCACATTGAGTGTAGGGGATTGTTTCCTTTAACAAGAGATCTCATTGGTATGCCCATATCTTTTAAAAAAAATCCAAATTAGGATGTTTATAAGGCGAATTGGGTAATAGTTTTCTTTTTTGGCACGATCCCATGGTTTATAGATTAGTGAGATAGATTAAATTGTCAAGGTACATGATAACCTCCAGCACACAAGAATCCGAGTGCATGGTACGCAACATTTGCTTAAGATCCAACTTAAGATTAGGCGAACAAGTCTTGATAAATCCAACACATCCCAGGAGTTTTCGTGGATACATTATTTGTTGTGATGTCGATTGTGAATAACTTTCTATATCCCAAACAAATTGTTATAGTTAAAAAAAAGATTTGCGGATAACAATCACAATGTAAATGTATAATAATAATCAATCAATTGTATAAAAATAATAAGAAGAGACAATGGTTTTAATGTAGAAGCCACAATGGGCAAAAACCATGATACGAGTCCACTGACTTAAATTTTTTTATTAACCAAGTCAATCAAGAATATTTCCCTACAGGTAACTCAATCACTTACAAGTGCTTTTGGATCACACGCAAAAGACTTTGAAAACTTGGATCACACACCAAGTTCTTTGTATACCCTGGAATAGACCAAGTGATACAGTACAACAATAATGTAAACGGAATATTACAATATTTTATAAAGCATGGAATAAATATGTAGTGAATATATATGCGATTAATAAACACACAACTACAATTGAGTAATAAATTGTAAATCGACTACATACACAAATTGCTTTCAAAATTGATGCTTGAATAGTGAACTAGGGACGACCTCGACTAAAACTTTGAGAGAGGTGCGGGGGAATTTTCTCTTGTGTATACAATGTGTATGAGTTGTGCAAGAGTTGTATATGTGTTCAAAATGTAGCTTCATATTTATAAGTGAGCCATAAGGTTCAACAAGGTGGGTTGCTCTTACAGAAATTACAATGGCTAGAAAATTAAATAATATCTCCTCTTTAGGAAATAAAACAAGTAGTTTATTCAAAGAGTACTCTTAAGAAGATATTCATCAATATCCACTGTATAAAACTCAAATTAAATTAATTTCATAGTTGGGTAGTCGATCAACTAAGTCAGTTTGGTTGATCAAAGTTGGCTAGGCAATCGATCAGGTAATTGATTAGTGGAGGGCTAATTCAAAATGTTATCAATCATAATTTAGATAATAAGATCAACTGGCTGGTCGTGCAAGGTAGAGTGATCGATCACAAATAGCCAGTGAGCAAAAATGATCGATTAGATCAAACAAGGTGCTCGATCAATGGTTGTTGATCGATAAGTTCAGAAGAGTTATAACTTGGACCTGAAATAGAATAACATTATATAAAGGTCCTAATATACCTATATGTTACATATGCATATAGGTTTTGAGACTTTTTATGTGTGCATATTACAAAAATTCTTTCTTCATCTTTACATTTGTTCATGGCTTTTAGCTTTGTCCATTAAATTGAACTTTATCATTATGGTATAACCATATGCTTGAGTAAGTATCATTTGTAACATCCTGGATGTAGGTCTCCGATCTGTTATCGAAGAAAACTTACCCTGACAACCTATTGAATTAATGCTCTGATGGACCAGTCGACAACCACCTAAAAAGCTTAAGCCTAAGTTATCAAGTAGTAATCTGCTCCACTTATAACCCACAGCAACACTTAGTGGGTTCTGATGTGGGATTATATTTTGGTGTTATTGAAGGAAGTATATAAACTATTTATGAACTTCGCATCACAGAAACGTAGAAAAATAGCAAACAGTTTGCATACTCGAAGTGTTCATCGTATGAATGTGTGTTTGAACATAACAAAAAATTTATGCAAAGAGAAACCATATACTCAAGGAAACAATTTCCCAACATGGTTTCAAATATTCTAGTGAATATTAGGAAGAGATTAGAGTTACCTCTTGAAGCGTGAGTCTAACCTCCCGAATGAAGTTTAATATGAGGACTTCTCTCATAGGCATGATGAAGAGTTATGTTGCTTCCCACAAACTTTGATATCCTCTTCTTCTTATTGAATTTTTCCACCCAAGGATGAGACCAAGAAGATCTCAAGCTTCTGATTTCATCTCATAAAATCGATTCCTCTTGCACTTACATGAAATACGATGAAGAAGAAGGCCTTGGACGTGTATTTGAGAGTCTCAAATTCTCAAGAATTCCCTCTCAAAGATCAAAGCAACTTGATCTCAAAAGGAAAAGACATTCATCTATACATTTGATGATCTACATTTCATCACCTTGATTCTTTCATTTTGGCCTTTAAATCCTAGTTAAATGCATGTATGTAGCTTTATTTTGCATGAAATAACCTCTCTTATTTACAACATAAATATTGTGTAAAAATGTATTTAAAGCTAGCATAAAAGAATAAAGAAAAGAAAAGGAAATGAAATACCATAGGTATTAAATGATTCTAAACCCCGAAACCTAAGCATCATGATTATAAGCTGACAAGGAATACAATAGGGGGAGATAAGGGCCAAAAATATAATAAAACTCTATTTTTAATTCTCTAATAAGTCCATTTTGGGACATATTTTATTCCTTATTATTTATACATCAAATCAATAAATGGCGTACATGAAAGTTGTAGATAAAAATACATAAAACATACAAAATTTATTTTACTTAAAAATAATGCACAATGTGATTTATACACTCAGAATAAAAACCCAAAGTCCAAACTTCACAAACCTATATATTCTCCATATTGTATTAAAATTGATCAAAGTCGCCTTTAATTATGTGTAACTTTTAATAAGCTATTTAATGAAAGTTGTTTCATATAATTTGGAGTTAATGCAAAAGTTAGGTTTTGGACCCCTATTGTATACTATATTGGAATAAAATAATCATTTGTATTTATTCTTTGTATTTCTCATACTTTATTTTTATAATTTTGTAAATATTGCATAATACATATACATACTTAGATTAACAAAAATTCATTAAAAATACAATTAAATAAAATAATATACTCAAAGACAGAGATGAAATATACATAGATACACATATATAATAAATACATATATTTAGTTAAGTGTATAAATCTTCTCAGAAAATATATAACAAAAATATATTTATATGTATTAAAATAAATTATAAATATATAAATTATGTATATAAAATAATAAATAGAAAATAGAAAATAAAATACTCAATACATAGATTAATATACCTATACTTGTACTTGTAAAAATAAACATACAATACAATAAATTCTAAAAATAATATAAAATTAGATTTAAAAAGTATATAAAAATAAAAGCTTTTCATATTTTTAAAAAAATAAAATCATTTACTATTTTTAAACAATTTAATAAAGGTTTTAGTTTTATTTTGTCTCTTTACGGGATGACGTGGCCCAATGGGAGCAGTTCCTCAGTTAACATGTTGATGAATCTCTATTTCATCACCTTTATTCTTTATTTTTGTTCTTTAAACCCTATCTAAATGTATGTAAATAGCAATATTTTGCATAAAATAATATCCATTATTTACTCTATAAATATTGTATAAATTACTTTATTTAAATCTAAAATAAAAGAATAAAAAAGAAAAAATAAAATACAAAATGTATTAAATGACCCTAAATCCCAAGACCTAGGTATCATGATGACTACATCAAGAAGGAATAAAGTAGGGGAGATAAGGGCCAACAAATATAATAAAAACCCAAATGTTAATTCTCCAATAAGTTATTTTTGGGACAAATTTTATCTTTATTATTTATACATCAAATTAATAAACTTTGTATATGGAAGTGGTAGATAAAAATATATAGAAGAATACAAATTTTATTTCACAAAAAGTAATGCACAATGTGCCTTCTACACTCAAAATAAAAAGCCAAAATCCAAATGTCACAGATTTGTATCTTCTCCATATGAACTCAAAATTCACCAAAATCATTTAATTATATATAACTTTTAATTAGCTATACAATGAAGGTGGTTTCATTCAATTTGGAGTTATGATGCAAAAGTTAGGTTTTGGACTCCCATTTTACATTATACCAGAATAAAATAATTAGTTTATTTACTCTTGGTATTTTTCACACTTTGAAATTTTGTAATTTTGTAAATATTATTTATAACATATACATAATTAAAATTAAAGAAAACAATTAAAAATACAATAAAATAAACAATTGAATTCACACATATAGATGAATTGTATATACATATCCATGTATAATAAATATACGTATTTATTTAATAGTACCAATAACTTTAGAAAAATACAATAAAAATATATTTATGCATATTTAGAAAAGGTGTAAACAAATAAAATATGTAGATAAAATAATAAAATAGAAAATAAAAATAAAATACATAGTATATACGTAATTATATCTATATTTATACTTGTAAAAAATAACTTATAATAAAATAGATTGTAAAATGAAATTATAAAATAATAAATAAAATAATAAATAAAATAATAAATATTTTTATATTTTAATCAAAAATTAATAAATTACTTATTATTTTCGAATTAATAAGGTATTTTAATTATTTTTGTCGCGTAACGGGTTTACGTGAACCAATCAGGGTGTGTCCTTGATGGACCTAGGCAACTCCTTGTAACCTTAGGTCTGCCGCTGTCAAAGCCTCTAATCTCGATTTCTCCCCTTGATTCTGCTCGAATCTTTCGCCCATTTGTGATGATTCCTTTTGTGAATATGCTCCTCGTTCAAACCTCTTTCATGTAGGTGTGATTCCTTGTCCGATGAAGCCTCGATGTGGGAGCTATTGGTGGTCAAAGAATGCCCTGTATATAACATCTTCTCTGCCTACCTTCCCATTTTGATCCATCTTCAACCCATCCAACCCTTAATCCTAAGCATGGTCGAGATTCTTGGTGACAGCAGGAATGTCCCCAAGGGTTCAACGAGCGAGGAAGGTGTCGAATTGAGCCGATCCAAATCCATTGGCCATCTCCACCGCGAGCTCTTGCTCCCAACCATCTCAGGTAAGATGAGATTCTATTTATTGCATTTTTAGATTCCTGGCTTATTTAATATTTTAGCCTCGTACTCTATTTTGTTTAATTCTATTTTGATTTGGGTAAAATCCAAAAAAAATGTTTGAAAGGGTTTCAGCTCCGGTTCTTCGCTCCACTGTATATGTCTCTGTGCCGACCTCGCTAACAACCCCATTTTCATTCCCTTCATATTCTCTTCGCCCCAAGCATCTCCATCTCCATTGATCCGCTCCAGATCAAGCTAACGGTAATCCTTCTGCACCATCCGTTGGAGCACCTCCGCCACACTCCATCTTCGCTCCCTTTCACGCCAAACCCAGCACAGAAAAATGACTCTTTTTGTTGTGCACCTGATCGTGCATATTCTGGACCTATAGGACACCACTTGGGTCCAATTTTGCTAACCGGTTCCCCTAGCAACTTGAACCTCTTCGACCATCGAAGACCCTTCTGATGGATCCCAGATTTTTTTTGAAGCATCCGACCATAGAAGGAGTCGTCTAGACATCTTTTGCACCTCTTGTGAGCCACTCCGGTGATCGAAGTTGACTAGGAGGTTGGATAAAAGTCCACCCCTTCGGGTGTTATTCCTCGTTCTTCCTATTATCTTCCCTACCATCCGATCATGTTCCTCCTCCAGACGTCACCATAGTCGTGGGATGCGAAGTGCCCTGACCGTCAGATCACATCAGTGGATCTAATTCAGTCTGTCCACAGCAAACCACCATCGTGCGATTTAGGAGTGCCACATGGTAAGTGGAAACACATTAACTGTTGGATCGTGTCTTAAGGGGTAATTTTGCTAGATACCCTTGCCTCTTTTGTATTTTATTTTTAGTATAAAAACTTTTACCACTAATTCGGTATATTATGTAAGATTTGTATTAAGACCCCCGTACTTCTATTATTTGCATTTCAGCCTTTTGCTACGTCACCTCACATGGTTGTGCACGTGAGAGGCATGATTTTTACATAAGGATCCTTGGGTTATTTGTATTTTATTTTTGTCTTGTAACTTTTAATTGTAGTATCAAAACTTCTGGATAAATTACAATTTGGATTTCGCATTTTTTGTTATTTGCATTTATATGCTTGTTAGCGTTGTTTATTGATTATATCTCGGGTATTTTGCATGTTTGATGCTATATTTTGTTGAGGGGTTCGAAAACATAGAAAACTTTCTAGTATTTTCAAATAGATCCTTGCTAGTACACAATTTTATTTCTTGTATTTTGCTTACTAAAAGTATCATTTGGCATCCAACAATTGTAGGAAATTTATTTTAAGTGCCTTATAGCATATTTCATGACATATATTTTTCATAAGGAATTAGAATATATCTCTTATTTCAAAATTTAAAAACATTGCATTTTCTTCCTGTTTGCATTTTAAAATACATAAAAATTATAAAAATATTTTCAAAAGTCCAAAAAAATATATAAGATTTATTATTATATTATGTAATTGTAGACCAAAAATCCCTAAAAATTATAAAAGAAAATCACTAAAATTTTAAAAGCTCCAAAATATTTATAAAATTATATAAAAATAAAAAAATACTATTTATGTTTCCATTTTTTTATTATATCTATTATATATTAAAATAGTTTTGGAAAATTTCGGAACTTTTTATGTATTTTAAATTCCAAAACATTCGGTCTAGTGATATTAGTCATTGTTTTGATATTTTTACTCGATTAAACATACAAAAAATTAGTATAAATTTTGAGAAAAATACCAAAAAAATAGAGAATATAAAAAGGCAAAAATTCTTTATTTCCTCATTTTTATCGTATTTATAACTATTTTATAAATATTAAGAGGCCAAACCTATTTAAATAACTATATTAACTTATATTATTATTATTAAAATTCCCAAATATATTTTAATACCCTTAAAAAAATAAAAAAGACTGTATATTGGGGTGTTTTTCTGATTTTTCCTTTCTTTATATATATTTATCTCAAGTATCTATTATAGTATATGTATATAGTTGTATATTATCTATTTATTAAAAAGAAAATTAAATAATATATATACATTAAAAACAAAACAAAAAATTATAAATTAAAATTCCTAAAAAATTAAATATTAAAAACACACTGAAAATCAAAACCTTTATAAAAACACCAAAACCATTTTTGTCTGCTTTCAACATTTTTTTGTCTATTCCTCTTGCTCCATGAGTTCGACACTCTACATACTTCCACTATACACACATTTTGTAGATTTATAATAAATTTTAACTCCATATTTATTTTGCATTTCTTGATCTTTTGTGGGTTAATTGTTATTGGATTTGGATTTCGTGAGTGGCCGTCTCAACGATAGTGTGTCTCTCCTTGTGTAGACCACATTAGCCCCTTGCAAAATCCGTTTCAACACCCGTAGGTCAACCGACCCACCTTTGATGCCTAGCCTTGTAGCCCTGCTGACCCGCCTACTTTCTTGAATTTTCCACACCATATCTTGCATTTCCAGGGCACAAAACCTTCTACATTTTTGTTCCTTGTTTGTTGATCTTTCAGGCCATATGATTTCCTTGATCAAGGGATCATCACATTGATTTGTGGCCCTTGGTCAAAGCATGCATGCATATATACATATCCACCGCTCCCTTCGATTTTTGATCCCTTTTCATCCCTCAAATCCCTAATACAACAAGTGATCGACCCTCTTAGTGACAGCAAGAGATTCGCCAAGGGTTGGACGAGATGGAGAGGGTGTGGATTGAGTCGATCTAGCTTCGCTGGCCACCTCTGCCACGAGCTTCTACTCCCATACATTGTAGGCCATGCGGGCTTCTTTTATTTGCATTTTTTGATTCCTAGGATTAGGATTAGAGTAGGCTATATGCGATTTCCAGTTGAACTTGCATTTTATTTCGTAAGAAGCAAAGTTCGAAGTTTTCTAGAGCTGAGCTCCAATGAACTTTCTCACTGTATTCCGACTGTCCTCCGCTCATAAGATCACCTTCATTTCCTTCCCTGATGCCTCAGCTACGCACTATACATCCTCGCCCCCGTGATTCTCTCTAGATTAGGGGATCGGTGCCTTTACCTAAGTTGTTCATTGGAGGCTATCCACCCGACTCATTTTCGCTCATGTCCATCAAGAAGGACCCCTGGACATTGTATTTTCTGCGTTTTGACTAACCCTACCAGTCCAGGTGGTCAAAGACACTTTTGGGTCGATTTTGGTACATCCAGAGGTTCCTAGAGCACCACCTTTTCTTCGATCTCGGGAGCTTGCCGAGGGCCTTCCTGTCCTCGCCTAAGCTCATTAGCTAATGCAGAAGGCTTCTAGGAAGCGTTTGCGCCTTATAGGATCGCCTAAGATCGTAGGAGGAGGGAGATGCGCAAGGATTCCAAGAATATCACCAACATAATTCTTTTTCTAAATTGTTTATAAAAAATAGTAGAAAAACATGAAAATACAACATAAAATTAATTATTAATAAATACTAATAACTCTCAAAATCAAATAGTCGTAAAGCCTAACTTTCGAACCTCATAACTCGGTTATATGAACTCCGAGTTAGGTGTTCGCACTTTTAAAATTATTTATCAAAGAGAACTGATTTCACTAAAATTGGAGTTAATATGCAAAAAGTAGGTTTTGGGACCCTATTGGTATAATTGTACAATAAATCTTTATTTTATTTTATTTATACTATTTTTTATTTTTATACTCTATTAATATTTTATTAATAATATATTATAATATAAAATAAAAATAAAATATTTTAAAATTAAATAATTTAAAATAATTAATTTTACTTATTATATATGTATAATACATATATTGTATATTTATTTATTTAACTTGTTAATTAACAAAATAAAATTTGTAATTAAGTAATTTATTAAATTATTTATATTTTTTACACTATTTACCTATTTAAATTAATTTATAATTTATATTTAATTTATAAGGCATTTTTTCTATTGTATATTCCTCTTTTGTCTCTTCCATGTTTTGTCCTTTTCCTCTTATTTCTCCCTCTCTCTCCGCCACGTGGTGCGTTTCAGTGGCTCTTCTCTTTGACTTTTCACATCTTCACTTCTCCTTATTACTCCTCCACCTCTTCTTCTTCTCTTCTTCCTCCTCCTCCTCCTTTACCCCTTTTCTTCCTCCGTCCTCTAGCCAACTAACCATCCAAACAGAATGCCCGAACCGGCCCTCCTTCACCAATCATCTTCTCCGATCGATTTCTATCCATGTTCAATGAACCTGGACCTCCTTCAACCTCCATCCCCTATCCTATAAAAGCCTCCAACCTCCGAGCTTCTCGATGCATCTGCCGTTTCTTCCAGTTTTCCCAGTGAGCTCTGAGCGAAGGGAGTGGGTGACAGCAACCTCAATCCTTGTTGCAGCAAGGGATTATGTGAAGATTGTGTCAGATCCTCTGTTGGTGTGGAGCTCAACTCTGCCATGCGCCAAGCCCCCCCCCATCCCTATGCATAGAGGCAACAATCCTCTGGAGTTGAAACTCCAGATCCACATGTGATAACCTTCATCCACCTTTGTTCCTCTAGGTTAGATCCTCAATCTCTTCTCCTATTCTCTATATTCTCTCTTCTCTTCTAAATCCATCTATTCTCTTTTGTTTCATCTTCGAATCGATAATAAAATTGTCTGATTTCATCATCAATTTCATCCGTATCACTATCTCTCATAACTATACAACTCCGACCACATACGATGGCCAGAGATCTAGTTCTGTTCCCTCATGCCATTGGAATCCTCCACTCATCCATCTACTGGTTTCATTGCTATACGTTACGATGGTGGTCGAACCCTTGTGTTCGATCCATTTCATAACTTGCAGGTCAATAACATCTGAACCCTCTATTTTATCATCATCGACCTGGAGATCCGAAACACGGAACCCCATTTGGAGGCGCTTGGGGGAGAACATAACATCAATGTCTCTTGTCGCAGAAGCATCAAAATTATCTGAAACGAAACACTTGCACTGGTGGTCAAACACATCAAAGCATATGTATTAGATATGGAGATTCAAAAGCATCGCAACACCTGGAAGTGGGAATCAGCTGCAGTATCTAACCGATCCGAGCAGTACACCATCGAGCATCATCTGAATCGTGACGATCTCGGGGATATCATAGAAAATTATTGAGCATTTCGAGGCGATTTGTCTCCTACATCACCTGATACAAATTTGAAGTTCGATCATCATCTGGAGCAAAATTCGCATCGCAGCCTCGTCTCCACATGCGAGCAGCACTTGCAGATGAAGCTTTCATCTAGCATCAGCAAAACAACAACCATTGGAGATCGTCTCTATAGCAAGATCCAAACATTGCCTTGAGATACATCACATCCGCCTGATCTCTCGACATTGGGGAAGAACAAGTTTCTTTTCCATATCATAGAGATATCACTCGCTCGAGCAGATCGAACGACCCAAATCCAGAAAGGTCGTCGCCCCACCACTCTAGCAAGTCACACATGCATGTGAGAGCACCGATATTTTTTGGGCAATTTGCAAGTTGACCCTCTGAATTCTGTATATTCTGAAGATGTACCTAAGTATACGTGAGCAGCATGTGATTTGGGAACTTTTGCGTACAGTTCCTCGATCTTTATTTGATTTGCACAAAGGTCCAGGTGCAATAGCTTTCGCGTACATCTGCACGCTCTTATAAAGTTTTTTGTGCACTTCCCCTAGATTTTCCTTATTTTCCACGCGTGCTCTGATTTTCCAGATTATTGTCCTTATACCCTTATTTAGTACATAAAATAAATAGATTTATATTCATATAAATAATATAAATAATAAAATTTTAATAAAAATGCGTATAAATAATTAGTATTATATTATACAATGGAATTTATTTTTGAACAATAAAACTATTTTCTATTTGAATAAACCAATAAAATCATTAAAAAATACACAAACATTAAAAATACAAAAATATAAAAATACCTTTAAAATTATGATAAAAATTAGCTATAACATTTTTTAATATATTCTACACATAAAATCCAAAAAAATAAAAATTGAATAATAAAATCCATAAAAAATAAAAAATACACAAAACTTCAAAAATTCATAACTAATTTTAGAAAAATCATATAAATACGTAAAATACCTTGTTGGAAAGGTATTTTTACCTATCTTTCAGTAAAAATAAAGTGAAAATATTTTCTTCCTATTTAATATTTTAAAAATAAAAATATATTCCCAATTTTCAATAAAAACTTTGTTTTTCACTTTAAAAATACTTCAAAACCCATAAAATTCTGAAAACCACTCAAAAATCATACAATAATAAAGTAAAAAACATAAAATTATAAAAATTAAAAGGAAATAAAAAATATAAAATCCAATACATATATTTCTTTACTTATATGTATATAAATCACAAAACAATGTAAATTTCATAAAATGAGATAAAAATTCCGGAAACTCCCATAAAAAATAAAAAAATCAGGAAACCCCGTTTCCTTAAACATTATACTATTTCCCTTAGTTTCGATAGTTTTGGCTCCCTAAGTTCGACATTCACGTACTTATTCTATACACATTAGTTTAGGAGTAGAAATAATAAAAATAATAATTTTTTTGTGAATCTCACTTCACTGACACAATGACAATAGTTTCTACTTTTAGAACTATCAAGTCGGGTGACTTTTTCATCCATAAAGACTCAGAATTCACCAAACTCACCTTTATTCATAAAATTTAATTATCCATTTATTGAAGCTGGCTTCATTCAATTTGTATTTGAGATGTAAAAGTAGGATTTTGGGTCGCTATTGTAATGTTTGCATTTGTATAATATCCTATATATTTATTCTCTATCTTTTTAGCATTTTTATATTTTTAAATACTTATAAATACTATTTGAAACATATATATAATAAAAATAAAACAAGTGCATTAAAATGGCATAAAAATAATATTATATGAAAATATATAGGTTAACTATACCTATATATATATGTACAATTTTAGGTAAATAAATAAATTCAAAAAATAAGCTAAAAATATGTAAATATGTAATTAAATAAGTTATACATATAGAAATTATGTATATAAATAAAATATATAGTACAAAATAAAAATAAAAATTACTAAATACATGTATATATACATATATATACATATGTATATACATGTAAATATCAATACATAATAAATAGTTTTGTAAAAATAAATAAAAATCAAAATAAAATACTACATAAAATTACAAACATTTTTATTTAAACAAAAATTAATAAAATAATTTATTAAATTTAATTGAATTAACAAAGGATTTCTTCCATCCTTTTTCTTGGTTGGTCCACATGGACCAACCATGAACTAGCCTTTGTTGACTGGGTGGATCAACTGTCCTTGTATCAACCATTGCATGTGTTAGACCCGTGACCAACCCTTCTTCCCTCCTTTTTCACTCCACCTCCATGCTTCCATCTTCCTCACGCCTACCACCAATCGACAGCTTGCTCATCCCTCTCCATCGCCCTACCACTATATTCATCTGATAACTTTGCTAAATGCAAAATATAATATGTGTTTGTTGTAGCACGGGCACTTAGTGAATCAAGCAGAACCGAATCTAAGGTCTCCGCGAGGAGGACTCGATTTTAATTTATAAACCTAGGAGTTCTAGGGTTGAGCACATGGGCATGAGCCATAATATGATTATTAAGGTATTCAATAGTTATGTTAAGTGATTGATAAATCACCTAGGTCAAAACAATGCACAACAATCAATGCTCATCATAATGTATGTGTGAATAACATAATGTGATTTTACAACATATAAATGCATGTTAGAAATAATTCCATATTGAACAGAATGATTTTACACTAGCATGTGCAAAGTACACACATAAATGTGCCTTAAAATCGACCAGACAACTTAAGCAATAACCAGAATAAAATATAGATTCAATTGAGCAATTTAATCAAAGCCAAGTTTGATTATCTCTAATTGATTAATTAATGACTAAGCATCAAATCAAAGAATTAATGAAGCTAAATTAAAGATAATGAAACAAGGATCACAACAAAATTGAAATTATCTCACTTGTATATCACATGATCAAGTTATTTGAGATTCATTCCATGGGCATAAATGTAGTAAAACATGAATAAAACATATCATAAACATAATATAAAGGTCCCTAGAGGGGCTTAAGTAAAATATGCAAAACCAGCTTGCAATTTTATTGAAAACCCCTTACACAGGGGTAAACTTGCAAATACGCAAAACCGGCTAGATAAATATGCACATTTCCCAAATCTCCCATTCTGTAAAAAAGCACCTGCCCGCGTTCTGAGTGGGGTTTACCTTCAAATCTCCCATTCTGTTAAAAAAAACTTACTTTAAACTTTTTATTCTTGGGATCAAAAGCATCTACGATCCAACCAAGACGAACTCAAATGCATACAATACGTTTACATACACACACAAAGCTATGTAGATATACGTATTTGTACAGTCGAACCCGCAAAATGATGGAACCACGTGAAGGATTGCCCCATGCAAGGGACGTAACGTTGAGGAACACGTGAACTCCCAACCCCGCCATGCAAGCGCCGCGTGAGTGGCAGTGGGGCGAAACCCTAGATCCAGATCTATGTGCAGCTCTCAGTCAACGTTAGCTAACTTATAACACAGAGTGAAACTCTAGATCACCTTTATAACAAGGGTGATCAAGCAAAACCATCACGTGCACCGACCTGTACTTAACGTCGTGCTTTGAATATATTCGACCTGCACAATTAGAAGGATTCTCATTCAACGAAGATATAAGCATATATGCCTAATCAACGACAACCTTTCCTTGAAATAGACAAGACTATCGATCCCAATGGAAGACCTCTAATCCGCGTGAGCGTCCCTTGATCCTACAGAGTGGATAAGATAAGGCTTGCCTTCTGGAATCATTCAACGGCTGCTGAAATGTCAAGGGGGAGATAGAATGGTAAGGGAGGGGGCATGAGATAATAATCATTGGCTTCATCAAGCAGCCCCACATGTTCCCTCATGAGCACTGTCGTACAATTGGGCCATTTGAGTACACCACCAACCTGTCACTATTATTTTGCCTTCATGATCTCATCTACATAAACCCTCCCTCTGGCTCTCCCCTATATATCGATCCTCACACTTCATTAAGTTTTCATAAGCCAGTACTCACCAACAAATACACAAGCGCCGATCAAGGAATGGGGAAGGGAGTGTTCGGGATGATGAGCAGGAGTAAAAGGAGTGCGTCGGAAGTGAGCGTCCCGAAAGGGCACTTGCCCATCTACGTCGGCGAGAACCAGAAGCGGTTCATCGTGCCGATAGCGTACCTGAAACACCCTTTGTTCCAGAGATTTCTGGAGATGGCCGAGGAGGAGTTTGGTTTGGATCATCAGGTTGGCGGGCTAAGAATCCCATGCAAGGAGGAGGCATTTCTGTATCTCACGTCTCAACTCAAGTGTTGCTGTTGATTGCTTTGGCAACAATGCTAGCTTGATCTCACTACTAACATAATTATGTTCCAATTTTGTCGCCATTGTATGATGTAGAACGCAGGCAAGATTTACAGTGCATAAGATATTGTATTGAATAATCAGTGCGATCATAATTTCCCGGTAATTTGAAGTCGGTGCGCTTTCTTTGTAATTGATATTATTAGGCATTGACTTGCTGTTACAAATATCGTTGTTAGCATTAATTTCATAAGCACCATTCAAATGAGGGAAGGTGATCCGTTAAGCGTTTCCCAAAATCTCTTCAAATTTTAACCTGATATGGACTTATGAAAAAAATTGCATTGATAAAAGATCATATAACAATTATCAAAGAGTTCCGACTGTTGCGTTTTTTTTTGAAGTTCACAATTCATTGTCCAAAAGTTGATATGAATTCATATGATACAAGGGCTTATAGTCCTTCTCATACTTTCTTGTGCTCACTATTGTGTTAAAAGCTCTCACCTTGCAGCTCGGTGGCAATGCCTTAGTACCTGCAAGTAAGCACGAGCTTCTATCCAGAGTGAGTATGTTCATCTAGCTAGCTGAAATAGGATTGGAAATCATTACATTTTCATGGTTCACGACGACTAAACAGTGGGGTTTTTTTGGGGGCAATGAGAAGATTATTGAGAGAAAATGGGCACCGATCCTAAAAGCGAAGAGCCGCACAGACGGAAAGGCCCATCATAACCGCGAACCCGTATGCATCGGTCGATTGTGATCGAACGACGCTCTGCCAGAGGATCCACGTCCAGGAGAAGATAGCGATGGGAAAGTTAATAGGGCCACATATCTACATTAGGAAAATATTTGTGAACTTCTTGCAATTAAGAACTTGGATTTTTTAAAGGGTAAAATGGGGCTGCCCCCAAGGAGTAGCCAACTTGGCTACTCCCACCCCTATTTTTCCCTCATTTTTTTTTGGAAAATAAAAATTAATTTGTATATTCATCATTATATCTCTCTCACATTCTATTAAAATTTTGTCAGAAACAAAGACTCCTAAGCCCTCCATCCAGACGTCATTTTTCTAACGGTCGCAAGATTTTTTGAATCGATCATGTTTGGATGGAGGCCGTAGGAGTCTCTGTTTCTGACGAAATTTTAACAGTTAGTGAGAGGGATATAATGATGAATATACAAATTTTTATTTTCCAAAAAAATAAAAAAATGAGGGAAAAATAGGGGTGGGAGTAGCCAAGTTGGCTACTCCCTGGGGGCAGCCCCATTTACCTCTTTTTTAAAACCAGGATTTAACTTGCACTACTGCTCCTACGTGTCACAAAATCAGCATCAAATATATAGTAAGTGTCATCCACAATATCACTAGGAGAGGCGGTCTCTGTAGACTGTACTTGCTTATATTTTCTCTTCAGATTATTCGGGTTCTGTTAAATTTGAGCGGGTATGGCGGCCTTGTCCTTGATTATTTCCCTCATTTCCTGTTGGAACTCATCCATCTCTCGTCGAAAGGTATCCTGTTGGCTGATCAACATGCAGGCGTGATCGTCAAGGGTTGGGTTCTCATACTTGTGTGGATGAGAATCGGACGGGTTGCTTCACTGGAAATGAAGCTGACTCTGCTGGTAGCGAGGAGGAGACTGGGAGTATTGCTGATGAGGCTATTGCGACCTCCATTGTTGTCGCTGATACTGAGAATGGGGATCATGCTATTGTTGCTGCTGGGAATATTGGAGCTACTGGGTTAGCTGCCATGCCCTGCTTGTGCCGGAGGCTGCTGCTGGAATGAAGTACCTCCATTAGACCATCTAAAGCTGGGGTGATCACGATGGATCCCGGGTTGTAGTTGACACTGGGGATACCATATCCCATTGACTTCCATCAATGACTCCTATTGCTCGTGGAGTGGCGGGGGAAGGGCTGCCAAGGGTTGATCCAAATGATATACCACCATCTGAGTATCTAGAGAGGATGGTGGTGACTGGTACTGCTGGAGCTACTGGATAGGTTCCACTTGAATGTGGTGAACCTGATGGTAAGAAGCAGAAGATTATGAAGCATTGCTCCCTGGATCAGTCCGTGTCCTGGAACATGGCTGAGAAGTCGGCTGTGCCTCTTGGAGACACATGACCTGGGTCTTCAGGTCACTCAATATATGAGCCATCTCATCAATCTTGTTGAGCTTATCCAGGCCCTGATATTGCTTCTTCTCAATGATCTCTATCCGGTCAAACTTTTAGCTAATGATTCCCATATCATCAGCTGAAGACTCTGCTATTGCTGGAAGATGTCAAAGGACTGACCTTGATGCGTGCAATCCTCTGGTATGAAACCGCCTGCAGGAGAGGCTTCCCCTAAGTCTAGACAAGGGTCTAGGACATCACTATGTAGTTCTCTGTCATCTCCTCATAGATGGCCCAGACCTGATCTTCATCTTTGGTGAAGTAGGAACCTTCATACGAGGCGTTCACTAGCCACAACAGCTCATGTGTCAGCCCACAAAAGAAAATCTGAATGAGGTTGGGCTTGCTGATCTCGTGGTAGGGACCCATATCGATGAGATCTCTAAAACAATCCCAGGCTTCATGGAACTGTTCATTCGAGAACACGGTGAAGTTGCTGATTATAGCTCTAACCGCGTTGGTGCGATCGAGTGGATAGTACTTGTTCAAGTACTCGGTCCGGAGCTGCTCCCAAGTGGTGATGATCTTCCCCAGATGCTTCAGCTAGTAGGGTGCTCTATCAACCATGGAAAAGTGGAAGGCAATCAACTTGATTGTGTTCTTGTCCACAAATCTATTGTGGATGGTTCTGCAGATCATCTCGAATTCCTGCAAATGTAGATGAGGCTCCTCGGTGGCTAGCCCATGGAACTTGAGCAGTAACTGGATTGTCTGGAGTTGAAGCTCGAAGTCACCCAGGATGGTGGGCATCTGAATCCATCTGTGGGTGAGGGTTGCACCAGGGTTGGCTGGATTATGCGGCTCATTGTGGTTTCTATCTCCGTCCTCTGCTCTCAGTATCTCCCCACCGGCTGGTCATTTGGGCTCCTCTCGCCCAGCTCGCATTTGTATAGGTTCCCTCCTCACATCTGCCATGAACACTCCCTGGTCCCGGATCTGGTGCTGCATGGTCTTCAGGAAAGCTAACAAGGTGTTGTTGATGGTGACCTAATCTAATACAAATGAGGATGTTTGCAGATGCTCACCAGTTCTGTTCTTGCTGCTGGCCATCTCTCCAGTCTCTGCAAAGGCAAAAGACCCTAACTCAGGTGCTATCAAGTGAACAAAGACTTGTGTTGGCCTTTCAATATGTACCTCAGGTGTGGGAGAAGGGTGGTTGAGGGGGAACATGGTAGAGGCAAATTCAAATTCAGAGAGAGGGTCTGAGCTCTCTGAATCCTCCCTAGATGAACGGGCATGAGTGCTAGAAAGCGGTGCTACTAGAGGTAGCCTAAGAGACCTCCTTCCCATCATCGTGATGTGGGGATTTATGAAGAGTAGATCTGAGATTCAAGTAAGATGAGAAACTAAACACTCGATTCACCTATGCAACACAATGTGATGATCGTAAAACTCGATCAGTTATCATGTCACATTTTATTAGGTAATCATCTAATTTTTCAGAGTGGGTTCACGAGTTATTAGGAGCCCGATTCTCCCAAGAGACTGGCCCGAGTCCCTAAGATTAGTTGCATATATTTCCAGGTAGTATGTGTGGATACAAATCGTTTACTGTCTACCTAATTCACCCAATCTGTTAAGGATCCAAACTGTTTATCGGCTACCCGGGAAAATCCTCATTGGAGAATATCTAATCATTTTTAAAATCGGTAGTCTGAAGAGAATTCGGGTGTGTCTCTATCCTAGTGTATGGGTCGCTCAAATCTCTACAAAAAAGTCAGACAAGGAGGGGTTGCTCTCCCCATAACAAGAATTTTTTCGTAAAGTATGGTTTTAGGTCAAGTTTACTTTAACAGTCCTAGATTTTATTTGATTATCTCTCTTTATGTATTTTCTGAAAAATTCAATGTCTAACAAATTTTCTGATTTCCTTTTTATTTAAGTCCAAGAAAATTGAGGAAGGAAGATGGAAAAACCTATGCGCGATCAAACACAATGATGTATGCAGAGATAGAAATGCATACCTTGCTCTAGCACTCTACATGTAGGATGATCCGTGCATAAATTTAAAGACGTAAATAAAACTAATCTATATGATGCACAAGAAAACCATCCCTAATATGAGCAACTTCTATTAGCAGGAAGAGCTAGTAGCTAACTAATCAAAGAAGAGACTTGAGTCTGATCTTGGAAGTCGCTCAGTGCCGGCCACAACAGGTCCTACTAGCGTTGTATGCAACTTCTCACTGCGCATGGTCTCTTAACCAGTTAAATTAACCTTTTCTTTATTTGACTAAGTCCAAATACGTTCTATAGGAACAAATATTCTATTAGAGTGTTTGGACCTTAGCTAATTACCGAGCTCAACCAATAAAAGTACTAAATTTGTGGTCCAAATCCTTGGGAATCAAATAGAAAATAAAAGTAAAAAAATCAACGAAAAACTCGGTGATGTTCCCCAAGTTCACTGGCACTCAACGAAACAAACCCTGAATAATAAGAGTTTTTCATAAGTATCCAAAGAGTGTCCAAATGTTCTAGATTATTATAAGAAATTTTCTCAAATAATCTTTATATAAAATAACTACTCATGCTACATTTGATTAACCTCCTCCTATGATGGTCGCTCCAAAGGAGATCGAGTCGTGCTCTGATAGTCCCTCGCACAAAAAGACAAGGAGAATAATGTCAGAAAACATTTATAATAGATAGAGACAAAAGTAGGAAAAAATTAAAATCAAACTACTAAGCCGTGGTCCTTGTCAACGACGTCATTTTGATGACATGATTTCAAGATGGACTAAGGTGGAATAAATAAATCAATTGTCATTTTCCTTAATCAATCAAATCGATCAATAAGAAAATCAAACCACTAAAAGATGAATCAATCAAATGTAAGTGGTTTCGCTACTTTTATTTACATGGTATAGCAACCAAGATCGAACACAAGGAGCATAACTAAATGCTAAGTAGTGTGATTTCAAGAATAAAAATCTTTTTTAGTTGTATGCAATTTTCAAAATTTTAATTTTCAAAATAAAGACAATAAGCACAAGGAATAAAAAGACTCACACAAACTCTTATTGTATTTTTCTAATAGGTCAAAAATACTCGAAAAATTATAATAAAAATATTTTTGATTTTTATAAATTTCTATTTTGGGGTAATTTTTATAAAATTTTAAATGTTTTTTGTGATTTTATAAAAATCAAACAATGACAAAAACAACAAACAATGCATAACTAGGAGTAATTTGCAAATTAAAATTAATTAAAGTGACCAAACTCATGGATGGGATTTTTATGACAAACGGTAGAAAATACCTACAAACAGATATAGAAATCAATATTTTTTTAATTTTTCTTAAATTTTATAGAATTTTCATATGTTTTCGAGTATTTTACAATTTTTATGATTTTTATAAGATATTTTTCTACAACATTTAGAATCAAGATAAAAGATAATAAAATATATTTGTCATATCTTTTATGAATTTTTCAAGGCCTTTTCAAATTTTTATGATTTTCCAAAGATGAACAGGACACTTTTTAAGGGTTTTTGAATTTTTAATAATAAAAATGCACTCAAATCGACACCCAAAAATTACCACATCGAATACATGCTAGCAGGAGATATAAGTGATTTTTAGATAATTTTTAGAGTTCATTTAATAATTATTACATTGGATAAAAGAAAAATAGCCAAAAATAGTTAACATGGACCTTTTCGCAAATAAATTAAGTTCTGATGGCCTAATCATAACATGCAGTAAAAGTACAAGGGCCAAAAATACAACTAATCCAGAAAGGGCATGCGCAAAATGTGATCCAGGCAATCAGGGTTATAAGAGCAGATACTCAAAATATAATCTTCATTCCATAACAGATAAAAAGCTCAGGGTGCATTATGCAAATATCCCCAAAATACTTGTGCACGTGCATGCGATCAAAATCGACTGAGAGGGTCCAAACTGCAAAAGTTCTTAACTATTTATTACAATTATTGGACCAAAAGCAAATAACATAGAAGACAATGTAAGAGGTGAAATGTACCCTTGCATACAATGGCTGGCGCGTGAGTAGATAGAGGATTCTAATGCGCCTCAACAAAAGGATCTAACGGATGAGGTCAAGCGCATACGTACGGCTCTGATCAACCGTCATTTACGGATCTGACAGCTGTAAAATGCGACTGAACGTGCATGTCAGATTCACTCCAGGATATGATCAAACCATTATAATTTGGGAATTATTGTACGGTCTTGATCAGATCTGGGTCTCCTACACCAAATAGAACGGCGATAGAGGGTGACAGATGAACTGGCTTCAGTAAGCTTCAACTGAGCATGGAGAGAGATTTGCTGCTCCTATGAAGATGCTGAAGGATCCAACACCGTCATGGAAGTGCTCCGCATCAAATGGATGGCTCTGATGAGAGAGACGATGGTCGGATGGTCAGGAAGGTGATGCTCCTTTGGGAGCTGCTCTGCCTGAGCAGCTGGGCCACCACTGGGTCTCCTCATGCCAACCAATACCTGCAAAGGGTAGTAGGACTCGAGGGCTTTGCTTCAGTCTAGGTATTTCTTGGAAAATATGGGGAAGCGAGTAGGGAATGGAGTTCGATCTCCAACGTACATAGAAGATGGAGATCAGACCTTCACCTCACTCTAACGAGTGAGCCTACGGGGGGTCAGGTCGTGAGGGAAGGTGGACGATGAGACGATGTGTCGATCGGAATGGAAAGATGTGAGTGATGGGACTCTGACCACCTGGTCGGAGCTGGTGAACTACGACGGAGAGGGTCCAAACTGCAAAAGTTCTTAACTATTTATTATAATTATTGGACTGAAAGCAAATAGCATAAAAGATCAGGTAAAAGGTGAAATTTAACCTTGCAGACACATGGTTGGCACGTGAGTAGGCGGACGGCTCTGATACGCCTCAATAAAATGATTTGACGGTTGAGGTCAAGGTGCATGCATACGACTATGATCAACCATTATTTGTGGATCTGATGGCTCTGAAAAGTTACAGAACGTGCATGTCAGATTTGCCCTAGAATCTGATCAAACCGTTAGAATTTGGGCGTGCTTGTACGGTTTACATCAGATCTGGGACTCCCACTCCCGATCGGACAGCGATAGAGGGTGTCGGATGAACTGGGCTCAAGCGAGCTTCAACTGGGCATGGAGAAAGATTTGCTACTCAAATGAAGATGCTGAAGGGTCCATCACCATCGTGGAAGTGCTTTGCATCGAATGGATGGCTCCTATGAGAGGGGTGACTATCAGATGATAGGGGTGGTGATGCTCCTCCTGGAGTTGATATGCCCGAACAATTGGGTGATGAGAGACCTACCGACTAGGGTTAAGTATGAAAAATAAGCACGGGTCGTTGTGACCCCAATCAATAGGTTTAATCTCAATAAGAAATAAGAAACCACTCAAGCAATCAGATAAATAAATCAAAACCATTGTTAGCAGTCTCCAATATTTTCTTTTAACTTGGTATAATGACAAAGGTCGAACTCAAGGAGCACGGAAATGTACGAAGTAGTCGGTAATCAGACAAGAAAAATCACATTTTTCTTAATTTCTATGTTTGTAAATTTTTATGATTTTTAATTAAGGAAGACAAGCAATTTAACAAAGCAACTAAACACACAAGCATGTTTTTACAATTTTTATTAAGGCTACAACTACTCAAAAAATCACAAATAACAATATTTTTGTGTTTTTGAAATATTCAAATGTTTTTGGTAATTTTTTGGGGTTTATAATTTTTATATGATTTTATAAAAATCAGATAAGAGATCAAAACACAAAAAGTGCATAGCCAAGAAAAAAATACAAATTAAAAATGTATAAAGTGTCCTAATGTCCAGGGCGATAATGTTATGAGATGCTAAATAAAAATCTCTACAAACAGAAATTGAAATCTTTTTTATTTTTCTAGAATTTTTAATGATTTTTATCAGTTTTTGAGTCTTTTGTAATTTTTAGGATTTTTATAAAGACTTTTGAGACAAAACAAGTACTGAAGAAAAAAACATATAAACAAACAAACACTATTTTTTTGGATTTTTTAGCAAAATTTTTAATAATTTTTTATGTATTTTCTAAAATAGACAGTAAGATTTTTAGAGGTTTTTTTATTTTTCAAAAATAAAATACTCAACAAAATTAATTCCAAAAATCACGATAAATAATAAATATGAGCAGGAGCTTACAGTATTAGTTGTATAATTTTTGGACTTAATTTGATAATTATTGAATTAAAATAAAGTGCATAGTGCACATGTACCTAATTTCAATTACAAGAAAGTTCACAGGCCCAATATTAACACGGGCAAGAAAATCAGGGCCAATAGCGGAAAATGTCCAATTTATAAATGTACATGCTGAATAATCCATGCATAGGTGTATAAATGCCAATATCAGAAAGTTCTACTCAAACCATAACATATATATATTCCAGGATAGAACATGCAAATACACATAGCACATGAGACGACACGTGAGTTCACACAAACATGACTAAAGTGCAAATACTGGAAATAGCAAGGGTCCACATACAAAGTAACCAAACTATTTTAAACTATGACAAATATTTACAAGATTAAACAATAAAAAGTAAAATAGAAAGGGCCTATGTGAAATTTACCCATTATTAAATGTGATCCAACGACCAATGGTATTCCACTTATGGAAGGCCAGTTGCGATTAGAGGATACCCCTCTGGCGATGGAGGGCGGAGATGAGATCCTCAGATGGATCTGAAGAACGAGGGCCTCTTGTGGATGGATGGGCGTGACTAGAACTGGATGGGCCTTCGATCTGATGACGTAGGAGGCGTTTGGAAGATCGGGGAAGAACTCTCCTCCAGCGAGTTTCAATCGGCCACAACGTGCATCTCAGATGCCCTCTCGAGCTGCTGGAGTATGGAGTAGATCGGAGATGATGCTTCTCAATGACAAGATAGCTCAGAAGGGCCCAAGACCAAGAGAGGGGCCCTAGGGGTGAATGGGGGACCTGGAGCTTCCTGTGGTGTCCTCAACCTCCAGATGAGGTCCAAATGTGCTCCAACCCTGTGGGATACAATGTATGCTCAGAGGGGAGTACTCCTGCAAGGGTTAGAATGCTAAAAGCATCGCAAACCAAGGGGGGTCAGTGAACGGGACAGGTCACATGTGAAGCGGAGGACATGACCTACTAAGCGGCTCTAATCTGACAATTGGAGTCGATGGAAGATGTGGGGCGTACTGTAGAAGAGGAAGGGTAGTCGGAGCAGGGCGAAGTCACGTCAGAGGTTGGTGAAACAAGGTATGAGATTTCATCGACGGCGATGCTCTATTTTTCGTGTAGATGATTGATTCAATGGACGATAAGCGGTAAAAGGAGTACTTATGGGTGAAGGAATATGACTGGAGGCGCAGAAGAACGTCCACGGCGGTCTTGGCCTTAATGGCCGGTGCAGCCAGAGGCATGTCTCCTCGCGAGGGAGCTAAGGTTGCACCTCGCCGGATCTAGGGCTAGCACGCTCCAAAAGGCTCCCACGCCCCCTCTCACTCGTTGTCACTCTAGAAAAGGAAGGCCAGTAGGCAGGAGATGGTGGCGCAGCCAAAAGGTGGAGGAAAAGGAGGGGGGTGGTACGGGTTATATAGGCGTGAGGGTCCGAGAAGATGGAGGTGCGACCCTCGAACCGAGGCATGGATCGATGAGGAGAATGTTGGGCGAGGGTTAGGGATCTGCGCCCTAGATTTGGAGCAGAAGTTTGGGAGAAATGGAGACCGGGTCGGTCTTAGATAAATGGGAGAAATCCATGCAAAAATGAGGTTGGTAGAAAAGGAGCTCCAGGGGGATCAATTGATCAGAGTCAACGATCCGAGGTGGACCAATCAAGGTCCGCCTAGAATAGAGACAAAATAGACTATAGGACAAATTGCTAGAAAATAAAGATAATTACATAAAAAATAATAAATGAATTTAAATGAAAAATGAATACAATGAAAAATTATTATTATTTTTCATGAAATGTTTCTATAATTTTTAATTATTTTTATGAAAAATAATTTCATATATATAATATATGTATAATATACCTATGTATTATATACAATTATTTTTATTTTGTTATTTTTACATAAATACCATATTTTCTATTTTATTTATTTTCAATATAATTTTAGGAGTACAAAATAATTTTTATTTTATTTTTGTGGATTATTTATAGGTATAAGATAAATAGTGAATGTTGAGTATAAGCATGTGTTTTTGTACAATTGAGGAGAGATTTTATTTTTATTTATTTTTTCTGTTTTTATTTTATTTTTAGATTATTTTAAAAAATATATACAAGGAGGTAAAAATAATTTTTTAATTTTATTTTGTAAAAAATAATTATTTATATACATAGGTAGTATGTACAATACAAAGTCAGCCCTATCTCTCTCTACTTATTTTATTTGGCGATCAGGTCAAGGCTTGACCTTTTCTTAGGGTTCGGGTCACTCTGTATTTATTCTAAATTCCTCCTTCCTTTTTTTCCTTTATTATTTTATTTTTACACAAATTTATGCTAATTATACAATATTAACAGATGCTTGATAAATGCTATGCTATTGTATTTACATCTATTTACATGTTGCTTTGACAAGATAAATAGCTAAAACAAAAGAGTAAAAAGTGAGAATCAGGGATTCATCACTGCCAATACTTTAGTTTTGTTAGTCTCTTAGCAAACACTTATTTGGAAAAAAAGTGAAACGTGAAATAAAAGAGAAAGAATCAAGGTTGATTATTAAACTTCTCTTCATTAAATTGAAGTATAAAGCTCAGTCAGACCTTTAGATTATTAGTTTGTCGGAACCTTATTGGGATCTAAGTTTAAGACTCAACAACCTCTAAGTTCCACCATTCTATGGTCAAGACTCCTCAATAATCCATATCAGAACAAGTCTACATACGTAAAATCTAATGACCATGCATGTTTCCATGTACTGTGTAAGTGATATGTAGCTCCCCACCTCAGAAATGAGAAAGAAACAACCTCCCTCAACAAGGTAACTCTAATTCCTCAGTCTAGCAACTCTTTCCTCGAGGAGAAGGGTATTCCCTTCTAAGTTCAAGTTCAACCAGCTCAAGAAGAGGGGGAAAGAAGAGAATGGACCATGGCCAGTGTAGCCACGTATCCCTGGGAGCCCAACCAGTGTAGCTAAGTCTCCCGCTGCAAGCTTCATGAGATGAGAAGGTGTAACATAAGCTTTGCTTTATTTGGATATATACATACTCCAGCAGACATTTTATCTCCAATAAGGCATGTCCACTTTTAAGGAATTTTTCTTGATTTTGCACCTTTTATTATGTGCATATGTACAACATATCTACATGGTGCAGCATATACATAAGGACTTTTTCTTCTTGAGCTAGTAGACTATCCCTCTTTTGAAGTATTATTGCAACCCACAACTCCTTTCTTTAGACCTCAACACCACCAGACCAAGTTGAGGTGCACATCCCTCCATAAAGGAAGACGAGAGGTTCCGCCTAGAAGTATTACCCTCGTATGCTACCCCAATCTAAAAGATTCTGCCTCCTCACCACCTCATCCGTAGAGAGCTCTGTGTGGTGCAAGTAAAGCCATTGTCTGTGAGAGTCATGCATGCATTTTTAAGTGTTCTACTTAGACTCATCAAGATGACATGTGAACATAGCCTAGTGGACTTAAAGAATTAAGTCACCAATGGACCTGAGAAGTCTTAACCTCAAATCCTATAAGGTTCCTCTTAGAATTAGGTGGATTAAGGTCTTAACCAAGCTTCATTTTTCAATTTAATTCCAGACTAGTTTAAATGTCAACTATGATTCAGAAGAATATACAAATATATACAAAAATAATTTTATGCAAAATTTTTGAAAACATGCAAAATTTTTGAAAATGTTTGAATGCATGGATGTAGAAGTTTTGCTAACTATTTACACACATTTACACAAGGGTTTTTCAAACTTTTATTCTTCAAATATTTTTCAAGAATTTTGTACTAAATACATAATTTTGATACAAAATTATTTACAAGCATTTTACAATGAAAGCATTTTTACAAATATTTGTAGGAAAATAATTTTTATAAATAGCTATCTATGTGCAAGAAAGAATTTTATGTACAAGAAAAATTTTAAATTTATGTGATTTTTATAAGTGATTTTTAGCCATTTTATTTATTAACACACTCACTCAAAGTACGAGTTATGGATAAAGTATATATGTAATTTATATGACACCCCCTTATACTTAGATCGAACGATGCCCTCGCAGTGATCAAAGAGCGATGAAGAAGAAATAACTTGTGCTTAGTATTGTGAAGTGAAAATAAGGGCTATACTACAATGATGAATACAAGAATATAATGAATCGAGATCAGTAATCCCCATATACTTACAATTAAGTAGTCGTAAGTAAAGAAGACTATACACAAGGGGAAACCGAGGGTTAGAATGTACAGGATTTACCTCCCCTATATTTAGGGTAAAATATCCCCAAGTATAGGCAGCAAAATAGAGGTAAAAAGAACCAAAAGAATAATCAAAGATCTGACACCCCCTATACTTAAAGTACACCATAAGTATAGCATAATCATAAGATGCAGATGGGGTGTTAGACAAAGGAGTGATATGATATGGACATCTGGATCTATACAAGGGAGGAAGACAATGATAATCATGCATGAGATGCAAATGATGTGAGTCAAAGACCACATCTCATGTGAAATAATCGGGGCAACGCCAACGATCAACGGATCATGATCTAGATATGGCTTTAAGCACTGACAGTTAACACGAAAGGTGGACTCAGATGACATCTCAAATATGTCGATACTACCATTGTCATGTACCTTTCAGACCAAGTATGGTCCCTTCTACTTACTTCGCAATTTCCTTGGAATTAATCTAAGCCTGGCATCGAATAACCGTACTATTTGATCTGGTTCAAATTGCTTATGCATGATATGAGAATCATGCCATATCTTCACTCGCTCCTTATACTGTGGGCTACTCGAGAAGGTTGTATCTCTAAGCTCCTCTAGGGTTGCCAATTCTGCCTTCCTTTGATCTCCAATACTCTTTAGATCCAGTAATATCTCAGTGACATCCCATAGTGACTTATGCTTAATCTCAACAGGTAAATGGCATGGCTTGACATAAATGAGATGAAAAGAAGACGTACCTAAAGGAGTCTTGAAGGAAGTTCGATATTCCCACAAGATCGAGTCCAACAGATGTGACCAATCTATTCGGTCTAGGCAGACTACCTTCTACACTATCGTCTTGATCTCCTTGTTTGATACTTCAGCAAGACCATTGGTCTGAGGGTGATATGGAGTGGCTACTCGAAGGTATATGCTGAACTTGTTAGCAAAAGCCTTTACCATGTCGTTGATAAAGTGAGACCCCCCATCAGATAACAATACTTTAGGCACCTCGAATCGTGAAATGATTTTTTTTCTCAAAAATCTGCAAACAGTCTTAACATCTACGATTCAGGAGGGAATGGCCTCAACCAAACGACTCACATAACCAACAACCAATAGAATGTACTCAAACCCCTGACTCTTAGGGAATGGACCCATGAAATCAATGCCCCATGCATCAAAAACCTCATAGAAGTGAATGGGCTGCATCAGCATCATATCACATTGTCCACAAGTGTCCATCCTCTGAAAGTCAGTACACCACCTCTTCATGAATTCATCCGAATCCTTGAAGAGGATAGGTCACCATAGGTCGTATTGGAGCACTTTCTGTGCTATTCTCCTCCCAGAATGATGTTCTCCTACCTTAAGCTTGTGGCAGTAAGTGAGGACGTTGTGGTACTCCTCCTGAGGAATGCACCGTCGCCAGACACTATCCCCTCCTTCATGATAAAGGATGGGATCCTCGGAATGGTATGACTTTGCCTTCGCAAGGAAGGTCTCAAGTCGTTGTCTGGGCCAACCTTGTGGAACTCTCGTGGTGACAAGATAGTTCACAATGTCAATGTACGATGAGTGGCCGAGTGACACGGGTTAGGGAATGAAATAAACAGAGGGTAATTGCGACCCGGATCACAAGGCATAATATCAACAAGAAAAATCAAACCCACTCAAATCATTCAATCAAGGCACAAAATCAATGTCAATGGTCTCCTCTATTTATTTAACCTGGTTTAGCGACCAGGGTCAAACTCAAGAAGTACAAAAATGTATGAAGTAGTCATGACTAGAAAAGAAAAGAAATTTTTTTGTAATTTTTAATTTTGCAAATTTTTATATTTTCAAAAATAAGAGAAGGCAAGCAATAGAAATAAAGTAGTAAAGTACTAAGATAAGACTTTACAATTTTTATTAAGGTCAAAAATGCTAAAAAAATCAGAAAGAAAAATATTTTTATGTTTTTCAAATATTCAGATGTTTTGATAATTTTATGGGGTTTTTTCAATTTTTATATGATTTTATAAAAATTAAACAAAGGCAAAAAGGGAAAATAGTGTATAGCCTAGACCAAAAGGCAAATTTAAAAAATTAAAAAATCCCTAATATCCTGGTTGTGATTTTTATAAGAATGTAAATATAAATATCCAGCATTAGAAACTGAAATCCTATTTTTTTTGAATTTTTATAATTTTTAATGATATTTATAAGTTTATAAGGGTTTTGTAATTTTTAGGGTTTTAAAAGGGTTTTTGCTACAAAATAGATACTAGAAACAAAACAGACAAAAACAAGACACATGATTTTTTTTATAATTTTTAAAACAATCTATATATTTTTAGGTATTTTATAAAACATACAGAGCAGTTTTTATGCGCTTTTAATTTTTAGAAAATATAAAACAAAGCTAAATTAATTCAAAAAATATCATAAATATGATGTGTTAGCAGGAGCTAACCGTAATTTTTGTGGAATTTGTGGTAATTAGGTATTTGTTTGATTAAAAATAAGGCACACAGTAAGTAGGGACATATTCGTAATTATACTAAAGTTTTCTGGCCTAATGGTAACATATATAAAAGGATCAGGGTGAATATTGCAAAATATCCATGATATTCATGCATATGCTCAAAAATTTATGCACGGGGTTTAATTGCAAGTATCAGCAAACTTCTACTCAAAGGATAACATTCATAAAGTTCAGGAGAAAGCATACAAATAACCCACAAAAATCACGTGAACATGCACGTGTCTCAGGTTCGAAAGGACTAAGATGCAAATATTGAAAATATAAGGTCCAAAATGCAAAATATTCAAACTACAACTTTATTTTATTAGACTAAATAGCTACGCATAAAAGTGCGAGGGTAAAAGATCAATATACTCCTACAAGGGCACGTAATGCACGTTGGAGATGTCGTGGTCATATGGCTTTGATCACTATCGCATGCCGATCTGACAGTGCAGAGGCTATCGCGGATGTGCGGCTGGATCTGACGGTGCTAGTCTAATCTAACGGTCGTAACATCATTCTCGTCGGACGGCAATGATGCGATTTGGTAGAGATGGGGCAAATCTGATGGTAAATGGGGATACTGGAAGAACAACCTCTAAGTGACCTTGAAACGAGCGAAGAGAAGAATCAGTCAGCCCGATGAAGGATCTGAAAGTCTCGTTGTGATCGGCGATGCTCTATGCGTCAGGAGGGCGGCTTTGATGTGAAGGGGAACGGTCGGATGGCCGTCGCAGTAGAGGTGCGCCTGGAGTTGCTCCGCGTGAGCAGTCGGGGGCCAAATGGGGCTCTTCTGTACGAACCAGTGCCTGCAACGAGAATGCTCGGAGGCGTAGCTCCGGTGAGGGTTTATTACAAGGAAAGACAAGAGAAGGGAATGGAGCTTGACTCCCAACGGATATGAAGGGAAGGAGTCAAGACCTTAATCCTGACCTGGGGGTCGAAGCTAAGGGGGATCAGGTTGTGCACGAAAGTGAACGATGGAACGGGGGGTCGATCTGAACGGATGGAAGTGGGTAATGAGGCTTCGAACATCTGGTCGAAGCAAGTGGATGTGCAATGGATCTAAATGGAATGAACTGAATCGAACTGGAAAATGAGGGGGGGGGGGTAGGATAGATACCTGAAGGTTAGATTGCGTTCATGAAGGGTTAAATATGAAAAATAAGAATGGGTCATTGTGACCACAATCAGTAGGTCTATTCTCAACAAGAAAATAAGAAACCACTCAAGCAATCAGATAAATCAATCAAAATCAATGTTAACAGTCTCCGCTATTTTATTTTAACCTAGTATAGCGACCAGGGTAGAACTCAAGGAGCACGGAAATGTACGAAGTAGTTGGTAATTAGACAAGAAAAACATATTTTTCTTAATTTTTAATTTTGCAATTTTTTATGGTTTTAAATTAAGGAAGGCAAGCAAGTAAACAAAGAAACTAAACACACAAGCACGTTTTTACAACTTTTATTGAGGCTAAATACTCAAAAATCAAAAATAAAAAATATTTTTGTGTTTTTCAAATATTCAGATGTTTTTGGTGATTTTTTTGGGTTTTTACGATTTTTGTATGATTTTATAAAAATCATACAAGAGATAAAAACACAAGTATGCACAACCAGGACAAAATTACAAATTAAAAATGTATTAAGTGTCCTAATTCCTAGGTGAGAATTTTATGAGATACTAAATAAAAAGGGCTACAAAAATAAACTAAAATCCTATTTTTTTATTTTTCTAGAATTTTTAATGATTTTTATGTGTTTTTGAGTATTTTGTAATTTTTTGAGATTTATAAGGGTTTTTGAGAAAAAAACAAGAATTAGAGACAAAACACATATAAACAAACAAATACTATTTTTTTGGATTTTTTGCACATTTTTTATAATTTTTATGTATTTTCTAAAATAAACAGAAAGCTTTTTAGAGGTTTTTTATTTTTTGAAAATAAAATACTCATCAAAATTAATTCCAAAAATCACTATAAATAATAAATGTGAGCATGAGCTTACAGTAGTAGTTGTATAATTTTTGGACTTAATTTGATAATTACTGAATTAAAAACAAAGCACACAGTGCACATGGACCTAACTTGTATTACAAGAAAGTTCACAGGCCAAATATTAACACGGGCAAGAAACTTAGGGCCAATAGCACAAAATGTTCAATTAATAAACGCACATGCTGAATAACCCATGCACATGGGTATAAATGCAAATATCAGAAAGTTCTACTCAAAGCATAACATATATATTCTAGGACAGAACATGCAAATACACCCTAATAACACGTGAGACAACACGTGAGTTCACACAATCAGGACTAAAACACAAATATTGGAAATAACAAGGGCCCACATGCAAGTAACCAAACTATTTTAAACTACGACAAATATTTACAGGACTAAATAATAAAAAGTAAAACAGAAAGGGACTAAGTGAAATTTACCCTTTATTAAATGCGATGCAACGTCCGATGGCGTTCCACTTATGAATGGATGGCTGCAATCAGAAATTAATTACCCCTTCGGTGGTGGAGGGCGAAGATGAGATCCTCAGATGGATCTGACAAACGAGGGTCTCCGGTGGAAGGACATGCATGATTAGAACTAGAAGGGCCTTCAATCGGACGACGTAGGAGGCGTATGGAAGATCGGGGAAGAACTTACCTCAGGCGAGTTTCAATCAGCCACAACGTGCATCTCAGACATCCTCTTCAGCTGTTGGAGTATGGAGTAGATCGACAATGATGCTCCGCAGCGGCAGGATAGCTCAGAATGGCCCAAGACTAAGTGAAGGGCCCTGAGGGTGAATGGGGGACCTGGAGCTTCCTGTGGTGTCCTCGACCTACAAATGAGGTTCAAATGCACTCTAACCCTGCGGGATGAATGGGGGACCTGGAGCTTCCTGTGGGACCAATTTAATGGAGTCAACAATACGAGGTGGACCAATCAGTATCCGCCCAGAATAGAGATAAAATAGACTACATGACAAAATTGCTAGAAAAATAAAGATAATTACATTAAAAATAATATAACGAATTTAAATGTAAAAATGAATAAAATTAAAATTGTTTATTATTTTTCAAGGATTTTTTCTATGATTTTTATTTATTTTATGGAAAATAAATTAGAATATATATAGTATCCAGTATTATATACAAGTATAATATACCCATGTATTGTATACGATTATTTTTATTTTTTTATTTTTACATAAATGCCTTTATTTTATATATTTTCAACATAATTTTAGGAGTACAAAATAATTTTTATTTTATTTTTATAGTTTGTTTATAGATATAGGATAAATAGTGAATGTTGAGTATATACATGTGTTTTTGTACAACGGAGGAGATTTTTTTTTAAATTTTCCTGATTTTTATTTTATTTTTAGATTATTTTAATAAATATATATGAGGAGGAAAAAATATTTTTCTAATTTTATTTTGTCAAAAATAATTATTTATATATACAAAGTTGGTCTTATCTCTTTCTACTTATTTTATTTGGCAATCAGGTCAAGGCTTGACCTTCTCTTGGGGTTCGGGTCACTATGTATTTATTATAAATACATCCTTCTTTTATTCTTTTATTATTTTATTTTTGCACAAATATATGCTAATTATGCATTATTAATATATGCATGCTAAATGCTATGTTATTGTAATTACACTTATTTACATGCTACTTTGCCAAGATAAATAGCTAAAATAAAAGAATAAAGAGTGAGAATCATGGATTCATCATTGGTGCACCACTGGGTCTCCTCGCGCAAACCAACACCTACAAAGGGTAGCAGGACTCGGGGGCTTTGCTTCAGTCCAATTATTACTGGGAAAACATGGGGAGGCGAGTAGGGGATGGAGCTCGATCTCCGACATACATAGAAGATGGAGATCAGACTTAACCTCTCTCTGATGAGTGAGCCTAAGGGGGGTCATGTCGTGAGGGAAGGCGGGCGATGAGACGGTGTGTCGATCGAAATGGAAAGATGTAAGCAATGGGGCTCCTACCAACTAGTCGGAGCTGGTGAACTGCAACGAAGATGATTGCTAAATTGAAGTGAAACATGAAATGAAAGATAGGAAAGGGGGTACCTGGAGTTTCTGACGTGCTCAGGAACTTCAGGCAAGGCGGTCGGTGGGGTTAAGGCCTTAATCAAGCTGTGGAAGGCTGGGAGGCTCGTCGCGGTGGAGAACTCCGGCCTCGAGCTGAACAAGTGCAACCGGGCGCTCGTGAAAGCTCCAAAGCGGACCTCCGAGGAGTTTTCACTCTCCTAGTGGTGTCTAAGGGGCAATGGTGGTGCGAGGCATGAGCAGCTAAGCTCATGAGGTGGAGAAGATGATTTATAGGAGCACCCCATGGTCCAAAAGATTCGAGGAGAGAGCGAAACCCTAGCACGATCTGGCTGCACCTAGGGATCCGTGAGGATCATGGATCATAAGAGCATAATTGGGCGTAAGGATCGAGGCAAAATGAGTTCAGGTCTAACCGGGATAAAACAGAGAAAAGAGCCTGGTGAACGAAAGTCGGGTCAACCCGGCTAAAAGAGAAGGTTGACTAGAGTCAACAATCTGACGTGGACCAATAGGAAAAATCTTGGCCAGAAACTGAAAGAATAATGAATATAAAATAGTAAATGATTTTAAAATAAAAAAGTGAATAAAATAAAAATTGTTTATTATTTTATAAACTATTTTCTATGATTTTTATTTATTTTTAGGAATTATTATATATAACATATACAATATAATGTATTATGTACATTACAATATACCTATATATTATGTAGATGATTTTTATTTTCTTATTTTTACAAAAATATGGTTTATTTTATATTTTATTTATTTACAAAATAATTTGAGGAATATAAAATATTTTTTATTTGATTTTTACAATTTGAATAAAGGTGATAAATAAATGAGTGATGTATACACTGTGCACCCATGTGGCTTTTGTACTATGGATTATGGATTTAATTTTATTTTTGTTTTGCGTTTTCTGATCTTTATTTTATTTTATTATTAGATCTATATATACATGTATTCAAAAATAGATATAGTACTTACAAATTGTAAATTATTTATTTATTTGTAGGTATAGGTGTCATGTACAATATACAATGTTCCCTATCTTTCTCTACTTATTCTTTGTCGATCAGGTCAAGACTTGACATTCTCTTTGGGATTTGGGACAATCGATATGTATTCTAAACATCTCTTTTTTTTTCTTTTCTCTTTATTCTTTTATTTTTTAAAAAATATTTCTAATTATACAATATTAGGAAGGACATATATAATGTTAATTTATTGTATTTACATATAATTATAAGTGTTTCCGCTAAAAGATAAAGCTAAAATAAAGACATAAAGAATGGGAATTGCAGATTCATCAGAAATCTAAACAAACTACTGTTGGATTATTGTGGATTTTTCAAACAAAATAAATAAAAGAAATGTAAAGGGAATAAACAATTAGTCTTTTCCTACTTTTAAAATATAGTAAAAATGTCCAAAAAAATCAAATAATAATATTTTTGTTTTTTTGATATTTTTACTATTTTTGTGATTTTTCAGAGATTTCTAGATTTTTTTAGAATTTTCAAATCAATTAAAAATAGGAAATAAAACATACACAAAATCAAACAGATATTTTTAGGTTTTTAAAATATAGAATAAACTTAAAAAGCTTGGAAATTGATTTCCTCAAAAAGTATATTTATCAGGATTCAAATAGAGATCAGGAATATATATTTTTTATTTTCTAATGATTATATATGATTTTTTTATTGTTTTATAAAATTTACGTTTTTTGTTTTTATAAAATATTTTCATATATAATTTTTGCATGAGTAAAACAAGTGAAAATACACCAACATTAATTTTTATGGAATTTTTAAAGCATTTTTCAATTTTTTATATTTGTATAAAGTAAATAGGGAGTTTTTAATGAGATTTTGAATTATTAAAAATAAAAAATCAATTTATTTTTGCAGGCAAAAATTAAATGAGATAAAGCAACACAGTAGGCGATTTAACCTAATTTTTAGGGATTTTAAAGTTTATTTGTTATTTATTTCAATAAAGACAAAGGATAACAAATAATTCTTAAATTAAAGGACCTATTTGCAATTATTTAATATTTAAAGACTAAACAATAACAAGCACTAGAAATGAAAGGACACAGAAGCAAAAGTTATAGAAGAAACGTGTTACGCACGCGAATCCAGTAGTTCAGGGGTACGAATCAAAATTATAAAAACTTGATCCACATTTATTAACAGAAGAAAACATAGGATAGATGATGCAAATATACTACTTAAGCATGTATACAGGCATGTGAATACAAATAGAAGGGACTAAAGTACAATAAAGAAGAACTACATGGACTGGATGATGAAAATGTTTCAAATACTATTTAAAAATAAGAACTAAAATGCAAAAAGGGAAAATACAGATAGTCAAAGTGCAATATATCGCAAAAATGCATGTCGGACATGTGGTTAGGGATAATGTGGCATATGGCTCTGATGAATGCTTTTGGATCTGATCCATCGAAGAGTAATTGGGTGGGAACAAACGTCATGGATCTAATCTAGAGCACATGCCGCTTGATCGGATGAACATAAAGGCCTCTGGATAAACTGTGATGACGGTGCCTCCAGATGAAATTCCCATGCCCAGATCTCCACTTATGTTGCTTCATTCGCTGCTGCAAAGGGGTTCTTCGATTCCTGGTGCTAATCCATGATGGTATGGATGGTCAAGTGACTCCGGATGTTTCTAATGTGAGATCTCAAGATGAATATCCTTTCGCGAGCTTCTTTTAGTCCTTAGGATCCAATGGAGTTCCAGCTTTGACTCTATTATGCTCCTACATATGTTATTAAGGCGCTCTGATGAATACCCATTCATCACTCTTTATTCTTATATTTTAGCTACAAAAACCTTTGCAAATACATGTAAATATGTGTAAATACAAATAATTTAGCAAAAGCATGCATTTTGTAAAAATATGTAATTAGCATGTTTTTGTGCAAAAATAAAAGAATAAAGAGGAAAAAGAAAAAGAGGGAAATATTTAGAATAAATATTGAGCAACCTAACCCAAGGGAGGGCTCAGCATGGGCCTGACCGCATAAAAGCCACAAGTAGAGGGAGATAGGGGCTCATGTGTATATATATTTATGTAAATAAATAAATAATATTTTCCTCAAACAAAAAAATATATTTGTACATATTTTGTATATATAGAAACTATGGAAAACAAAACAAAAATTAAAAATCAAAAATTCAAAAAGAACCCTTCATCATGTACATAGCTCATCATCTCTCTATTTATTTCACCTTGTAAATAAAGCTATTTATTTTCAAAACTTTGTGTAAATATTCCTTTTTGTGTTTTGTAAATAAATAAAATAAAAAGAATTAAACCAAAAATCAAATAAAAATCACAAAATTAAAACACAAAACTACCTTGTATATATACCATGTATATAAGTATAAATAAATAATTATTTGACCTATGTATATAAATAATAAAAATAAGATAAAAATAGCCTTTTATTCCTCATTTTATCCTATAAATAAATAAAATATAAAATGGGAATAAAAATGTATAAAAATAACTAATTAAAAATCAAAAACCAAAAATCTACTTAATGTATATATACCTATGTATAGCTAATATGTATAGACCTTATTTTAAATTCCAAAAATTAATTAAAAATCACAAAAAAATAGAAAAAATTAAAACAAACATTTTTCATGTTTTAAGTTCTTGGAAATTAGGCCATTTAAGGCCTCAAAAAAATCAAATAAAATCCCAATTTTTGGCGGGCTCTGATTGGCCCACGGGGGATTGTTGACCCCCGGTCAACACCTCCCCCAGGACCACCAGAGCCCGGGTTTGAGTGTTCGACCCGCCTTCTCGGATATCTCCTTTGTTGACCCGATTCCCATTCACCCCAAATCCGGGTCCGTTATGACCTCAGCACATCCGAGAAGCTCGCCGGAGCTTCTGCCTCGAGATCCGCGCTTCGGCGCGCCCTACCCGCCACCTCCTTTCCAGACCTTCATGCGTATATAATCCGAGCTCCGCCGCTTTCTCGCGCCATCTTTGGCTAGCCATTCTCTTTCCTGTGAGCTCCACTGTGTCCCCCGAGGTGACAGCTCGCGCCGGCCTGTGTCGCAGCGAGGAGGAGGTGCGTCTACCATCGATCCGGCCGCTTGTAGCCGCCGCGCTCCGACGACCATCTGGAGCTCGAGCCTCGGGTGTTGACGACCCTTGAGGCGAGGACCAGGAGACAGCTGAGCTCCACCACAGTCTACATCGCCATACAGGTAACCTCCGTTCTTTCTGGATTAGGCTAATTTCGAGGTACCCCCAAATCGACCCATCCCCGTGTTTCGTTGATTCCGATCGTCTCGCTTCATCTTTCGACCATCGGAGCACCCTATCATCTTCGCCATCTCCCTGCGCACGTTCTTCACCCACGCATTCACCCCAGCTCGCCCCGGAGCTGGGAGTCGAGCTCCACCGTCTCCGCCTCGCCGGAGCTCGTTCGCCCCACTGCACAGACCACCTTCACCCCGCTTCCTTGGGTCGAGGCATTTTTCCCTCGACCCGCGAAGCGTTCTGGTTGCTTTGCAGGTTCAAAGGGAGGCATCTGAGCCCCCCTTACATTCCAGACCGGAGCTTCGCGCCGCCAGCCTCGCCGGAGCCCCTCCAGAGCTCGGTTGGGCCATCGGCTACCACCATCAGCTGCGGGGCTGCACCAGGAACGTGTTCCGAGCTTTAGCAGCAGCTGAGGAGGACCGGAGTTCACGCAGGAGGCCGGCGAAGTTCGCCGGCGTCGAGTTCTTCCTCCATCATCCAGAGCCGTCCGATGACGCCTCAGCTCCAGTTCTGATCGTGAGCGTCCATCTTTCGAGGAGCAGTAGCCGTCGATCCATCCGAGGAGTGCATCCGGACCGTTGATAGCAGAGGAGAGAAGCACCAGAGCCTCGGACGTTAGATCATCCACGTGGCTTCGTCTCCACCGTCGATCGAGCCCAAGAAGAGAAGAGAAGGAGAGCGCCATCCAATCTCAGCCGTCCGATCACCACGTGGCGCACATCTGGCCGTCGGCGAATAAAGGGGTAAATATCTTAGGACCCCCTCGTAGTTTGTCATTTTACTTTTAGTCCTGTAAATAGTTTTAAAACTTTATTTACGTAGGGTAATTTGCACTGTGGACCCTGTGCTTGCTTTTATTTGCATATATGCCCCTGTGTGTATGAGACCACGTGCTTCGTCACGTGTTTAGTTGGGCTATTTACATCTTTTATCCTGTAGTCTGTTGGGTTATGAAATGAATGAGAACTTTGTGGTAATTGCATTTATGCCCCTGTGAGTGTTGTTTATGCGCATGTGCTGAATTTTATTGGGCTTTTTGCAACCGAGTCCCTGGGCTTTTGATACGAGTTATCAAAAGGCCCTCAAACTTGGTTTTTATTACCATTTGGTCCCTGTGTGCCCCAGCCACGCGCCACGCGCGTGACTTGCTGGGTATTTTGCACCAGAGCCCCCAGATTTTCGGGTATTTGCACATTGGTCCTTGTGCACAGTGCCCCCTTTGCATTTTTGAATAAAATAGCAAACGACCTCCAAATCCAATGAGATTTTGACACATGGCTCCTGCCATGGTGTAGAAATTTTAGGGATTTTTGAGGACATTTTTGCTTCCATTTATTATTTTTAAAAAATCCAAAAACATCTATTTCAGCTACTGTTTATCTTTGAAAATCATAAAAAAATATAAAAACCCCACCAAAAATTCTAAAAAAATTAGATACTGTTGTTTGCTTGTGGTTTGATTTTCTAGCCAATTTTGGCTATTTTTCATCACTTAAAAACCTTAAAAATTGCAAAACCCTCAAAAATTCATAAAAATTCTAATAATTAATTTAAAAATCCAAAAACAATAATTAAGGTGCCCAAATTTTCCTTATTCTTCATAGATTATAGGAAAATTACCTCCAGGGCTTAGTGAGGCTCTTAGATATTTTATTTTTGAGTCTCAAGCCTTGCTGGACAGTACCTCTCCTGTTTTGCATTGTTTGATTTTTACAAAATAATCTACCCGTCAGAAAAATATCAAAAATTAACCAAAAACACTTAAAAACATAAAAAACACAAAAACAATTTTTCCTTAATTTTTGCATTATTTTTGGTGTGTTTAATAAATTGTTGAAGTTGGCTTGAGTTCACTCTATTCTATTTTCTTTATCTTTTAAAAATCCAAGAAAAAATTTAAAAATTCATAAAAACCACTAAAAATAACTTTTATTGTATTTTATTCTATTGTGACTACTTCGTAGGCTTTCGAGCCAACCCGTGCTCCTTGTGTTCGACCCTGGGAGCTATACCAGGTTAATCCATAGCTAGACCGCTCTATTTTGTGCTTGATTGTTTTTATCTGAGTTGAGTGGTTGATTTTTCTTGATATTCTCCGTTTTTGCGATTGAGGTCGCAACGACCATTTTCCGACCTTTACCTCGATCGTATTTTCGGGTTATCAGAATGGCGCCGTTGCCGGGGAGCACGGCTTAGTAGTCTTTTAGATTTTTCCGCGGCTTTCGAGTTTCGCGGCTTTTTGTATAGATTTTTGTAGATATACATTTTTCTGATCTTTTTGAATAATTGTTGGACTGACCACACTTCTCTCTATTTTTCTTGCGAGGGCCCGAGGAGCGAGGGCGGCATTCTTAGGAGCGCCGGAGCACCCGAGCGAGGCGGAGGCGGCTTCTTTCTTCACGAAGCCGCAGGAGAGAGCGAGAGAGAGAGAGTTGAGTGGGTGAGGTAGCTTAGGATTTTATTCATTCATCATTGTAATAATACAGGTTTCAGACTTGTGGACTTGGACTGTTTGGACTCCAGGGTCTGTTTCGCAGAGCACCGGTGTGCTCGGGGGACCCTTTAGTACTTAGCGGTTTTTAGCGGCTTTTTCGCGGCTTTTATTTTTCCCTTTTTTTTACTGCCTTTCCGGTGTTTACGCGGCTTTTTGATCGAGCCCCTAGCAGTAGGATTTTCTGGTGACTGTGCCGTAATAGTAGGATCCCCACACCTAATTGCTGATCTGTTCCTATAGATCGTTAATTGGACCTACTAAAAATAATTAATAAAAATAACCGATTCATCTTCCTTCGCAGCCTACGTGCCGCGAGCCTACCCCACAAGCGCTAACTCCTGAACTCGACCTGTCGAGAAGAGGAGGGGTAAGCCAAGACCGGACTCCTTGGCTTGAGGGTCGGTGATCGGTTAGACGGTTCTACGCTAGCACTGCTGTTTAGGACTCGGTTTTTACCGCTTGCATCATTTAGGTAGTTTACTTTCCTGCCTTTAAATTTATGCGCGGATCATATTGCATGTAGAGTGCTGGAGTCAGGTACGCCTTCCTTACTTTGCATGCATCATTGATTTCATCGTGCATCGGCTTTTTCGTCTTCTCCCCCCTGTTTTCGGCTTAAATAATCAGGAGAACCGAAAAATTCGTTAGGCCTTTTTGCTTGCTTTGAAAAATATTAAAAAGAAAAACAATAAAATCGGGACTGCTAATCATACTTGATCATTAAAAACCGCTCACTCTAAAAAAAAAAAACTTTGTCTTGGGGAGAGCAACCCCCTCATTGTCTGGTTTGGATGCGCGAGAGAGTGACCCGCACCCTAGGTAGAGCCTCCCGGTGCTAGACCCGACTGATTACCGACTTCCTAGTGCGGGCCAGTCGGTTGGGGCTAGTATCAGATATCCTAACAGGTCACGTAAGCGCTCTGATACTTTGTGTGTTCACCAAAATAAAATAGACAAGATAATTTGACCGAACTTTCACGGTCTTCAGCTCGTGTTGTGTTGGTGAACCGGGGGTTTGTTTTGTGATCATAGTTGATTCCAGATCTCATCCGCCCTACTCGCCCAGATCAAGATGATGGGTAGACGGTCTCTTAGGCAGCCTCTGGTTGCACCGCTTTCGGGCACGTCTACCCGATCATCTAGGTTGGCTAGTGAGAGCTCAGACCAGCTCTCCGAGCCCGAGTACGATTCCGCCCTGTTCCCCCTCGATCCCCTTTCTGACCTTCCTGAGAGACACGAGCCCGAGGAGAGATTGATACATTTGACAGCACCTGAGTTGGGCTCGTTTGGTTTTGCAGACGTCGTTATGGCCGCCAGAGCAGACGATTCCCCCAGAGGTCGGCAGGGAGACCATCATGTTGTACTTGACCAGGGGGCGATCAACTCCACCCTGATCGCATCACTTGAGACGGTTCAGCAGCAGCTCCGCGATCAGGGAGCATTCATGATTGAGATGAGGCGCGAGTTGGAGAGGCTCCGAGCAGAGCGAGGTTCAGAGCAGAGCGAGCCCGAGGAAATACCTGATGCAGAGGACGCAGAGGCAGCAGCCGCAGCAGCAGCCGCCGCCGCAGCAGCAGCCGCTGCTGCGAGAGGAGTACCACAGCCGATGCGGGCGTTACACAACCCCGGATCCACTCTGATGCATCACTGGGGTGGTAGTGCCAGCTATCGTGGGGGACTTCAAGTTCCCCCCGAACACCTTGCAGCTACTACCCCGTTTCCACGGGCTAGCCACCGAGGAGCCCCACCTCCACCTCCAGGAGTTTCTGATGATCTGCAGCACTGTCCACGATCGCCACGTGGACCAGGACACCATACGGATGATAGCCTTCCCGTTTTCACTGGCAGATAGAGCAGCCACCTGGCTGAAGCATCTAGGGAAGTTCGTCCACACCTGGGAGCAGCTCCGCACCGAGTACTTGAAGAAGTACTATCCACTCGGGCGGACGAATGCAGCGAGGTCCCTGATTAGCAACTTCTCCATGTTCCCCAACGAGCAGTTCCACGAGGCTTGGGAGAGGTTCCGAGAGCTCCTTGACAGATGCCCGCACCACGACATATCGAAGCCGAACCTAGTTCAGAGCTTTTTCAGCGGGTTGACGCCAGAGCTTCAGGGCCTGGTGAACGCTTCTTGCGGCGGGTCCTACTTCGCCAAGGACCATGACCAGGTCTGGGCCATTTACGAGGAGATGTCAGAGAACTATATGGTGATGTCTCAGACCAGGCTCTACACTCAGAAGACCCAACCACACCAGCCAGGACCCGTGCAGTACCAGCGGATAGCACGGGTCGATGCAGGTCCATCCAGTTCGTCCGCAATCGCAGCAGCACAGGCAGAGTCGTCCGCTGCGGACATGGGTATCATCAGCGAGAAGTTAGACCGCATGGAGCTGATAGAGAAGAAGCAGTGCCAGAGTATCACGCAGATGGAGCAGATGGCACAGGTCTTGAGCGACATGAAGACACAGCTCATGTGTCTCCAGGAGACACAGACGGCTTCACAGCCCCGTCTTCTGTCGCGAGGCGATACCGGCGGCAGCAGCAGCTCGTCCCAGCGCTCCAGCTCCTCAGAGCAGCCTAGACAGGTCCACTTTGTACAGGCGGAGCCGTACCAGCAGCCGCAACCCACCTACCAGTCTCCACCATCTTCAGAGATGTAGATGGTGCTCTACCAGCCGGACCAGCCGTTGGCAGTACTACCCCCAGCCCCCTTGGATGCAGAGCCGTTGATGGATGTCAACGGGATCTGGTACGACCGTCCCCAGCCTGGGATCCGACGAGACCATCCCGGATTCAGGTGGGGGAGTGGTGGTGCCCAGCCCCAGCAGCAGCCGTCAGGTCAGGGAGGGCAGTACTCCCATCAGAGAGACCAGCACCAGTCGCAGCAGCAACCCCCAGTGTATCAGCAGCAGCCATCCTACAGTCCTCGTCCCTATCAGCAGCAGGGACAGTCTGGGAGACGTGAGCAGCAAGCTCACCCGGGATACCAGCACCAGCAGCACCCTCCGTCCTACCCCTCTCACCCACAGCAGTACCAGCAGCCTCACCCACAGAGAGGCTACCCGTCGGGCTTCCACGAGAGCCCTGCCTTGGATGATATCGCCCGCCTCCTCACGGACCAGCAGGCGACCTTCAGACGGGAGATGGATGAGTTCCGCCAGGAGATGCGGGACTTGGTGAGAGGGAAGGCCGCCATACCTGCACAGATAGAGCCCAATCCGAACAACCTGAAGCGGAAGTCTGAGCAGGTAGGACATACTGAGTTAGCCACTCCTAGCGATCCATTTGATGATACTTCTTCAGATCTGTTTGATGTTGATTTTGCCACGCTTAGGAGCGGTAGGACCCCAGCCGGCGGCGGCGCCTCAGCTGAGCACCATCCAGAGGCGCCCCAGGAGGAGGAGGAGAGCGGTACTGAGGCCGCTCCAGTCGATGACGGTGGTACTGAGGCCACCGATGATGCTGATCCTACAGGCGGTACTGAGGCCGCCACTTCACCAGATCGAGGAGGTGGTACTGATGCCACCCCAGCAGCAGCCGAGCCAGCGAGCGGTACTGATGCCGCCCGACGTCTACCTTCACCAGCAGCAGAGCAGCCCATCCGTGGTGGTACTGAGGCCACCGGTGTCTGTAGAGAGAGAGTTGTTGTTTTTCCTCATAGTCATGTATCTCAGGATTCTGTGATGAATAAAGGAAAAGGTTTACTTTCTTCTGGTCCCACTGTGTTGCATGATGTATGTGTGGATCCGGTCCTTGAACCGCGTAGATCTTGTCCTAGTCCTTCATCTGAGAAGGACCCAGTGATCCCCTTCCCTAGAGCCCTTCAGATGGGGAAGGGGAAGAAAAAAAAATCTCAAAAAGAGAGAGTTTGAGGAGTTCAGCCAGAGCATGATTGATAGATTCCACATTCAGCTGACCCTCCAGGAGGCTTTGCAGCACATCCCCCTTCTCCAGAGATCTTTGAGAGAGAGGACTACAGTTAGGAGGAGGAGGAGGAACCATACTTCAGAGATACATGTGCTGACGAAAGCCACGTGCTTCGCGATCCAGAACCGACTGCCAGCCAAGAGGCCAGATGCAGGGGCCCCGTATGTCAGTTGCCAGATTAGTGAGCAGAGGTTCGACCGTACTCTTTTAGATAGCGGATCGTCGATTAACCTTCTTCCGGCAGCCCTTCTCGACCGCTTCGAGTTGGACACTCTTCGACAGAGCAGGACAGTCCTTCAGTTCGCTGATCGATCTGTCAAGAGGCCGAAGGGGTTATTACGAGACGTTATCGTCACGATTCAGGGCCTGAAATTCCCCGTGGACTTCGTAGTGTTGGACATGGAGATCCCTGAGTTAGTGACTGATACCCCCATCATCCTTGGTCGTCCGTTCTTGGCCACAGCCAAGGCGGTGACTGATCATGATAGCGGGAAGGTGTACTTTCGCGTCGAGGGCGAGAGTATACAAATAGAGACGGTCGAGGACTACAGAGCCAGACTCAGAGCCCGCTCAGATGCGAGTACCGATTCAGAGCAGCTGACAGACGCAGAGCCAGACATCCACCAGGACTGCGATTTTGTGATTTCAGACGATGAGGCAGCTTGGGCAGACCTGGAAACACAGACCACCCTCTCACTTTCAGATACAGCTGATGCAGAGACGATAGCAGAGGAGAGTCTGGAGAGCACAGACCTGGTTCAGGATACCATAGAGGCAGCAGAGCCGGTCCTCGATCGCAGCACGATGATTAGTGATGGTGGTGCTGATGCCACCTTGTTGTTCGGTGGTACTGATGCCACCGCTTCTGATACAGATCCCTCGGATTCAGAGTCTGATTGGGCCGATTGCTATGATCAGATGCCAGACATGAGTCCATTTGAGCCTACAGTTGAGGAGGAGGTAGAGGCAGAGCAGAGCAGAGACAGTGCAGTTGAGCCGCCTTCTCCCGATCCAGTTTGCGAGAGTACGCTTTCACTTTCCCAGGCAGATTTGGCAGACCTTGCAGCTTTCACGCAGTTCCTTCCGCAGCCAGATTTGCCAGCACCCAGCATTCCAGAGCGAAAGCCGCTCCCTACTTCGCTGAAGTATCGATTCCTTGCGGGCGATCCAGAGATGTACCCAGTCATCATCTCAGCCGAGTTGACTGGAGAGCAAGAATCCCGTCTGATGGGGGTTCTTGAAAGGAACCGCAAGGCGATCGGATGGAGCATAGCGGATCTCCATGGGATTAGTCCAGCAGTGTGCTCCCACCATATCTATCTTGAGGAAGGGGCGAAGCCGTCGCGTGAGTTCCAGCGGCGACTTAACCCCAACCTGAGAGAGGTCGTTATGAAGGAAATATCCAAATGGTGGAGCGCAGATTTTATTTATCCCATTTCCGACTCCAAGTGGGTCAGCCCCTTGCATGTGGTGCCCAAGAAGACGGGCATCACGACTGTGATCAGTGAGTCGGGAGAGGAGATCGCTACACGAGTACCCACTTCTTGGAGGGTTTGCGTTGACTACAGGAGACTCAACCAAGCCACCAAGAAGGATCATTTCCCCCTGCCCTTTATTGATCAGATCATTGAGAGACTGGCAGGGAAGAGCCACTATTGTTTCCTGGATGGGTACTCGGGCTACAACCAGGTGGCCATCGCTCCTGAAGATCAGGAGAAGACCACCTTTACCTGTCCCTTCGGCACATATGCTTTTCGACGCATGCCATTTGGGCTATGCAATGCCCCTGCGACTTTTCAGAGGTGCATGCTGTCGATCTTTTCGGACATGGTAGGGGAGTGTTTGGAGGTCTTCATGGACGATTTCTCGGTCTACGGCGACGGATTCGATTCTTGTCTTGACTGCCTAGACCGGGTACTCCAGCGATGTATTGAGTTCCATTTGGTACTATCTTGGGAGAAGAGTCACTTCATGGTGACTCAAGGGACGGTGCTTGGCCACATCATCTCCAACAGGGGCATGGAGGTGGATCCGGCCAAGGTTGATGTCATTAGAAAACTCACACCGCCGTCCAATTTGAGGCAGTTACGGTCATTCCTGGGGCATGTTGGATTTTATAGGAGGTTCATTCAGGATTTCAGCAAGATTGCCCGACCGTTGACTGACCTCTTGACGAAAGACACCGAGTTCCTTGTAGATGACAAGTGTCTCTCGTCTTTTGCGACTCTCCAGCAGCATGTTATAGAGGCTCCTGTCCTCCAGCCGCCTGATTGGTCTCTCCCATTCGAGATCATGACGGACGCCTCCGATTTTGCCGTGGGGGCAGTGCTGGGACAGAGGAGGGATGGAGTGCCATTTGCCATACACTATGCTAGCCGCACATTGGATTCCGCCCAGAGGAATTATACGGTCACAGAGAAGGAGATGCTAGCAGTAGTGTTTGCCTTAGATAAGTTCAGATCATATATCATTGGATCTAGGGTGACTTTGTTTACAGATCATACCGCCATCAGGTACCTTATGGCAAAGAAGGATTCCAAGGCCAGACTGACTAGATGGATCCTTCTACTCCAGGAGTTCGACATTGAGATTAAGGATAAGCCTGGAGTCAAGAATGTGGTGGCGGATCATCTCTCCCGATTAGAGCAGCCTGAGGATTCTGAGCAGATTGATCCTATTCGTGATACCTTCCCAGATGAGGCGATTCTTGCTATCGCCTCACTCCCGTGGTATGCCGATATTGTGAACTTTCTCGTTGCAGGGAAAGTCCCACAAGATTGGCCCAGGCAGAGGCTTGAGACCTTCCTTGCGAAGGCCAAGTCCTACCACTGGGAGGATCCCATCCTTTACCACGAAGGAGGGGATAGCGTCTGGCGTCGGTGTATTCCTCAGGAGGAACACCATAGCGTCCTCACCTACTGCCACAAGTTTGAGGCAGGAGGACATCATTCTGGGAGGAGAACGACACAGAAAGTGCTCCAATCCGGCTTGTGGTGGCATACCCTCTTCAAGGACTCTGATGAGTTCGTGAAGAGGTGTACTGACTGTCAGAGGATGGGCACTTGTGGACAGCGTGATATGATGCCGATGCAGCCCATTCACTTCTGTGAGGTCTTTGACGCATGGGGCATCGATTTCATGGGTCCATTCCCTAAGAGTCAGGGATTTGAGTACATTCTGTTGGCCGTTGATTATGTTAGTCGTTGGGTTGAGGCTATCCCCACCCGAGCCGCTGATGCGAGGACAGTTTGCAGATTTCTGAGGAAGCATATCATCACGCGGTTCGGGGTTCCACGAGTTCTTATTTCTGATGGGGGGTCTCATTTCATCAACGACCAGGTGAAGGCCCTTGCTAGCGAGTTCAGTATAGACCATCGTGTTGCCACACCTTACCATCCACAGACGAATGGTCTAGCTGAGGTGTCGAACAGGGAGATCAAGACTATTCTGCAGAAAGTCGTCCGCCCTGACCGAAAGAATTGGTCACAGCTTTTGGACTCGGTCTTGTGGGCATATCGGACGTCTTTCAAGACTCCATTGGGTACATCTCCCTTTCGCCTCGTTTATGGCAAGCCGTGCCATTTACCTGTTGAGCTGAGGCACAAGTCACTGTGGGCAGTCACTGATATTCTTATGGATCCAGATGGTATAGGAGACCAGAGGAGGGCAGAGTTAGCTGCCCTGGAGGAGCTTAGAGATGTAGCTTTCTCAAGCAGCCTACATTATAAGGAAAAAGTGAAGGAGTGGCATGATTCTCATATCAGCCACAAGCATTTTGAGATTGGACAGAGAGTATGGCTGTTTGATGCGAGGCTTAGATTATTTCCAGGGAAGCTACAGAGCAAATGGAAGGGACCTTTTCTAGTCAGGAAGGTGCACGACAATGGTAGTATTGATATATCCGAGTTGTCTTCTGAGAGCACCTTTCGAGTGAACGGCCAGCGGCTCAAGCCATTTCTAGATCATGAGCCGCAGGACGTTATCATTTGTGCCCCTATTCATTTTGCGTGAGATGTGGTCTTTTGACTCACATCTTTTGCATCTCACGCCTGATTTTCACTGTTCCTCCGCCTGTATAGATCCAGTTGTCCATATCATTCTATTCTTTAGTCCCACATCCCTTTTCTCATCTTATGATTTTGCTATACTTAGGGTGTACTTTACCCTAAGTATAGGGGGGATGTCGGACCTGCGGGTATTCTTTTCATTCGTTCTGCCCCTGTTTTGCTGCCTATACTTAGGGATATTTTACCCTAAGTATAGGGGGGGCAGATTCTGTATCTTCTTCACTCGGCTTTCCCTTCATGTACAGCTTGCTATACTTAGGATTAGTTAATCCTAAGTATAGGGGGAAACCACCGAGTTCCTCTTATTCTATTCATTTATTCGTTCCTGTACTTAGCCATTCCTTTTCACTCCCCTTTTACTAAGCACGAGTTATGTCTTCTTCATCGCTCTTGATCACTCTGAGGACATCGTTCGAGCTAAGTATAGGGGGGTGTGTATATATTTCATATATACTTTAGCCATAACTCGTACTTTGTGTGAGTGTGTTAATAAATAAAATGGCTAAAATTCACAAAAATTTAAAAATTTTCATGTACATAAACCTCTTTTATCCTTGCACATACATAGCTAGTGTACAAAGTATTTTTGTAAAAATGATTTCAAAAATCTTTTGTGTAAAGCTTGTGTAAATATGTTGTATCAAAATTATGTATATAGTACAAAATTTTTCCAAAATGTTTTGAAAATCAAAAGTTTGCAAAAATCTGGTGTAAATACTTGTGAATATCTTTTTGCAAAACTTGCACCTCATTCATCATCCATGATTTCAAAACATTTTTCAAAAATTTTGCATGATTGTAAAATACTTGTAAATAGCATCTTGTGTACAGATATGTATATAGTTTTTCCTGGATGAGAGTTGACATTTAAACTAAGCCCGGAATTAAATTGAGAAATGGAGCTTGAATAAGATCTTAATCCACCTAACTTTAAGAGGAACCTTATAGGACTTAGGGTTAAGGCTTTTCAGGTCCATAAGGACTTAATTCTTTGAGTCCACTAGGCTATGAGCATATGTCATCTTGATGAGCTTAAGTAGAACACTTAACAACACACGCATGACTCTTAGAGACAATGGCTTGACTTGCACCTGCACTTTACACATGGCTCTCCACGGATGAGGTGGTGAGGAGGCAGTTTCCTTTGGCTTGGGGTAGCATATGAGGGTAGTACTTCTAGGCGGAACCTCTCTTCTTCTTCTAGTGAAGGAAGTGCACCTCAACTTGGTCTAGTGGTGATGAAGACTAAAGACAGAAGCCGTGGGTTGCAATAAAGCTTCAAAAGAGGGATAGTCTACTGGCTCAAGGGGAAATTTCTTATATGCTGCACCATGTAGATATGCTGTACAGAAGTCTTTGAAAAAAAAATGCAAAAATGCAAAAAGAACTCCAAAAAAGTGGCGGGTCGGATTGAAAATTTAATAACCCCACCGGAGTGTACATAGTCAAATAAAGCAAAGCTTATGTTACCCATGTTACATCTCATGAAGCTTGCAGCGGGAGACCTAGCTACACTGGCTAGGCTTCCAAAACTCTATACTTCTACCCCCTCTTCTTGAGCCGGTTGCACTTGAACTTAGAAGGGAATACCCCGCTTCTCGAGGAAAGAGTTGCTAGACCGAGGCATTAGAGTTACCAGGTTGAGGGAGGTTGTTTCTTTGTTGCCTCTGAGGTGGGGAGCCACATATCACTTACACTGCTTGGAAAGATTCATGGTCATTAGAGTTTGTGTATGTAGACTTGTTCTGATCTGGTTTATTGAGGAGTCTTGTCCATAGATTGGTGGAACTTAGAGGCTGTTGAGTTTTAAGCTTAAGTCCAAATAAAGTTCCGACACATTAATAATCCAAAGATCTGATCGAGCTCCATATTTCAATTTAATGAAGGAAAGTTTAATAAATCAACCTTAATCCATGCACATTCTCTTTTTCTTTTTTTTCTTTCTTTTTCACTTCTTTTTCAAATAAGTGTTTGCTAAGGGACTAGCAAAGTATAGTACAGGGGGGTGATGAATACCCATTCATCACTCTTTATTCTTATATTTTAGCTACAAAAACCTTTGCAAATACATGTAAATATGTGTAAATACAAATAATTTAGCAAAAGCATGCATTTTGTAAAAATATGTAATTAGCATGTTTTTGTGCAAAAATAAAAGAATAAAGAGGAAAAAGAAAAAGAGGGAAATATTTAGAATAAATATTGAGCAACCTAACCCAAGGGAGGGCTCAGCATGGGCCTGACCGCATAAAAGCCACAAGTAGAGGGAGATAGGGGCTCATGTGTATATATATTTATGTAAATAAATAAATAATATTTTCCTCAAACAAAAAAATATATTTGTACATATAGAAACTATGGAAAACAAATCAAAAATTAAAAATCAAAAATTCAAAAAGAACCCTTCATCATGTACATAGCTCATCATCTCTCTATTTATTTCACCTTGTAAATAAAGCTATTTATTTTCAAAACTTTGTGTAAATATTCCTTTTTGTGTTTTGTAAATAAATAAAATAAAAAGAATTAAACCAAAAATCAAATAAAAATCACAAAATTAAAACACAAAACTACCTTGTATATATACCATGTATATAAGTATAAATAAATAATTATTTGACCTATGTATATAAATAATAAAAATAAGATAAAAATAGCCTTTTATTCCTCATTTTATCCTATAAATAAATAAAATATAAAATGGGAATAAAAATGTATAAAAATAACTAATTAAAAATCAAAAACCAAAAATCTACTTAATGTATATATACCTATGTATAGCTAATATGTATAGACCTTATTTTAAATTCCAAAAATTAATTAAAAATCACAAAAAAATAGAAAAAATTAAAACAAACATTTTTCATGTTTTAAGTTCTTGGAAATTAGGCCATTTAAGGCCTCAAAAAAATCAAATAAAATCCCAATTTTTGGCGGGCTCTGATTGGCCCACGGGGGATTGTTGACCCCCGGTCAACACCTCCCCCAGGACCACCAGAGCCCGGGTTTGAGTGTTCGACCCGCCTTCTCGGATATCTCCTTTGTTGACCCGATTCCCATTCACCCCAAATCCGGGTCCGTTATGACCTCAGCACATCCGAGAAGCTCGCCGGAGCTTCTGCCTCGAGATCCGCGCTTCGGCGCGCCCTACCCGCCACCTCCTTTCCAGACCTTCATGCGTATATAATCCGAGCTCCGCCGCTTTCTCGCGCCATCTTTGGCTAGCCATTCTCTTTCCTGTGAGCTCCACTGTGTCCCCCGAGGTGACAGCTCGCGCCGGCCTGTGTCGCAGTGAGGAGGAGGTGCGTCTACCATCGATCCGGCCGCTTGTAGCCGCCGCGCTCCGACGACCATCTGGAGCTCGAGCCTCGGGTGTTGACGACCCTTGAGGCGAGGACCAGGAGACAGCTGAGCTCCACCACAGTCTACATCGCCATACAGGTAACCTCCGTTCTTTCTGGATTAGGCTAATTTCGAGGTACCCCCAAATCGACCCATCCCCGTGTTTCGTTGATTCCGATCGTCTCGCTTCATCTTTCGACCATCGGAGCACCCTATCATCTTCGCCATCTCCCTGCGCACGTTCTTCACCCACGCATTCACCCCAGCTCGCCCCGGAGCTGGGAGTCGAGCTCCACCGTCTCCGCCTCGCCGGAGCTCGTTCGCCCCACTGCACAGACCACCTTCACCCCGCTTCCTTGGGTCGAGGCATTTTGCCCTCGACCCGCGAAGCGTTCTGGTTGCTTTGCAGGTTCAAAGGGAGGCATCTGAGCCCCCCTTACATTCCAGACCGGAGCTTCGCGCCGCCAGCCTCGCCGGAGCCCCTCCAGAGCTCGGCTGGGCCATCGGCTACCACCATCAGCTGCGGGGCTGCACCAGGAACGTGTTCCGAGCTTTAGCAGCAGCTGAGGAGGACCGGAGTTCACGCAGGAGGCCGGCGAAGTTCGCCGGCGTCGAGTTCTTCCTCCATCATCCAGAGCCGTCCGATGACGCCTCAGCTCCAGTTCTGATCGTGAGCGTCCATCTTTCGAGGAGCAGTAGCCGTCGATCCATCCGAGGAGTGCATCCGGACCGTTGATAGCAGAGGAGAGAAGCACCAGAGCCTCGGACGTTAGATCATCCACGTGGCTTCGTCTCCACCGTCGATCGAGCCCAAGAAGAGAAGAGAAGGAGAGCGCCATCCAATCTCAGCCGTCCGATCACCACGTGGCGCACATCTGGCCGTCGGCGAATAAAGGGGTAAATATCTTAGGACCCCCTCGTAGTTTGTCATTTTACTTTTAGTCCTGTAAATAGTTTTAAAACTTTATTTACGTAGGGTAATTTGCACTGTGGACCCTGTGCTTGCTTTTATTTGCATATATGCCCCTGTGTGTATGAGACCACGTGCTTCGTCACGTGTTTAGTTGGGCTATTTACATCTTTTATCCTGTAGTCTGTTGGGTTATGAAATGAATGAGAACTTTGTGGTAATTGCATTTATGCCCCTGTGAGTGTTGTTTATGCGCATGTGCTGAATTTTATTGGGCTTTTTGCAACCGAGTCCCTGGGCTTTTGATACGAGTTATCAAAAGGCCCTCAAACTTGGTTTTTATTACCATTTGGTCCCTGTGTGCCCCAGCCACGCACCACGCGCGTGACTTGCTGGGTATTTTGCACCAGAGCCCCCAGATTTTCGGGTATTTGCACATTGGTCCTTGTGCACAGTGCCCCCTTTGCATTTTTGAATAAAATAGCAAACGACCTCCAAATCCAATGAGATTTTGAAACATGGCTCCTGCCATGGTGTAGAAATTTTAGGGATTTTTGAGGACATTTTTGCTTCCATTTATTATTTTTAAAAAATCCAAAAACATCTATTTCAGCTACTGTTTATCTTTGAAAATCATAAAAAAATATAAAAACCCCACCAAAAATTCTAAAAAAATTAGATACTGTTGTTTGCTTGTGGTTTGATTTTCTAGCCAATTTTGGCTATTTTTCATCACTTAAAAACCTTAAAAATTGCAAAACCCTCAAAAATTCATAAAAATTCTAATAATTAATTTAAAAATCCAAAAACAATAATTAAGGTGCCCAAATTTTCCTTATTCTTCATAGATTATAGGAAAATTACCTCCAGGGCTTAGTGAGGCTCTTAGATATTTTATTTTTGAGTCTCAAGCCTTGCTGGACAGTACCTCTCCTGTTTTGCATTGTTTGATTTTTACAAAATAATCTACCTGTAAGAAAAATATCAAAAATTAACCAAAAACACTTATAAACATAAAAAACACAAAAACAATTTTTCCTTAATTTTTGCATTATTTTTGGTGTGTTTAATAAATTGTTGAAGTTGGCTTGAGTTCACTCTATTCTATTTTCTTTATCTTTTAAAAATCCAAGAAAAAATTTAAAAATTCATAAAAACCACTAAAAATAACTTTTCTTGTATTTTATTCTATTGTGACTACTTCGTAGGCTTTCGAGCCAACCCGTGCTCCTTGTGTTCGACCCTGGGAGCTATACCAGGTTAATCCATAGCTAGACCGCTCTATTTTGTGCTTGATTGTTTTTATCTGAGTTGAGTGGTTGATTTTTCTTGATATTCTCCGTTTTTGCGATTGAGGTCGCAACGACCATTTTCCGACCTTTACCTCGATCGTATTTTCGGGTTATCACGCTCCTACATATGTTATTATGGATGCTCGAATCTCCAGGAGCCTCAACTGAGCATTATTAGCATAAACGCAAAGGGAAATGGCAAAGGGGGAGAGGTAATCCTTGGGCGATGGTGGAGGGAGAGGATCGGGTCTCAGATTTGGCGAATATAAGGTGAACGAGGGGATATGGGGGATGCGATGAAGAAATGAAATCGAAGAGGAGGTGAGGAGATCCAATTGGAAGAAGAATCAGGTAAAATGTACCTCCGATTGCGAAGATCAGAGATAAGGAAGCATAGATATGCAACTATATAGGAACCAAATAAATGGTGGGAAATATGGAGATCTAGAGTTCATCTGGTTATGCGAAATATCAGAGATGGGTTGGCGAGGTAATTTCCTCAAGAAGGTTGTGGGAGGTGAAAACTAGGGATTTGTAGAGGTCTTATCAATCCACAAGGCAGATCAATAGTCGTTAAAGTGACCTCTCATGAACGCCTAATAATTCAACAATTAACCGATAATATGTATAAAGTAATGAAAAGCAAAATATGTGGAGTTAAAATTTATTATAACTCTACAACGAATGTGCATAGATGTATGTATGTAGAGTGTCGAATACAGGGAGAAAACTAGATAGATCGGGAAATGGAATCGAAAATTTGTGTTCCTTTTGTCTTTGTATTTTTTGTGAGTTTTTAATTTTTTATATTTTTGAATTACAATTTTTATACATTTTAAAATTTCTTTTACTTTTATATATTTTTATTTTATGTTTATTTTTTCTAATTTTTAATTATTTTTCTTTTCAATATATAATATATGAATATCTAAGACGATATATACGATATAAGATAACGTAAATATAAATACTATTAAAAATAAAAAATTCAAAACAAATTGTTTTGGAGTTTTACATATTTTTTGCTATTTTTGTAATATTTTAGATAAATTTTCTAATTTTATATATTTTTAAAATAAAAATATCCCAAATTAGGGATTCACTAAATAGTTCGAATTGTTTTTGAATTTAAAAATATGAAATAAAGTTAAATTTTTTAATTAATAATATATAATAAAAGAAAATTAATAGACAAAAGTAAATAATTTTTGGATCTTTCAGAATTTTATATATTTTTAAATGATTTTGGTGCTTTTAATTTTTTTTATCTTTTCCTTTTATATTTTTAGGGATATTTTGTCCAAAGTTAGAAAATATAGTAGTAAATAGAATAGATTTTTTGGTATTTTTCACAATGGCTTTATATTTTTTTGGAAATTTTAAGTCAAACAAGGGCAAATGTGTTCTTTTTTATTTGTAATAATTCTTAATATCAAAATCCAAAAAATATAGCGTGAATTACACACTAGAGGGTACGTATCTCTATTTTTTGGGAATTTTTGGAGCATGGATGATATTTTTAATAAATTGAAAACTCGACAAAAATCCATGTACTAGAAAGGGCATTTATGCAATAAAAATTAAGGATAGTGAATAAAATGAAAAATACCCAAAAGTTTTCTACTAATATTCGAAATTTAAATACTGAATCGAAATACAAAACCTATGAGGGTTTATATGAAAAATGGCCACCTCACATGGGACGACACGTGAGGTAACCTAGCACAGACCAATATGCAATATAAAATAAAGTCCAAAGTTCACATGCAATTTCACCAAAATATTAGAGCATTAACATTAAATTACATGATTAAAAATTAAAGCGACAAAAAAGGGTATATATTGCAATTAATTCCATAATAGGTTCTGGCAACAGTGTAGATCTTGCCACTTGCCACGTGTCGCACCCACGATGTACAATTCCCCTTCGATCACTGATGGCTACAATTAGATTCACATATGGGATTGGGCAACTATGCTCCACAAAATCCTATAGTGGATGTGCTATCTGTTAGCTACTCCTCGATCGAACAAGTCAGAGATGGTCACAAAGAACTAGTGAAGAAATCTCTTAGGGAGAGTTTTGATTCGATGAAACATATGTCTCCAACTCCTCCGGCGTCATCAAAGGCCTCATTCTGCTCTTGCAATTGTTGTGAAGCTGATCAACCCTCAAAGAAGTCCATAGCTCGTCGTAAGAGCTCTGGCATGCGTGAGTACCCGTGGCTTATTATGAGCCTCAAAATCCTTAGATGGGGTTCTTCCCGACCTGTAAATGTTTAGAAGAATTTGCGATACGAAGGGGGGGAGGTCAGGGCATTTATTTATGGGTGTTGAACGTAGAATGATGGAGGGCGGCCAAGTCCAACAAGGTGGCGACAGACCTCGAAGCTCGGATCTAGGGCAGATCTGAGGGGGCTAATGGGTCGATTTGGTGGAGAAATGAGAGGGGAGGAAAGTGGGATGGAAAGACGGTTGGAAGGGGTTGTGGTATGATGAAGAGGAGTGGCCGGAGTTAAGAGATCTGTCAAGGACTGAGTTCCTAATTCTAGGCTAATTAGAGTAATTAAAATAAGAAATAAAAAGAATAAAATAAAACTAGAGAATAAGGTTAACCAAAAAAGTGAAGAGAATCACATCGAGCGGCCGAGGGCCGCTAGATCATAACCTTACGCCAGCGAGCGATGGATATGGCTGGGGACTGCCTCCACCGTGATTCTTCCTCGTTGTGAAGTGCAGGGAACTCCTCTTGTCACAAGGAGCTCGAATCTAGCACACTCCGAGGGGTTAAAACTAGGGGAAAGGAAATGAGATTAAAAAATAGAGGAGGAGGATTATACGTACATGCTTGTGGGGAGGTGGTGTTCGAGAAGGGATTTCATGCGGATCAAACAACGTACGAGGAAGAGGAAGTGTCCGCTGGATGGAGGGTTATATCGAGAGGAATTTTCATGAAGGAATCAAGGATAATTAGGGTGTGTATCATGGTCGAAAAATTTGAGAAGTAAGGAGTACAGTGAGGTCGGACGCTACAAGAGTAGGCAAAAGAAGAGTTGACCTTAGTCAACTATTGACATAATATGGTTGGTCCACTTGGACAAACCAGGAAAAACCATGCCTAGTAATTATTATATAATCATTAATAAATAGTAAATGAAATAATTAATTTTTGGTTATAAAAAATATTTATTATTTTTATAGTATTTTATATAATATTTATTTATTTTTATGGGCTTATTTATTACAAGTTAATTTTTATGGTTTATTTATAGGTATATTTACATATGGCATGTATATTTTATTTTTATTTTGTAGTGATTTTTTATTTTAATTATTAATTTATAAAATTAAAACTTATTTTATATAAGTAAATATATTTTTATTATATTTTTATGTAATAATATGTATACTTAAATAAATATAGGTTTATAATATATAGGTATAAGTATAGGTATTTCATCTATGTATTTGTATAGGCTATTTTATTTTTTATTTTATTTATAGTTTTATTTTATTCTAAATATGTATATATATTATAAATAATATTAAAAAATTATAGAATTATAAAATTATAGAAATAATAAAGAATAAGTAAAATGAATATGTTATTCAAGTTTATTATACAATAGGGGTCCAAAATCTAACTTTCACACCTTAACTCCAAATTAAATGAAATCATCTTCATGAAATAGCTTATTAAAAGTTATAAAAATAAAGGTGACTTTGGTACATTTTCAGTTCATATGGGAGGATATGGGTCTGGGAAGTTCTGATTTTGGCTTGTTATTTAAAGTATAAAAATATAGCGTATGTTATTTTTGTATGAAATTAATTTTGTAGATTTTCTATATATTTTTCTGCAATAAGTGCATAAATGAAAAACAAAAAGAAAGAAGGAAATTGGATTGATTTTAATTTTCAAACTTATCTTCACAATATCAAAGTTTGGAGCTTAAGTCGGACTTTGGATTTTACGTTCCGTCGGAACCTTATTGGGAAACAAATTTGAAACACAACAGCCTTCGAGAATCATAAAACCTTCTTCAATACTCCTCAATAGCCACGTCAGAACAAATCAACTCATATGCATACCCTTGTGACTATGAATCTATCTTGGACAATGTGTGTGACAGGTAGCTCTCCTCAATTGAAGCATAAAAGTCAATATTCTCCAACATGGTGACCTTAATTCCCCAATACAACAACTCTTTCCTCCCTAAGTAGGGTATTTCCTTCTAAGTTCAAGTGACAACCAACTCAAGAATTGGAGGTGGAGAGAATAATGGACGACAGCTACTGTAGCTACCAATCCTGGTATGCTTGACCAGTGTAGCCAAGTCATCCGGCTGCAGGCTCACATACATATGACTTTGAAGCTCAAGCTTGCTTATTGACTATACGAATATATACACTCTGGAAGGAACTTTATCTTCAATCAGACATGTCCACTTTTTTGGAGTTTTTGGGTTTTTCCATTTTCTGAAATACTATATACATCAACATTTACATATGGACTTTTTCTTCTTGAGCCAGTAGACCATCCCTCTTTTGAAGCTTTACTACAACCCACAACTTCTATCTTTAGACCTGATCGCCATTTGATTGGGTTCGGGTACAATAGCCACAAATGTGTGATTTATGATGTTTCCATGTGTCTCATGCCGGCAAATCCAGCCCTCTACTACTTCTACTGAGGTGAGCAAAGTGAAAGTTGTAGGTGTGTAATCTAGGTCATTATCAACAAGAGCCATGCATGTGCTTCGAAATATTCTACTTAGGCAGTCAAGACGACACCAAACCAAGTCTCAAGATTCTCAGAGAATTAAGTCAACTAGACCTGAAGTACCTCAATTCCAAATCCTATAAGGTTCCTGTGATTAGGTAGATTTAAGGTCCAACCAAGCTCCAATCTTCAAATTTTACTTAGACTTGTTCAATCATCAAATTCAATAAAAAATGCAATTTCTATGTTGAATGCAGAAAATATTTTTGTGATGTAATTTTCTAAATTTTGAACTTTTTTATGGATTTTTAAAAAATGTTTTGCAAATTTTTATGCAACTTTTCAAAAATATTTTGCAAATGTTTTTGGGATTTTTCAAAACAAAAGATTTTGGAAAGTAAATAGCTACAAATATTTACACGAGTATATGTCTTGTTATAAGAGTTAGGGTTTTAAGGATTTACATAAGGGATATGTTATTAGTTATTATTTTATAGATAAATAAAGTATTTATTTATTAGGATGATGATGTATATATTCCTCAAACTTGTTTGAATATAATTTTACAAACAATTTTGAAAACTATAGTCTAAAATAATTTTTGCAAATAATTTTTCACAAATATTTACAAACATTTGAAATCATTTTGAAAAGGTTTTTCACAACAATATATATAGATTTTTCAAAATATTTTTGCAACCATTTTCAAAACTATTTGTAAATAGGTTTTCAAAATATTTTATTTCACACAAAGAATAGAATTTTTTTCAAACAAAATATTTTCCAAAGGTTGAAAACATTAAAAAAATATTTTTTAAGCAGTTTTCAAAAGATTTTTCACACAGATTTTCAAGCTATTTTTCAAACATTTTGTAAAATATTTTTTCCTTATTTATTAATCAATATATGCAAAAATAATTTGATGAGTAGTATACATATTTTTATTAATTGATTTAAAGAATTGTATATGTATATATATAATGTTTAGCCATATTTATTAAAACTACAAAAGTATGAGTTATGGCTAAAGTATATATGTCCCCCTATACTTAGCTTGATCTATGTCCTCATAGATCAGAGAGAAAAAAGACGACATAACTCTATACTGAGTATAGAAAAGACTATAGTACAACGATGAATAAAGAATGAATGAATAAATGAATGAATGAGAAGTCGACCATCCCCCCTATACTTAGGATCAAATAATTCTAAGTAAAGCAGACTATACATACGATAGGGAGGGTCGAGGGTGGAAATGAATAGATCACAACTCGGTCTGTCTCCCCCTTATACTTAGGGTAAGATATCCCTAAGTATAGACAAGAAGAGGAGACAATGGAGGGGATCAAAGACTAAAAACTCAGGGTGTACACCCCTTATACTTAGAACAAAGTACATCCTAAGTATAGCAACAAAGAAGGGGTGACACCTTTTTGGAGAAAAAGAAATTGAAAATGTAAAGAAGAAAAGAAAGGAAGAAAGATCACTCAACTCATCCACTTCCCCTATACTTAGGACAGAGTATGTCCTAAGCAAGGCAAGACACATGGAATGAGGTGGACGAGCAAAAATGGGAGATGGAAGGAGGTAAAATGAAAGCAAATGTATGAAGATGTGGATGTACAAAGATCAAGAAGGTAGAAAGCGGACCTTCTTGTGTGATCGCTGAGGAATGGATCAGACAAGTTGCAACTTGATATCGAGGTTGTCGGCAGACATAAACCGATCAGGATCATCTCATGAAGATCCTCAGCCATATCAAAGTGAAAAGGAATGAAATGGTCAGTGGAAGTAGTGTGGTCATGTTCAACCTGGGAAGTCTCACAAATATCAAAATGAAAAGGAACGAACTCATCTGTTGAAGTAGTGTGGTCAAGCCCATCTTATGAAGTCTCTACTAAGTCAACATTAAAATGCATGAATTCCTCGATGAAATCAATAAGGTTAAATTCAATCTCTTCAGTCTCTAATACGTCTGCCCTATGCTCTAAGGTTTCTATTGTGTAAATATAGCAGATGTCATCAATGCATCGCCACTCACTGAAAGAGGGAACTCCAAGGTTTTTGCTTTTTGAGACATCCTCACCAAAGAGGAATCCTCAGGTCTTCGTCTCATCCATCAAAAAGAAAAACTCTATGATATCAACGTCAAGGTCATAGTCCTCGAGGTCGTCTAACATATGCACACTCTCATGGGATGCAGGTCTCTGGTCAACAGTGGATGCACTGATCAACACATTGCTCCCGATATCAGAACAGACGCGAATCTCTCCATATCCATAATCAATAAAAGCTCTTGCAGAGGCGAGGAGAGGCCGTCCCAGGATGATTGAATGATGCTCCATAGGGGTGGAGGTCTCCATGGGCAATATGACAAAGTCAGCGTGAAGCTCATGTCCTGAATCTGAATGGCAATGTTCCTATTTATCAAAAATCAAAAGAGCCCTTTTGTCCCTATCTATAGTAGAAAATACAAAAAAAATATAAAATCTTTTCAAACAATTTCAAAAAAATATTTTAGCATTTATTTTTTTATTTTTGCAATTTCAGGCCTTGAAAGATCTAAAAATTAAAAAAAGAAAACTAAAAAAAATGAAAAAACCTAAAAATATTTATAAAAATTTATAAAATTTCTAAAAAAATTAAAAAATTATGTTTTTGTTTTACAATTTCTCCTATATTATTATAAATTAAAATTAATTTGGAGAAATTTTTATACTGTTTGTTATTTTTTATCCACATTTTAATTAGGTTTATTTTATTAATCCATGTTTTGGGTATTTTTTGGCATTATAAAAATTATTAATCATCCCTAAAAATCACAAAAATATTAAAAATTATTTAGAACCCCAAAAGAATTCATTTCATGAATTTGAATCTTATTATTATTATTTATGTCTATAGTAGCTTACTTTCTATATATACTATATATATAGCCTTATAATATATTAAAAAGAATAGAAAAAGAAAATATAAAATCAAAAAAAACAAAACTAAAAATACAATAATAGAAATTTAAAAATAAAATATAAAATTATAAAGAAAAAAATAAAAAAACCCATAAAAATTCACTTTGGCTAAGTAATTGAGTGATAAATTATGCTTTGGATCTTTATCTTACCTACTCTACTCCATTGCTTCATGTATTCGACCTCTACTTGCTTGCCACTATACATTCTTAGTAGGGTATAATAAATTTTCACTCTTACTCTTAATTTCTTAATCTTCTGTGTGGGTTGATTGTTGCAATTGTGAAGAATTTGAGTAGTCGTTTCAGCGACAGTGAGCCTGATTTACTGGTCCATTATTTGGTGACTATGATTTTCTCGCTTTTCAGCAACCGTCAAGGTTGATCGTGGAGAATAACACTAGACACGAGCTGGAACTCCCAAATCACAGAAATTCCTCCCTTAGATGATTGCCCTAGCTTCTTGTCACGATGCTAAGGCTACTAGGGGTAGAAAACACCCGCGAAGACAAATCATGTCACACGAAATGACCTGAAGGGGATTAATAGGTTGTGACCAAGTTACAGAAGGATCGCAGTGAGCACGTGAATCGAGGAGTAGACGGATCAAGATCCGCTCCAACACGGATCCTTTATCCCTTTGCTCCAATCAGGCGGAGAATTTTAGTTGAAGGAGGTCATATTCAGGGTAGAAAAGGTGCATAAGTTGTTTGGGTCTCAAATGAATAAGGGGAAGTTGACTAGAAGTTAACACAGCTGAGGTGGACGAATAAGAGAAGGCTTGAGAAAAAGACAAAAGAAGGAAAAGACAAAAGAGTAGTATAAAATAAAGAATAGTTAAAATAGAAAAGTAAATGATTTTAAATTAAAATATTATTAAAATAAATAATTTTAATAATTTAACAAAATGTTTTATGATGATTTTTAATAAATAAAATAAATTAAATTAATAAGGTCAACTATAAAAACCTTTATTTATACGTATAAAATGCCTATATATATAACAATTGATTTTTTGATAAATTATTTTTATAAATATTTATAAAATTTAATATTCTATTTATTTACAAAATAAATTAAGTATTTTAAATATGTTTTCTTTTCATTTTTTAAAGTTAAAATTTTTGTAGAAATAAATACAAATATATACAAGACAAGTACATTATACGTATACAATAAATACATTATTTTATTTTTGATTATTTTTTATTTTGTTATTTTTATTTAAAATTTATATAATTAAATAAATAAACATAAAGCATTTAAAAATACAATATGTGCAAAGATGTACAAGAAAATAAATAAAAATATATACAATCTATACTTATATACAAGTATACCAATAGGGTCACAAAATCTACTTTTTCCATATTAACTCTGATTTTAGTGAAACCATTCTTATTTGATATATAATTTTACAAAATAAACTTTAAAAGTGAGCACACCCAAATCAGAGTTCATATGGCCAAGTTATGAGGTTCGGAGGTTTGGCTTTACAACTTTTAGATTTTAAGATTTATTAGTATTTATTAACAAATATTTTTAAATTATATTTTTTTATTTTTCTTCTAATTTTGATGAATATTTTAGAAAAAAATTAGTTTAATTGGAGTTACAAAAAATTAAATAGAAAACAAAGAAGTTTTACATACATACAATACATATAGACAAAGGGGTCCAAATGCCAAAACTCACATAACTTGTTTCACGATTTTTTGGTATTTTTAATAAATAACATTAGTTACAAAATGAATGTGTTTGGTCAATTTAGAGTTTTCTATAAATAGCTATGAACTTGGAAAGTTGGATTTTATGGTTTTTTAGGTTCGTTGTAATTATTATTTATTGGATAAATAATTTTTCCGATATTTTTATAAATTAACATAAATTATTATAAACAACTTTCAAGAGGAAAATATTTTTATTTGAGATTATTTTATTGATGAATAAATTAGATGAAAATATGTACGAGATGAAAAATGATGAATATGTACAAGAGAGAATTGGTTTTCTTGATTTTTAAAAGTTATGGACCATATCTCTCCCTATTTTATTCCTAGTCGATCAAGTCAAGCCTTAACCTTTTTTTCGATGTTTAGGTCAGTTTGTATTTATTTCATAAACATATCCTTCTTTATTTATTTTCTATTTCTTTCCTTCTTTACTCTTTTCTTTTTGTGTAAAAGAATGATAAATAGATAATATTAACAAATCAAGGTTGAATGACAAGTAAAGATAATTAATGAATATACACAAGTATTTTACCAAGGATTTTAGCTAAAATAAAAGAATAAAGATGTTTAATCATGGATTCATCTACATCCTACATGTTGGTTGGACTTCTTAAGACATAAGATCGCTACTCGATAAAGAAATAGACTTTTCTCTCTTGTACATTCAGGTTGATTTCAAGAGATGGTACTAGAAATATGTGAAAAATCACATGTGATCGGAAGATAACTACGGTCATTGTATTGACCAGGTGGATTTTAGCAAAAAAGATTAATTTTTAGTTAATCTTCTTATTTTTATTATTTTTAGATATATAGTGTAAAGTACGAGACTATCGAACTTAGGGAGGCAAACTGTTGCTAAACTAGTGTTAAACTATAGAAACTAACGTTGATTAGGGTTTCCTAATTTTTATTTATTTTTAAGAATTTTTATGGATTTTTATTTATTTTTTATGAATTTTATATGCTTTTTGTAAATTTTAAATATTTTATGATTTTTTATTATTTTAGAAATGTTTTATAATTTTTATTTGATTATTTTTATATTTTAATTTTTGTTATTGTTTTATGTATTTTTAAGAAGTCTTTAAGATTTTTATAGATTTTGGTTCATTTGTAATGTTGAAAATTGAATTTTTATTGAAAATAGATTTGTATTTTTGGCTTTTAAGAGTAAAAACGTGAGAAAATATTTTTCTTTTATTTTCAGCAGAAAGTAGATCAAATTATCCTTAAAATTATATATTGTGTGTTTTTAGATGATTTTTATGTATTTAGTTATGATTTTTGCAATTTTTATTTATTTTGTATTTTATTTGTTGATTTTTATATTTGATTTTTGTTTTGTTTTTGATTTATTTTGTAAATACGGTAAAATATACTATAGGTGATTTTTATTAGATTTTTAAAAGTGTTTTGATATTTTTTATTATTTTTGAAGTTTGTTATATGTTTTTTTTATTTTTAATGATTTATTTGATGCTAAAAAGTATTTTTATTTTTAAAATATGATTTTATACTATATTTAATATAGTATAGGGTTATTTTATGTGTTTTTATTGTATCTTTATATTTTGTACTTTATTTATTATGTATTATAATATGTATATCATTATGTATACAGGCAAGGGGTATGAATGTAATTAATATGAAAATCTGGCGTGTGAGCGTAAATATGAGGAAACTAGGGTCTCTTTGCGCAAATAGCACCAGCTGAACATGTAGGATTCACGTGCCTTTATCTGCACCTGGACCTATTTGCTAATCAAGAAGTTGCGAGGGGAAATATATAGAATACTTAAAACAAACCAGTATGTGAGGTGCACATGCCTCAAGCTGTGAGGCGGCGTTAGAAATTTGGATTGTTTGATAAGATCCAATGGGTGCAGAATGAGTATGAATAACTGAATCATGATGGACTCCTCTTCGGGATCCGACGGCTATCTTGCAACCTGGAAGAACGCTTGTTCTCCAAAATGTGTGAATGGCAGTGATATCGGTTAGGTGAATCAGACATGCTCCTCCTCGACACTCCAGGTGATACTTCGACGAGCTTAGATCTGAAGCTTCAAATGGTTCGGTACGTAATGGTAGTGCGTCAAGTCTCGAAAGAGGTTTCTGGTGACCGCCGATCCTTCTTGAAGTCCTCAAATCAAACAAAATCTAATCAGTAACTGTGCATAGATCTGATCGATGCTCGTCCGATGATTAGGTGTAGGATTTAAGGTGCTTAGATATGTATTCATCCCACTCTCCAATGCTATGCTATGCAATCTCAGGCTCCAATTACTATATATACATGAGGTTTTAATCGACTTGAGCTAATGATGCGATTGATCTCTTGGCTGTCGGATGCTTCGTCGTTGCAGCTCGCATCGTAATGCTATAGACACCTGACCTGCATGCATATTTGAGGCTCGAGATGGTAGATCTCGACATGGATCTAATGAAAATCAAATGTGGATGAGGGAATAATGGATAAGAGATGTGCAAGGAATGGAAATCGAATGTGGATGAGGGAATCTGGATTGATCGGTGGAATGAGATGAGATCAAATTTGGAAATGGATGATAGTGGCACTACAAGGAAAATCAGTTGTGGCTACAGAGCTATGGCCACAGATATGGGGTTTGTAGCCACAGAATTGGGCTTTGGCCACGACACATCGTGGCTAGTAGCCGTAGCTACAAGTCTCGTCGCGAGTGTTCTCTAGCCACGAATATGCCTTGGCCACTACAAGTGGCCACAGAACTTATCGTGGCCACAACTCTTATATGAAGACTTTGGCCACGGATTGTGGCTATGAGAAACTAGTGGCCACGGAATTATCGTGGCCACAAGTTTCCGTAGCCAAATTCTGTGGCCACAACTCATTTTTCTTGTAGTGTGGTACGATTTGAGTCGATTTGAAGAAAAAAGTACAGGAGAAAACAGAGAGATAAGAGAGAAATCGAAGAGAGAGAAGACAAGGATTGAGATGAAGAAGGGGGAAAGAAGGGCAGAAGAAGGAAGAGAACCTGGATACGATGGTGCTGATGTATCGCATGTAGTTGTTGAAGCTTGATATAGCTCCTACATTGATGATGGCCTCTACACGATGGCGTTTTACGAAGGCTGTGCACGCATGTTTAGGGAATCCTCAACATCGGTTCCTCCTCCTCCTCACTATGATGAGAGAAGATCTTGGAGCTGTCACCTCCGCGACGACTCGGAGTTCACTGGATTGGAAAAGGATTGAAAATGGCAGATTTACACTCTAGAGGGGGGTATTCGGCTATTTATAGATGAAGAGGCGTGGCGTCACCGCCATGGGTGACGGGAAGTGCGAGGAGGTTGGACAACAACCGGCCATCGACTAGCCGTTGAGGTCGTTGGTGGCGAGAAGGGGAGAGGAAGGAGGGAGGCGGCTGTCCGGGAAGAAGATGGTGAGATTGGGAAAGTAAGAGAGAACGAAAAAAATAATTATTAATAAATTAAATAAATAAAATTAGTAATAAATCGATAATTACATACTTATTAATTAATATATATATATAATTAAATAGATAATTAAGTACTTAATTAACGAACTAATAAAATAATTAATTAAATAATAAATATAAATAAATAAATAAATTTCTTAAATTAATAATAAATGAATAAATATTTAAATAAATTTAATAATAAAATAATTATATAAATTACAGCTCATTGTATATTATACCGATATGGTCCCGAAACCCACAATTTTCAGACTAACTCCAATTTTAGTGAAATCAGTGTTATTTTGTAGATAATTAAATATTACGATTTAAGACTTAGTTTTCCCAATTCGAAATTCATACGGCCGAGTTATGAGGTCCGGAAATTTTAGGTAACAGTTTCGAGGCTTCGGGTTTTATTGGTATTTTGACTTCATTATATTTTTATATTTTCTATAAATTTTTAGAAAAGTTTTTGAAAAGAAGTTAAGATAATTGGATTTATGGTTAATTAATTAAAAACTCGGGAAATTTCTACATATAGTACAAGTATACAACAAGATCCAAATGTAAAACTCACCAGTTTTATTCGAATATTTTTTTGATATTGTTTATAAATAGTATTATAAATAAAGCGAAGTTTGAAAGTGAGTTTGGTCCGTCTAGAGTTTTCTGTAAATGGTTATGAACCTCGGAAGTCGGCTTTTACGACTTTTATGATCCATTACTGTTAATTATTTTGTGACGAAATATTTTTTAATATTTTATAAAAAAATATATATATTTTTATGAACAATTTTTACAAAAAAAGTGATCTGGTTTGGAATCATCTAAGTGATAAATAAAATAGGTGAAATATTTACAATGTGGAGAATGGATAAATTATATTTTTAGTCTTGATTTTCTATTATTTTTATAGGTTAGGATCCTTATCTCCCGCTACTTTTTTATTTTGTCGACTAAGTCAATATTGATATGGTCTTGGGGTTAGGATCAGTCGTTATATTACGTATCTCCAGCTTTTTTTCTTTTATTTATCCTTTTATTTTTATTCTCTTATTTTGGATAAAATAAGTGTTAAATATATAATGTTAATATTTGAGTTTAAAATATTAATTAGTTGGAATTAGTGATTATTTACATGTATTTTACCAAGGATTTTAGCCAAAATGAAAGAATAAAAGTGATGAATCACGGATTCATCATTCTCCTATATTACCTTTGCTAGTCCCTTAGCAAACACTTATTCTATAAATAAGTGCAAGCAAAAATCTCGGGACTGCACCCTCTTTTCTCTCAAAAAAAAGTGCAAGCAAAAATAAAAGAGAAAGGAAAATAGAAGAGCTTAGAACATGCTTGTTTCTTTTATCCGAATCTCACTTCACTCAAAATCTAGAACTTGGATTCAGAACTTTGGATTATTAGTGTGTCGGGACTCTTTTAGAATTAGGATTTAAGTATCAACAACCCTTAAGTTCTACAAATCCTTATTCAAGTTCACCTCAACAGCCAACTCAAATCCATCTATCCATGACGCAAACTTTTAAGTTTTGAAAGCAACTTGACTGTGTGTGAAAAGATTTTAGCGCTTCCTGCTTAGAGAAGTGAAGAAACAGCCCATCTCAGTAATACACTCCTATTGGGCCCTCATCCAACAACTCAATCCTCGATGAGGAGGGTATTTCCATCTAAGGTCAGATTGTGTTGTGTCCACAATCCAGTTAGAGGAAGAAGAAAGAAGAATGGGATGAGAACTGGAGTGTGATCGGTGTAATCACATCTCCTGTGAAGCCTGACCAGTTTAGCCAAGTCTCTACTAAGACATGTAGGCTTTCTGAAGCTCGGACCATTGTGGTCAATTTTGGGTATTTGATGTATTCGGCTTCTTTTTGGTAGTAATGATTGTTGCACTGCATTTATCTTTTATGCCCCGACAGATATATCATATTTTCATTCCGTCCATTTTTTGGGGTCTTAGAAAAATTGTGCCAGCAGATCCTTCCTCATCCGAAGCTTTATTTCAACCCAATCTCTCCCGTCTTTAAACATCACCACCATCAGACAAGGATGCAAACGCATCATTGAAATAGATTGCCCTTCGCAGCCTCATTTAAGTCGAGCTAAGTGTAGAGTGCATGAGTTCAAAATTGGTTCAAATAGAGAAGAGTTAAACGAATGACACCATGTGTCCTACTTAGGCACTTTCAAGTTGAATTCCGAACATGATCTCATGGAACCCAAAGAATTAAGTTTAAAAGACTTAAAGAGTCTCGATTCCAGTTCCTAATAAAGTCCCTTTAGAATTAAGTGGATTAAGGTCTAAACCAAGCTCTACCTCTCGGACTTAGATCCATTCGGTTCAAGAATCAAACTTGTTCTGAAAAATGCGAATGAATGCAACAATTTTTTTATGAAGTAAAATTTTCAGATTAAGCTTTTTAAGTAAAATTTTAAGAATTTTGCAATTTTTTATTGGATTTTAAAACTTTCTAATTTTTAGGGTCTTTTTGAAAGAGTTAATGAATTAATTCGATTTACACAAATTTTACAGGATTTTTGTACATTTTACAAAGATTTTATACAAGTTTTATATACAAAATTATACATCTTTTATACAATATTTTACAAGGATTTTATTATTAAACCTTTTTAAGGATTTTTATCAAAGTATTTTACAATAGTTTTTACTACAATTTTTAAGTCATTTTTTATAAGTCATATTTACGGTTTTCTTATGGATTTTAGAAATTCAAAATATACACCCATACTTTTAGATAGCCTTATTATTAGAAATACAATAAAGTACGAGTTATGGCTTTTAAAGTATATATAGCATATATATACGATACCCTCATATACTTAGCATAAATTATGTCCTCATAATGACCAAAGAAGCCGCAACGGAAGACATAACTCAGGCTAAGTATAGATCGGTGAAAAGAATCTATACTACAATGACTCAAAGAATAATGAATAAAGAATAGAAGTCGGTCATCTCCTTATACTTAGGATCAAGTAATCTTAAGGATAACATACTCAAACCAAAGATGATTGACGTCAAGAGAATGTATACACTCAACAGCTCGACTTTCCCCCTATACTTAGGGTAAAATGTCCCTAAGTATAGAAACAAATATCAAAAGTTGAGGGACAAACAAGGGAGAAGATGATACAAAAGCCGACGATAATCAAAAGACGATATGAGCGATATTACCTACTGATGACGCACCTGACAATCGGGTTAAGTATGTAAATAAAATGGTCGTTGTGACCCAAATCACCAAGCGCGGTCAATCGAGAAAAATTGATAAAAACCACTCAGAAAATCAAGAAATTCAATGTAAGCGGTCTTCGCTATTCTTTTTACCTGGTATAGCGATCCAGGGTCGAACACAAGGAGCACGATTGAAAAACTAAGTAGTCAAATTTCAGAGAAGCTAATTTTTAGTGGTTTTTGTTTTTTTATAATTTTTTAGAATTTTTAATATGTGAAGGAAAATAAAGAAAGTATAAACAAGCACACTTGAGCAATTTATTTAACACACCAAAAATCAAGCAAAAATTCAAGAAAAATTGTTTTTATGCTTTTTGGGTTTTTAAGTGTTTTTGGTGAATTTTTGGGGTTTTTATGACGGGTAAATTATTTTCTAAAAATCACACAATGCAAAAAGGGGAAGGTACTGTCCAGCAAGGCTTAAGACCCAAAAATAAAATATTTAAGGATCTTAAAAGGCCCTGAAGGTAATTTTCCTGTATACTAGATAGACTAAGGAAAATTTAGGCACCCTAATTATTGTTTTTGGATTTTTAATTTAATTATTATAATTTTTATGAGTTTTTGAGGGTTTTTCAATTTTTAGGGTTTTTACTCAATGGAAAATAGCCAAAATTGGCTAGAAAATCAAACAACAAGCAAGAAACAGTAGCTAATTTTTTTAGAATTTTCGGTGGGGTTTTTATATTTTTTTGGTATTTTCAAACCTAGACAGTAGCTAAAAAGGAGGTTTTTGAATTTTTAAAAATACTCAACGAAATCAAAAATGTCCTCAAAAATCCCTAAAATTCCCACACCATGGCAGGAGCCATGTGTCAAAATCTCATGGAATTTGGAGGTAATTTGATATTTTATTCAAAAATGCAAAGTGGGCTCAGTGCACAAGGACGTAAGTGCAAATACCCGAGGATCTGGGGGCCCAGGTGCAAAATACCCAGCAAGTCATGCGCGTGGCGCGTGGCTGGGGCACTCAGGGGCCTCTTTGTAATAAAAACCCACTCCTGGGACCTTTTGGTAACTGGTACCAAAAAGTCCGAGGGTACGGGTGCAAAAAGCCCACTAAAATCCGCACATGTCCAATAAAAAACGCTCACAGGGGCACAACTGCAAATACTATAAAATATTTCTTCATTTCATAACAACCCAGATCTACAGGATAAAAGATGTAAAAAGCCCAACTAAACACGTGACGAAGCACGTGGTCACATACACACAGGGGCATACATGCAAATAAAACTAAGCCCAAGGTCCATCATGCAATTTACCCTACGTAAATAAAGTTCTAAAAATATTTACAGGACTAGAAATGAAAAGACAAACTAAGAGGGGGTCCTAAGTAATTTACCCCTTTATTCGTCGACGGCCAGATGCGCGCCACGTGGTGGATCCAACGGCTCGGGACGGCAGGCGCTCTTCTTCGGTGTCTCTTGGGCTCGATCGACGGTGGAGGCGAGGACACGTGGAAGATCTCACGGTGCTGGGCTCCGGTGCCTCTCTCCTCTGCTGCAACGGTCCGGATGAGCTCCTCAGATAGATCGACGGCTGCTGCTCCTCGAGGAATGGATGGCTGAGATCAAAACTGGAGCGGAGGCGTCATCGGATGGTTCTGGAAGATGATGGAAGAACTCGACGCCGGCGAACTTCGCCGGCCTCCTGCGTGAGCTGCACTCCTCCTCAGCTGCTCCTGACGATCGGAACGGGTCTGCGGTGAAGCCCCGCAGCTGATGGTATTGTCCGATAGCCCAGCCGAGCCCTGGAGGGGCTCCGGCGAGGCTGGCGGCGCGAAGCTTCTGGCTGGAATGTAAGGGGGGCTCAAACGCCTCCCTTTGGACCTGCAAAGCAAACAGAAAGCTTCGCGGGTCGAGGGCAAAGTGCCTCGACCCAAGAAAGCGAAGTGAAGGTGGCTGGTGGGTCGGGGCGAAGGAGCTCCGGCGAGCGACGGGTGATGGAGCTCGACTCCCAGCTCCGGGGCGAGCTGGGTTGAGTGAAAGTGCGAAGAATGTGCGTGAGAAAGTGGCGAAGGTGATAGGGTGCTCCGATGATCGAGATATTGAGCGAGATGGCCGGAATCAGGGAAGCACGTCGGACGGTCGATTTGGGCGAAATCCAAAATTAGGCGAAATGGAAGGGCGAAAAGATTACCTGGGCAAAGCGGAAGACTGTACTGGAGTGTGGCTAACTCCCGGTCGTAGCCTCGAAGGGCGTCAAGGCCTGAGGCTCGAGCTCCTGCAAGCGGCGGAGCAACGGCGGCGCGAAGCTGCCGGATCAATGACCGGCCACCTCCTCCTCACTGCAACAAGGGCCAACGCGAGCTGTCACCTCGGTGGTTACGATGGAGGTCACGGGAGTGAAGGCAGGGAGCCAAAGATGAGGCACGGAGGCGGCGGAGGGAATTCTATATATAAGTGCAGGCCCGATTAGGGTTAGGCGACGACGGCTAAGGAAGGCATGGATTTCGCGGCGAAAGATCTGGCGAGGGAGACGGATGATCGGCGAAGAATCCGGGCACGGGGTTTGCGTGGGCGACAGCCTGGAGATGCGTGGAAAAATCGGCGAAGGCGGGGCGGTGCGCATCTTCCAGAAAAGGAAGGAGTCCGCGGGGGAGTTGACCGGGGTCAACAATCCCCCGTGGACCAATCAGGAGCTGCCACGTAATCGATTTTTTTGTTTATTTAATTTAAGGTAGAAAAAGGCCGAATTAAGAAAAACTTAAAACATGAAATATTTTTCTTTTATTTTTTTCTATTTTTTGGTGATTTTTAATTAATTTTTTGAAATAAAAATAGGGTAGCTATATTTATAGGTATATGTACACTATATAGATTTTAATTTTTGAATTTTTTTATTTGTTATTTTTATGTATTTTCATGCCCATTTTATGTTTTATTTATTTACATCATAAAATAAAGAACAACATGGTATTTTTATTTTATTTTAATTATTTATATTCATAGGTTAAATAAATAGTTATATACATTTATATACATGGTATATACACTGTATTTTTGTATTTTTAATTTTGTAATTTTTATTTGATTTTTGTTTTGTTTCTTTTTATTTATTTTATTTACAAAATATGCCATAGAATATTTACAAAAAGTTTAGAAAACAAAGAAGTTTATTTACAAGGTGAAATAGACAAGGTTGATGGACCATGTACATGATGAAGGGTTCTTTTTGGATTTTTTGATTTTTAAGTTTTTATTTTGTTTCCAATAGTCTATAAATATGTACAGAATATATACAAGTATTTACAACATATTTTTGTTTGAGGAAAAATATTATTTATTTATTTACATAGATATGTACACATGAGCCCCTATCTCTCTCTACTTGTGGCTTTTATGCGGTCAGGCCCATGCTGAGCCCTTCCTTGGGTTAGGTTGCTCAATATTTATTCTAAATATTTCCCTCTTTTTCTTTTTCTTCTTTATTCTTTTATTTTAGCACAAAAACATGCTAATTATTTATATTTACAAAAATGCATGCTTTTGCTAACTTTCCCTATTTACACATATCTACATGCATTTGCATAGGTTTTTGTAGCTAAAATATAGGAATAAAGAGTGATGAATGGGTATTCATCACCTACCTATACTTAGGGTAAAGCACACCCTAAGTATAAGCAATGACATGGGTAATAGAACATAACGAATGAACAACAACAATATCTACACCCCCTGTACTTAGGATAAAGCACATCCTAAGCATAGCGAAATTCTAGATGAACCTAAGGTTGTAAGACAAACAAACATGAGGAAAGAATAAAATAAAAAACATGTATAACAAAGATGAACAAACTGTACACGCTCAAGAAAGCCTAAGAATGACCTTCTCGCGTGACCTAGGAACGATAGAATGTAAAAGAGTCAGGTCGACATCAGGGGTATCCTCAGAAATATCCAAATCTGAATCAGAAAATCCCAGATCTATGTTGATCGATGAGGACCAGCCTAGATGATCGAAAAGATGTACAGAACCTACCTCTGAAAGATACTCCATAGTCTCTGAGTAGACTCAAGAAAGAGGTCAAATTTTGCTGCGATCTGATCTATCTCCTCATCAACTAAGCTCTTATATGAATCTGTGTGAAAAGAGGGCTCAATAACTTTGCTACTAGAAGGCTCGAATGGAAGATCAACAACCGAAGCAGGTTCGACCTTTGAAGTACGTGCCACCAGCGGCTTAGTCTTAGTGACGTAGATATTGCAGATCTCATCAACACATCTCCAGACATGTGTACTCGGATATCCAAAATATGTGCTCTCCACGTTTTCCTCTCTAGAGAGGAAATCTCGGGTCTCTGTAGAATTAGAAGGGATTTGTTCGTGTCTAATCTCAGCTAGGATCCCACATGCCTCTGTCTCTAATGGTCCGAAAGTGCATTTGTCTACTGGCAGAGTGTCTATCGACTTGGGGTTTGGCACTGTGCTGCTGGAAGGGAATGTGACACTGTCTGTCCCATAATCAATTACGGCCTTGGTCGAACGCGTAAAAGGCCGACAAGAATGATGGCAGCATTCTGTGATGGCGTCGAGGAGTCGGAGTATAAGACAATAAAGTCCACTGTGAATTTTGTGCCTTGTACCATTACGACAACATCTTTAAGTATACCCTTTGGCCTCTTGATAGATTAGTCGGGAAATTAAAGAATCATTCTGGCTCGCTTGCGAGGCTCTAAATGAAGAGTCTAGATAAGATGGAAGGGTAAAATATCCACTTATGATCTGTTGTCTAACAATGTATTTTCGAATCCGTGGTCTGAAATCCGATAGCTGACAAATGATGCTCCCATGTCTTTCTTTTTCCTCTCCGGAGATTTGTACTAGATGACACAACAAGTGGTAATGGTAAACACTTTTTTTTCAGAGAAATGATTATGCCTCTTCTTTCTTTTTGGTGTGGTATACTACTTCAGACATTTCTGAAGAAGTGGAATGTGGACCAATGTCTCCGAAAGAGTGTGTTTGATCTGAAGTTGGTCCAACATCTCTTTCATGAATTTCGACTCTTGGATTTTTTAAAAATTTTCTGATTTTCTTCCTTTCCTAGATTCAGAGTATCTGGGAAGGGTATCTATACATCCTCTGTATTAATCTGCACACTCGAAGGATAAGACGGAGAAGAAAATCTTTTTTTAAAACGAGGACTCGCCTCATAAATCACAGAAACTCGAGATCCATCAGAAGAGTCAGGAGTCTTGTCTTTATTTCTTTTTTTGGATTTTCTCTTTTTTTTTCATTTTTTTGTGATTTTTCGCCTTCACTATGAAGAGAGTTTGAAACTGATCAGGAAAATCTGAAACTGATCTCTGCTCTGTGACAAAGTTGGCAATAAATTCTCTAAAAGTGTCTGTCTGCTCTCTATGATAGGTAATCTGCTCATGAATCAAATGGACAAAATGATCGAATGTGGGACTGTCTATATTGGGGATATCAAACTAGTGTCCCACATCCATCTCGGGCTGCTGAATACGCTCAGAAAAAAGCAAATGACTCTGAGGAGAATTGCTCCTGAGGGTGTTGCTCCTAGCATTGGTCCTGATATGGAAACTGAATCGGCTGATACGTCGGCTGAAACAGCATCAGCTCACGCTCAATATCTTGGAATACCTGAGTGATATTTATCCAAGACTCCTGAAGTGGAAAGCACAAAATCGAATCATACTCTGGCTGAAAACTCAAAGAAATATGTATCGGTCTCTAAAACTCTTTGTATCTGTCTCAACGTTCATTCTTAATTCTGCATATGTATCCACATTATCTGCCTGATGTACGATCCCTAAATCAACGAGAGGTGGATCGCATCTAAGTCGTCTGTGATCTCCTTCATGGGTCATCTTGACATCATGAATCTCTCTGAAGAGATTCCAAAGTGAATCCTCGTCAAGACTACGGTGAATCACTGCACGAGGCATCGACCAATGCCTATTATTCTGCGGTCATTATGATCTGAAAATCTCCTTAGAAAAATATGAAATTGGAGCCACATATCCTAGAGTGGCTCATGGGGATCATGTGAAAAATCTCTAATCACTGACCACGTGAAGTTTGCTCGGCTAATTGGGTAAAATTTCATAAGAAAAGTTTTTCTAAGAGTATCCCAACTAGCTATCTCCTTCCTTAAATGTTGGAACCATCTTGCGGCTCTATCCTTGAGTGTAAAGAGAAAGGTCTTCTTCATAGCATCCTAAGGTGTAATATCTTAGTGAAATATCATACTACAAATCTCCCCAAACTCAAAGAGGTGCTCATATGGCTCTTCGTGTGGGTTTCCATAAAAATTTGACAACAATGAGAAGAAATCTAGGTCAATTAAGAAGGTCGATAATCTCGATGTAGAAACCAGCTCAACTCCAGAATAAGATGCAGATTGCTCCGTCCGCACTCTTATCTCAGCAACTAGTCGACCCAGATCTTTCATTTGATCTGAAATCAGTCCACAGATCTCGAACCTCTGCTCAGCTACCACAGGTATAACCGACGGCTGACTTGATAGAAATGAAGAGAGAGGGGTAGAAGGAGACGGAGAATACAAGGAAACAAAAGGAGAAGATACTCTGAGGTCATAGAATCACACTCGAAGAAGGACAGAGGACCCAACTCAGGCTCGAGACACGAGACATCTTGATCTGACCTAAATGATCAGGTAGATGTTCCTGGAAGCGTTGTCGTAAGAGTCGTCCTAAGAGATCGTCTAGCCATCATTTTGATTAGACAGATGACTCTTGATTGAATGATTGATCTGAAAGATCTGAGATCTGAAAGATAGGACTCACACCGGACGCAAACGCAAAGCTAACTCTGAATTCACCAACGCAACCCTAGTGATGACCGTAAGAGTTCGGTTATTTATCTTCCCAGTTTTAAGGTTGTTTGGCAATCAAGTCTTCTTATAGATTAGTGAGAGCTGACAGGTGCCTGCAATTTCCCCAGAAGGCTATCCCGAGTTCTTACAAGGAATCACATATTCTCATCCAGTATGGGAGTAAGTACGGACCGTTTCCGGCTACCCATGATACTTGAGGACGGAGCCTTACACAGTATCCTCTAAACCTCCCACTCTGCTAAGGAGACCTGGACCATTTCCGACTACCCGAGAATCCCAACTGAAGAGCAAGTGATTAAATGCATGAACTCACTAATGTTCTGAAAGAAATCCAGACTCTGGTTTTACCTTAAGGGTCGTCTCTCACTCACAAATTTGGAGAGAGTACCTGCAATGCAATTGCAGGGGATTGCTCTCCCAAAACAAGCGGAGTCCTTACGTTTTCTTTTAGAGTCGGATATGTTTAATAGTCCCTGTTTTATTTCTGGTTATAATTTTGTTGGTATTTTAAAAAAATCGTCTAACATATTTTTGTGTCTTTTCGGGTTTGGTCCTAAGTACAAGGAACTAGGTGATTTGACCTAAGCAAGCACCTAGCTACAGTTGCGTAGAGAAGGGAAAAAACTGAGAAATCCTAACAAGTACCTATCCTCGAAAAGTTGCGGTGGTGCCTTGCTCCCCAGGAGTACAACCCTGGTGAAACAAACCCCAAGAAGAAGAGAGGGAGGTACAAGTCGGGATACCCTCAAGGGGCCCTTTTCTACGAACAATGATTTTTTATTACTAGAGATTACAGATAATCGGCTTTGTGGTTCTCAGCTTTGCACCTCAACCTGTGATGTACAAATCAAAATAAAAAAGCCATGAGGTCAGGAAATAAAATGGCGAAAAGAGAAACCCTAAACCTAGGTCTACGGTCTACCCTAGCGTTGCTTCCCCAACAACGGTGCCATCTGAAAAACCGCACCTGATCGGAAGATAACTACGGTCGTCGTATCGACTAGATGGATTTTAGCAAAAAATATTAATTTATTAGTTAATCTTCTTATTTTTATTATTTATACTCCTAAACAAGATATGTATAGTGTCAAGTATGAGAGTGTCGAACTCAAGGATGCAAATTGTTGGTAAACTAGGGTAAAACTATAGAAACTAAGGTTAATTAGGGTTTCCTAATTTTTATTTATTTTAAGATTTTTTTGGATTTTTATTTCATTTTTTATGAATTTTATATTGTTTTTGTACATTTTAAGCATTTTATGATTTTTTATTATTTTAGAAAATATTTTATAATTTTTATTTGATTTTAGTTTTATTATTTTTATTTTTTAATTTTTGTTTTATTGTTTGTGTATATTTTTAAGTGGTCTTTAAGATTTTTATAGATTTTGGTTCATTTTTAATGTTAAAAATTAAATTCTTGTTGAAAACATATTTGTATTATTGGTTTTTAAGAGTAAAAACAATGAGCAAATATTTTTGTTTTATTTTTAATAGAAAGTAGATGAAATTATCTTTAAAATGATATATCGTGCGTTTTAGATAATTTTTATTTATTTAGTTATGATTTTTGCAAGTTTTTTGTATTTTGTATTTTTATTGATTTTAATATTTGATTTTTGTTTTGTTTTTAGTTTATTTTGTAAAATACAGTAAAATATAGTAAAATATATTGTAGGTTATTTTTATTAGATTTTTAAAAGTGTTTTGATATTTTTTATTTTTGAAGTTTGTATATGTTTTTGTATTTTTAATTATTTATTTAATGCTAACAAGTATTTTTATTTTCAAAGTACGATTTTATACTATATTTAGTATAGTATAAGGTATTTTTATGTATTTTTATTATATCTTTATATTTCTTACTTTATTTATTATGTATAGTATTATGTATACTGGCTAGGGGTATGATTGTAATTAATATGAAAGTCTTGGGTGTGTGCATAAATATAAGAAAAATAGGGGCTATGTACGCAAATAGCACCAGCTGAATGTGTAGGATTCATGTGCCTCAATCTGCACCTGGACCTGTTTGCTAATGAAGAAGTTACGAGGGGAAATTTGTAAAACGCCCAAAACAAACAGTGAGGCAACATTGGAAATTTGGATTGTCTGATAAGATCCAGTGGATGTAGAACGAGTATGAATAACTGAATCACGACGGACTCCTCTTTGGGATCCGACGGTTATCATGCAACATGGAAGAGAGCTTGTTCTTCTCCAAAATGTGCGATCAGCGGTGATTTCAGTTAGGTGAATCGGACATGCTACTCCTTGACACTCCAGGTGATACTTTGGCGAGCTTAGATCTTAAGCTTCAGATGGTTCGGTAATGGGAGTGCTTCAAGTCTCAAAAGAGTTTTCTGGTGATCGTCGATCCTTCTTGAAGTCATCAAATCAAACAAAATCTAATCAGTAACGGTGCACAGATCTGGTCGATGCTCGTCTGATGATTACGCGTGGGATTTAAGGTGCTTAGATATGTATTCATCCCACTCTCCAATGCTACGCTCTGCAATTTCAGGCTCCAATTACTGTGTATACAGGAGGTTTTAATTGGCCTGAGCTAATGATGCGATTGATCTCTGGGCTGTCAGATGTTTTTCGTCGTTGCAGCTTGCATCATAATGCTACAGACACCTGACCTGCATGTGAATTTAAGGATTGAGATGGTAGATCTCGGCCTGGATCTAATGGAAATCGAATGTGGATGAGGTAATAATGGATAAGAGATGTGCATGGAACGGAAATCGTATGTGGATGAGGGAATCTAGATTGATCGGTGGAATGAGATGAGATCAAATTTGGAGATGGATGATAGTGGTATGATTTGAGTTGATTTGAAGAAAACGGTACAGGAGAAAACAAAGGGATAAGAGAGAAATCAAAGAGAGAGAAGATAGGGATTGAGAAGAAGAAGGGGGGATAGGAGGGCAGAAGAAGGAAGAGAACTTGGATACGATGGTGCGGATGAATCGTCTTTAGTTGCTGGAGCTCGACAGAGCTCCTATGTTGATGATGGCCTCTACGTCCTCGACACCGACTAAGGATCTCGTCGCAACTTCCTCCTCCTCACTACGATGAAAGAAGATCTCGGAGCTGTCACCTCCACGATGACTCGGAGCTCAATGGATTGGTAAAGGATTGAAAATGGCATATCTGTGCTCTGGTGGGGGGATTCAGCTATTTATAGATGAAGAGGAGTGGCGTCACCACCGTGGGTGACGGGAAGCGCGGGGATGTTAGACAACGACCGACCAACAACCGACCGTTGAGGTCGTTGGTGGCGATTGGCAGTGGGAAGGGAGACGAAGGAGGGAGGTGGGCGTCGGGGAAGATGATGGAGAGATTGGGAAAGTAAGAGAGAAAGAAAATAAAAAATTAATTAAATAAATAAAATTAGCAATAAATCGATAATTAATTACTTAATAATTAATATATATAATTAAATAGATAATTAAGTGCTTAATTAAGGGAAGATATGGAAATGTAAACCCTAAACCATTCCATGCATTGACACGTCAAAGATGGAAGCTTTGCCATGTGCGGGAACGACTAGTGCCATGCAGATAGAAAAGGAAACAGCTCCCAATATTACTTCATTAGAGGGTGAATCAGGGACTACAGAGGGTGTGATCCCGTATGTCCTGGGTACATCGACTCACTCCTACTCAGGGTGCCTTGGATATTTCCGGCCATGCTAACATGGCTTTGGCTGTGGATTTCTCACGGTACTCGAGCACTGATCAATCTTCGGCAATTGATGCAAGCAAGGATATGTTTTCTGCCGGGGGTGGAGGTCCATTTACCTTCGTGAGTTTGGAGAAGCTGGCGAGAGGGTGTTGGGTGCGTAGTGGAAAGTGGGACAAGAGAGGGGGAATGGGCAGGGGAAGTGCGGTGCAGGGATTGTTGAATCCCTCCAGAAAACGACGTCGGTTGGAGGGTGTATTGGGGCACCCGGAGGAAGTTGAGGGAGAAACTGTAACACATGATTCAGAGGAGAGGGATGTGCAAATTGTTTTTGGCTTAATAGAAGGTGGACAGCTGGAAGAAAAGCGGTCGGTCGAAACCTTACGACAACAGATGGCTAAGTGCATTCAGGTTGAGTTGGCGGGGGAAGCCCCCTTTGTTGACAAATGAAGATCATCTCATGGAATGTGCGTGGCCTGGGGCAGCCAGAGAAGAGACGAGCTATCGGATCTTCGCTTGATGATTGGCGTGCAGATGTGGTCTGTTTGCAAGAGACAAAACTGGAGACTTGGGACCATCCTCGATGTAGATCTCTCTCGGGGGCAAGACTTTCAGAATTTAGAACGGTGGCCTCAAATGGGGCATCAGGTGGCATCCTTGTTGGTTGGAATGGTGACTTATTGGAGTTGAGTGACTCGGTGGAGGCTCATCACTCGTTGTCGGTGGTGCTGTTGCGCAAGACAGACAATGTTCGATTTCTCCTTTCTGCAGTCTATGGGCCTTCAGGTGCGCTCGGTGGATCGGGCCTTTGGGATGAGTTACGTCTGGTCCGGGCGAGATATGAAGACCTTCCTTGGATCATTGGTTGTGATTTTAATGTCACTCTTTTACCTTCAGATTGGCCTCAGAATCGAGGTGGGCTGGATCCTGGCTCACTGGCCTTTAGAGAGTTTATTGAGGAGCTCTCTTTAGAAGTCTTTGATGCTTTGAACTCTCATTTTACATGGCGGAATACATCCTCAAGATCTAGGTTGGATCGTTTTCTTTGTTCGACGGAGATGCTGGAGGCCTTCCCGTTGGCCTCTGCTAGGTCCTTGCCGCGTGCTCACTCTGATCATACACCCATTTGTTGGGACTCTGGCGAATCGGTCCGGTTGGGGAGCCTCTTTCGCTTTGAGCGCTCATGGCTCTTAGAAGAGGATCTCAGAGATCGTATTGTTCAGTGTTGGAGGGGGATTGATTCTTCTGGCTCGGCTTTCAGGGATATGGCATCTCGGTTGAAGGCACTTTGGTCCATGTTGGTGGACTATCGCAAGGAGCTCAAGATCCGTCGTAGTGAAAGAAGGGATTTAGCCCAGGTTGAAGTGACTAGGCTAGATATCACCGAGGACTCCAGGGAGCTTTCTGAGGAGGAGAAGACGATGAGGATAACTCACCAACGGGCTCTTTTAGAAGAGGACAAGAAGAGAGAGGTAGAATGGAAGCAACGTTCAAGGCAAACATGGTTGAGGGAAGGAGATGCGAATACACGATTTTTTCATGCGGTAGCAAATGGAAGGAGGCGGGGAAATTTAATCCATTCTCTGGAGGTAAGGGGAGTGCGAGTGGAAGGCGAGAAGGAGATCGAGGCTGCAGTTGTTGAACACTTCATGGATTTGACTAGGAGAGAACACCTCGGTGGAGTTCGTTGGCGTGATAGAGATGTGCCTCGAGTTTCAGATGTCCAGGCATCTCAGTTGATTTGCCCTTTCACCCTTCAGGAAGTCCGTACAGCAGTCTTTGATCTTAATACAGATGGTTCTCCAGGGCCAGATGGTTTTCCTACTTTCTTTTTTCGTGAATTTTGGGATTTGGTGGGTCAGGACGTGTTAGCTGTGGTGGAAGAGCTGAGGGGGGAAATCGTGGTTTTGATCGGTTAAATCGGTGCTTACTTTTCCTCTTGCCCAAGAAAGAGGTGGTAGTTAGAATTGAAGACTTCAGGCCTATTGCGCTTTCAAATGCAATATACCTCATTGTTGCGAAAGTCCTTGCTAATAGGTTGCATGTTGTTTTGGGTGATATTATCAGTGACTTCCAGACAGCTTTTGTTCCTGGGAGGCTTATGATGGATGGTATAATCATTGCCTCAGAGATTGGTGCTGATTGGAAAAGAAGAGAGGTCAAAGGTTTACTTTGGAAAACTGACTTCTCCAAAGCGTATGATTGTGTTAGCTGGAAGTTTATCTGGGCATCGCTCTCCCGACGTGGTTTCCCAGATGAGTGGATTAGCTGGATGAAGAGATGTGTGACGACGACTTCTTGCTCAGTGTTAATTAATGGAAGACCAGAGGGTGGATTTTTCCAGCCGCAGAGGGGGGTTAGGCAGGGAAGCCCGCTAGCTCCTCTTCTCTTTGTTATTGTGGCAGACGCGCTGTCAAGGATGGTCACTCGTGCGGTGGAGGGAAATTTTTTTCAGGGTTACAATTCAAATGATTTATCTATCCCAATCTTACAGTATGCTGATGATACAATTTTGTTTGTGGAAGGTGGAGCTCGTGAAGCTGAGTGAGTTGCTACAGTATTGGAGTTGTTTGGGGCTGTCTCAGGGTTTAAGCTCAATGAGGAGAAATCAGTTTTTGTTCCCTTTGGTCTTCTAGAGGAGGAGATCGAGGCATGTGGGACATTCCTGCGCTCACAACGGGGATCTCTACCAATCACCTATTTGGGGTTACCACTGGTGGACGACCGTCTAAAGCAATCACATTGGTTACCTGTGATTGAGAGGTTTGAGCGCAAGCTTGCGTGCTGGCGTGCTTCTTGCCTATCACGGGGTGGACGCTTGGTGCTCTTGAGGTCGGTACTCTCTGTGATTCCTATTTTCTTCCTATCATCTCGCTTGCTCCCAATAGGGATTAATAGACGGTTGGAGTCATTGATGCGTAGATTCTTTTGAGCTGGTACTCCGCTGGTTAGTTGGAAGATTGTGACGCTTACTGAGGTAGATGGTGGTTTGGGAGTCCTAAACCTTGAGGTGATGAACAAGGCCCTCCTAACTAAGTGGATCACTCGTATTTGGGGTGGAGGTTCAGATACTCTTTGTTTACTAGTGAGGAGGATTTATGGTGTGACAGGTAGCCTAGAATGGCATCCCAGTAGAGTGGTAAGGCCTTCCAATTTTTGGCGAGGCGTGTGCGCAATACTTCCCCAGATTTCTCCATATCTAAATCCGGTGCTGGGGGATGGTGATGAAGCCACTTATTGGACTTGGGCAGATGGTGCTTTTACTGTGAAAAAAGCTTACAAAGTTTTATATACAGCCTTCGTTTTTGATCCAAGAATTGCAATGCCAGTATTAGGGCAGTTATGGTCTTGGAGGATTCCTAAAAGAGTGAAAGTTTTTCTTTGGCTGTTCGGGAGAGAGCGAGTAATGACTGGTGCTCGGAGGTCCAGACTTTTTGGTGCTAACGGCTCTTGCAAATGATGTGGAGAGGAAATAGAGGATGCAGATCATCTGTTCTTCCGTTGTTCCTCCTCTAGATAGATTTGGGCAGGGGCCAATTTACCTACTATTGCATCCTCCGGGGTCAGAGATTTTTGGGAATCCATTGGGTTTCCCGGAACTTGCACAATAATGGAGAAACTTAATACGATATCTATATTGTGGGCGATATGGTTGGCAAGAAATGGAGTTATTTTTCGAGGGGAGAGATTTTATATTGAAAATGTATTAGAACATTCCAGACTCATTCGTGGGTCTTGGTCACTGTAACCTTGTACCTACTTTGTGAATATAAGTTTTTGGGTGTCCACCTTTACGGTTTGACACCCTTTTTCCTTCAAAAAAATAAATAATTGCTTAATAAATAAATAAATATAAATTAATATTTAATTAAATTGGATAATAAAATAATAATAATAATATAAATTACGGCTAATTGTCCATGATACCAATACGGTTCCGAAACCCACATTTTTCACATTAACTCTGATTTTAGCAAAATTAATGTCATTTGTAGATAATTAAATAATATGAAGTTCTGAGTTTGCCCAATTCGAAGTTCGTATGGTCGAGTTATGAGATCCAGAAAATTTAGGTAACGGCTTTGAGGCTTTGAGTTTTATTGGTATTTTGACTTCGTTGTATATATATTTTTATATTTTTCTATACATTTTCAGAACTTTTTTGAAAAGAAGTTAATTTAATCGGATTTACAATTAATTAATTAAAATCTGAGAAGTGTCTACATATAGTACAAGTATACAATGGGGCCTAAGTGTCAAAACTCACCGATTTTATTTGAATATTTTTTTGATAATTTTATGAAAAAGTATTATTAATAAAATGAAGTTTAAAAGTGAGTTTGGTCCATTTGGAGTTTTCTATAATAATTATAATCCTAGGAAGTCGGCTTTTGCGGTTTTTATAGTTCATTATAGTTAATTATGTTTGTGACGAAATATTTTTCTGATATTTTTATAAAATAATATATATTTTTTGAACAATTTTTACAAAATAAGTAATTTGATTTGGAATCATCTAAGTGATAAATAAAATAGGTGAAATATTTACAATATGAAGAATGAATAAATTATATTTTTGATCTTGATTTTTTTTATTATTTTTATAGGTTAGGATCCTTATCTCTTCCTACTTATTTATTTTATCGATCACGTCAATATTGACTTGGTCTCGGGGTTAGGATCAGTCTGTATATAATACATATCTCCAGCCTTCTTTTCTTTTATTTTTCTTTTTATTTTTGATAAAATAAGTGTTAAATATATAAATTAATATTTCATGGTTAGAATGTTAATTAATTGGAATTAGAGATAATTTACATGTATATTATCAAGGATTTTAACCAAAATGAAAGAATAAAAGCGATGGATCAAATATTCATCAACATGCATGTTGATTTACGCTTTGGATGCTCATAACTTGATAGGATCCAACATACATTTCTCCGCTAAGGAATTTTTGATTCGATTAAGAATCCATTAGGCATTCACCCTATGATATGTGTTAGGATAACTCGTGAAATAGTCATGTATGTTCTTCTAGAGACTACTGTCTCATACGATATTTGTATCTTGTACTCCTTTCTCTCTTAGTGATTCTCTTCTCTCTTTTTTGTTTGCTTTTCTACTTGAGATGAGTTTTTCCATGTAAAACTCTGAATGATGCTTTGTGGATTATTTTTTTATGGGAATCGTGTACACTAGTTTTTTTTCTTTTGCTTCAAAAATCGTTAAATATTGGACAAAGGATTTAGATATTCCACCCCCTCCAACCCTGAGATATATTTCTTTCGGCATTCGAAGTTTAAAGTTATATCACTCGGACAACAACAACAACAAAAATGCAAGGAATGGTGGTGTTAAATACACTACGTGAGAAGCTATTCATAAACAGTATACGCAAAAAATCAACATGTATTAATTTCACGCCTATTCGCTCATGTTAGAAGCCCCAACTGAGCATTGATCTCCTCGACTACAATTAAATGACAAGGAAACCAGAAGCAATAAACCCGTATCTCATGCTCTCAGTTCCGATCATTCGATCTCTATGACATCTGAGAAGTGAGATGCAAAAAAGCATCCTCCGGGCATGGCACTCTTAGCCCACCAATCCGGTGATCGAACCCGAACTCTTCCTCCGCCCGCTCCAGCAGGCTTTGGAACAAAGGGTGCTTCAGGTATGACAACGGGACGACGAATCTCTTCTCGAAATTCTCCCCAACATATACAGGAAGGTGGCCCCTCGGGACGTCCGCGGTCGCACGCTTCCGGCTTAGGGATCGGTTTAGAGCGTGCTTCGCTTGGTTTAGCACCTCGGATCGGATTCCCATCTTTCCACCGGAAGTAGAAGTTTGAATTCAGCACAAGAGTATCCTCAAAAAGGGGGAAGCTGAAGTTTAGAGTAAGGTGATTGCTGTGGAACGCAAGTGTGAGTTGGGGGCGTAGCTATGTGGGTATAAATATATAGTGAGTGGGAAGGTAATAATTAGATGGGGAATGGAAAACTGAAGCATTTCCATGTGATCGAGTCAGTGCAGAGACTTGTTGTTAAATATGTACGTTCTGTACCAGCTGATAGACACAATAATGGTGACTGCAGTTGATTCATTCATTCATTCTGGCATTCCCAATCGCTAAACGGGGGCGGCAGCCGCTGTTTCGGGGAGGACACAGTCTAACATACTTGTTCATCCACCGCAACGATGTTGGACGCATCATCGGAGCACTAGGACCCAGTGTTTGTTTCGGTGCACGGCACCTGCCCTGTGTGAATGGATACATACATGGGGCCAGCAACCCTAAGCTGGAGAGGACGGGAAACGCATGCACCGGTCCCCCAAATAGCTCTTGACAGAAGCTACGATGGGGCAGTCCAACTATGCCATTCACATGCATCCGTTCTCCGTAACATTATCAACCAACTTGAGAAGACCTAACCCTAACGATTGGCTCATGCAATCCAGGCACAAGTTGCTGCATGATAATACAATCTGAAATATTACTTAATTTCAAGTTTACTTTCAACTGGGCTCCACACTGAATAGGAAGGGGTGGCAGTTCATGTGGGCATGCGCCTCGCACTGAAATCAAAGGAGGTATCTTAAATTGGCCAGAAGATGATAGGGTTTCGTCTTCCAGTGGAGTTATAAGACGTGACAGACATGCACATGCCTCCCACCGATCTGTTTTGTCCTCGTTCTCATAAGAAGCTGTGGAAAATGCTTTACATTTCAATATTAATCTGTTCTGGAAATTCAGAGCTTTCAGCTGGAAAGTTATTGATATGGTTGACTATTCCTTGAAGTTATTAAAAAATATTATCTCATTTTTAATGAGATTTATGAACTTTGAAAGTTATCAATCTAGTTGTCGGGTGTTCTAAATTAGTAAATTCGACAACCCTTTTTTGTATTGATCAATGGTACCAATACTATTACTGTGTAGATATACCAGCGTGCGCTAAGCAATAACATATATATGAAAAACCACATGCATGTGTGTAAACTGTAAACAATACTACACATGCAAATTTTTACAAAGGCATTGCATTGAAGTAGGAATAAGATATTAATAGTGTATGTTTTTGTTCCTAAAAAGAATAATTTTCTTTGTAGGTTGGGTGAAAAATCGATCGATCGACTACTCTAAAAGAAGAATAGTGTCGCTGTAATGATCGGTTGAAATTCACAGAAAAATTAATTTTGTTATTTAAACTCCTAAACTCAAGTGTATAGCGTTAGGTATGGGAGTATCGAACTCAGGGAGGCAAACTGTTCGAAAATAGTGTTAAGCTATAGAAAATTAACGTTTTATGGTTTTCTAATTTTTCATTTTTAAGGAATTTTCTGGATTATTTTTTATTTTTATGAATTCTATATTGTTTTTGTAATTTTAAATATTTTATTTTTTATTATTTTGGAAAATGTTCTATAATTTTTAATTTGTTTCTTATATTATTATTTTTATGTTTTTAATTCATTTTCTTGATTTTATTAATTTTTAAGTGTTCTTAGGATTTTTTATGGCTGTTGTGTTATTTTTAACATGAACAATTATGTTTTTATTGAAAATTGTGAGGTAATTTTGATTTTTAAGATAGAAAACAATGAAAAACTATTTTTCATTTATTTTTTGAAAAATATGAGAAATTATATTTAAAATGATATGATATGCATATTTGTGTGATTTTCATTTATTTAGTTATGATTTTTCAAAGTTTTTATGTATTTTATATTTTTTATTTATTTTAATATTCGATTTTTATCTTATTTTTTATTTTCTATATAAAATATGTTAAAATATACTATAGGTATTTTTTATAGGATTTTTAAAGATGTTTTATATTTTTCTGAAAAAATGGCAGAAGGATCTCTCGGTGGGGGTTGGGTGCTTATTTACAGGGATATATAGCTTGGGCTGCATGCAGCCGACTCTGGTCATCGTCGAGGGGTACATGCATCGGAGTAGTTGGAGGAACGACCCCCACAACTGGTCCTTCAAGCCAGTGGTGCAAGAGAAGGTCGGGCGACAGGTCTACGCAAGGGGGAAGAAGTGAGGAGTCTGGGAAGAAAGATGAAAAAGTGGGGAGAGAAAATGAATTAAAAATGAAATTAAATTAAATTAAATTAATATATAATATAATATAATTAATAATGAGTTAAATTAATAATTATATTAAATAAATTAATTTAGATATAAATATATATATTTAAGTAATTAATTAAGGAGTTAATTAAGTAAATAATTTATTAAATAACGAAGTACATAATTACTTAATTAATTAAGTTAAAAAGTAATAATAAATAAATAAATGAACTATTATTTATTTTAATTTAGTAAATAGGTTGTTAATAAAGTATAAAATATGTTAAGTAAGAGATAATAATAAATTACGGTACATTGTACAATATACCAATACAGTCCCGAAACCCACATTTTGCATAGTAACTCTGATTTTAGCAAAATAAGTGTCATTTACTAGATAATAAAATAATACAAACTTCAATACAGAGTTTGCCTAATTTGAAGTCCATATGGTCAAGTTATGAGGTCTGGAAAATTTAAGTAACAGCTTCGTGACCTCGAGATTTATTGACATTTTAACTAAGGTTATTTTTTATATTTTTTGTAATGATTTTTAGAAAAATTTTAGAAAATAAATAAAGTTAAATAGAGTTACGATTAATTAATTAAAAATTCAGAAAATTTCTACATATGGTACATAGAGACAATTGGGCTCGAACATTAAAACTCACCCATTTTATTCTAATATTTTTTTGATATTTTTAATAAATAGTATTATGTATAAAACAAAGTTTAATAGTGAGTTTGGTCCATTTTTATGTTTTCTACAAATAATTATGAACCTCGAAAGTCGGTTTTTACGACTTTTTCAGTTCATTGTGAATTTTTTATTAAATAATTTTCTAACATTTTTATAAAATAGTATATATTTTTAGAGAAACTTTTGTAAAAGAAGTATTTTTGTTTGAAGTTATCTTAATGATAAATAAATTAGGTGAAATATATACAATGTGGAAAATGGATAAAGATATTTTTATTATCTCGATTTTCTGATATTTTTATACATTATGAACCTTATCTTCCCCTACTTATTTATTTTGTTGACCAAGTCAATATTGACCTAGTCTCGGGGTTAGGATCAGTCTGTATATTTTATATGCATCCTTCTTTTTCTTTTATTTTTCTTTTACTCTTTATTATTTTATTTTAGATAGAATAAGAATTAGTATATAATATTAGCAACTGTGGTTAGATGTTAATTGATAAAAATTAGTGATTATCTACATGAATTTTATCAAGGATTTTAACCAAAATAAAAGAATAAAGGAGATGAATCATATATTCATCATTGGGCTATATTATTGATCGTATGATGAGCCGAAAATCGACGCGACTAAGGTGGAAAATAAATCACAATGTCGTTGTCCTTAATCGATCAATTCGGTCATCGAGAAAAATAAATTGAAACCACTTAATAAAATAGATGAATCAAGAAATTCAATGTAAGCGGTCTTTTCGCTATTCTTTTTACCTGGTATAGCGACCAGGGTCGAACACAAGGAGCACAATTTAAAAACTTAGTCAAATTTCAGAGTTAATTTTTAGTGGTTTTTGACTTATATATATATATATATATTTGTATTTTTTCGAATAAGCACAAAATGCACAGAAACACACACACAATACTCTTTTTGAATTTTTCTAGATTTTTCTACAATTTTTATAAGATTTTTCGTATTTTGCAATTTTTTTGATTTTTATATATGGAAAAAGCACAAAAATTGGACAAAAATTAAAACAAGTCAAAACACAGCTACAGGAATTTTTATGGAATTTTTAGGCAATTTTTATATTTTTTTATGAATTTTCAAAGTGTAGGCAGAGAAAAAGATACAAAAACACTACTTTTGATTTTTTAAAAATATCAAATAAAGTCAAAATGCTATGAAAATTTTATACAATATAGTACACTACAGCAGGAGTATGCACGAATTTTTGCAAAATTTTTCGAAACATAAAATTTATTTAATCACAAAAGGCATGCAAATTCAAGTTCTACAGTACAGGGACTAAGTTGCAATTGTTTAAAGTTATTATTCGAAGAGATAACAGAATTAAATACTGATAAGAGATTGCAATTTACCCATTAAGCATGTGCGGGGCATGTGACTTGAATTAAAAGCTCTCACAGAGGTAGTTTTGAAATTCGCAAAACCTGCAGAGACGTACTTGTAATTTACCAATTCTTTTTTTTTGTTATATCTCTAGGGCTTCCTTTCTTCTTCGTTCTTTCAAATGGGAAGAGTCATCCGACGTCGCTGCCGTAATCGAGGAGGAGAGAGGGAGGCGCGCCGCCACGCGCGGGTGGAGATGGCGGAGGGCGACGCCGCCGACAGGTGCTGAAGGAGGCACGGCGGCGCCGCTGCTGTCGGAGGGAAGCGCGAGAGGCGCGGACGCCGCGTGGCCTGGGTGCCGCCCTCGCGCAGGAGGGGCGCGGTGGAGCGCCTGCGCGGGAGGAGGGCTCCGTGCGTGGTTGGCGTGGCGCTCGAGGCTTCGAAGCAGGGAGAGGTGCGGGCCGCGTTGGACCGCGCGGATCGCGGTCTGGTGGTGCTGCGGGAAGGGGGCCGGCGCACCGGCTGAGAGGGGTCGCGATGGAAGTCGACGCGCAGGCGGTTGGGCTGCACGGCCTGCGTGTAGGAGGGGGACGCCTGGGGGTACGGTCGGCTGCACGGGCCCGCACGCGGTGGAAGATCTAAGAATGTTTTTTTTATTTTATTTTTTTTGCTGCAGGAAAATGTTAAGAAAAATGTTTTTTTTATTAATTTTTTATTACTGTAAACACAAGTCTGTACTAAGAAAGAAAGAAAAATTATTTTTTTTATTTTTTTATATTTTCCTGCAAAATAGAACATTAGATACAAAAGTAATTTTTTATTTTCTTTTTATTATACCTGCAAAACAAATGTTAGAGGAAACAAAGAAAAAAATTATTTTTTATTGTATCTTGCAAAAACAAGGATCAGAAAACAAGATACATTTTTTTAATTTATTTATAAACAAAATGAAGTTGGTGAATGGGCGGATCTTATGATGCGATGGAATAGATCCGTGGCTCCGGTCACCGTGCGTGACCGGAGGTGGAAGGTTGCGCGAGGTAGAAAAAGAAATGTGATGGTCCAGATGTGAGATGAAAAATCGGTGTCGGAGGCGGAAAATATGTGGTGGAAATTTTTGATATTTTTAATCTAAAAATTACTCCCTACTCCTACGCTAAGATCTAAATCTATGATTACCTAGAGAAAAAGACAAGTAAAAGTGGATCTCACCTCGGGGATCGGACAAGCCATGATGGCCTCGACGAAGCACAAATCTCTGTCACCGACTGGATCGGAGGCTAGGACCCTCTTCAACAAGAAACCTCTCGGAAACTGGGCTCCTCTCCGCCAAAGATTGATCAAGTGTGAATGAGGGAGGAGGAGCCCATTAAAAAGAGAAGAAAATCAAAAATGGAAGATATTCACAAATGAGGAAAGTGTTTATTGGTTAATTAAATAAAATAATTGAATGAATAAAATAAATAATTAATTAAAAACGAATTTCGTAATTAATTAAAATAAATAAATTAAATAATTCCCAAAAATCAATCAACCACCTTAATGGTGGCTATTTTAGGCACAAAATCAAATCTTTACATAAAAGGTAAGTTATCAAATCAAATGAATTCAAATAAACCCAATAAATTAAATAATTACATATGATTTTCGTAATTAAATAAATTAAATTAATTAATGTGAGATAATTATTTTTTGGTAATTTTTATTTAGGGAAATTAATTGTATACATATATTATACACATATAATACAATATACATAGGTACAAATAAGGAAATATTTTTATAAAAGATTTTTTAATTTTTTATCTTTTTTTTTATTTTTTTTATTTTTAATGAAAGTAGTATTTACAAATATATACATTATAAAAATAAATATGAATATACAACAAGTATATGGGAAAACTGTACAAAACACCCCAGAAAACCGACTTTTTAACCGTAACTCCAAAAATAATGAAACCACAGCCATTTGAAAGATAATTTAATTTATAGTATGATGGAAGTGAGTTTGGTTCAATTTGAGCTTGTGTGGAGCCGGAATTGATGTTTCAATTATCACTTTGTGGCTTTTTCTGGGTGTAATTATTTGCAATATATACAATATTTTATTTTACAAATATTTTTATTATTTACAACACAATTTTATTTACAACTTTTATTTACGAAAATAATTAGTTTGAGGTCACATTATGTACAGATATAATAATGTAAGTTTTGTATAAATATACATGAAAAATATTTACAAGATATTTTTGATTTTTCTGACAAACGACCCTATCTCCCCCTACTTTATTCTTGGTCGATCAGGTCAAGTCTTGACCTTCTCTCGGGGTTTGGGTCAGTCTGTATTTATTGCATAACTACATCCTTTATTTTTGTTTTCTTCTTTATTCTTTTATTTATGTACAAAAAGTGTTAAAAATGCAATTTTAACAAATGCATGCAAAATGGTAAAATTATGAAATTAATGGGTATTTACATGTGTTTGACTAAGAAAATGAAGCTAAAATAAAAGAATAAAGGCGATGAATCGTGGATTCATCATTCCCCTATACTTTACCTTTTCTAGTCCCTTAGCAAACACTTATTTGAAAAATAAGTGAAAACAAAAATAAAGAAAAGAAAAAGGAAAGAAGTTAGAATAATGTTGACTTTTAAGCTTATCTTCATAAAAATGTAGTCTGGAGCTCTGTCGGACCTTTGGATTATTAGTGTGTCGGAACCTTAATGGGATGTGGATTTAAAACCTAACATACTCTAAGTTCCACAAGACTCCTATTCAGGTCTCCTCAATCGTCAGATCAGAACAAGTCTACATACACGAATTCTTAGGACTATGAAATTTTACTTGTACGGTGTAAGTGAATATAGCTCCTCATCTCAGAAGTAACAAAGAAACAGCCTCTATCAACAAGGTAACTCTAATCCCCCGGTCTAGCAACTCTTTCCTCGAGAAGCGGGGTATTCCCTTCTAAGTTCAAGTGCAATTGGCTCAGGAAGAGGGGGAATAAGAGGTATAGACTTTTGGGAGCTCAACCAGTGTAGCTAAGTCTCCCGCTGCAAGCTTCATGAGATGGAATCCATGAGTCTTTAAGCTTTTGCTTATTTGCACTATATACATACTCCGGTGGGATTATCATTTTCTATCAGACCCACCACTTTTTTTGGAGTTCTTTTTTCTTTTTGCTTTTTTTTTCTTTTTTTTTCTTTTTTTTTTCAAGTGCATCTGTACAACATATCTACATGGTGCAGCATATATACAAGAAATTTTCCTCTTGAGCCAGTAGACTATCCCTCTTTTGAAGCTTTATTGCAACCCACAACTTCTGTCTTTAGACTTCATCACCACTAGACCAAGTTGAGACGCACTTCCTTCACTAGAAGAAGAAGAGAGGTTCCGCCTAGAAGTACTACCCTCATATGCTACCCCAAGCCAAAGGAAACTGCCTCCTCACCACCTCCTCCATGAAGAGCTACGTGTAAAGTGCATTGTACAAGGTAAGCCACGGTCTGAAAGAATCATGCGTGTGTTGTTAAATATTCTACTTAGACTCATCAAGATGACACGTGAACATAGTCGTGTGGACCCAAAGAATTAAGTCACTAGGACCTGAAAAGTCTTAACTCCACATCTTATAAGGTTCCTCTGAAATTAAGTGGATTAAGGTCCAACTAAGCTTCATTCTTCAAATTTATTCCAGACTTAGTTTAATCGTCAAGACTATCCTGAAAAATGCACATGCCAATGCAAGAAAATATGTACAATGCATAGAGAAAACAAAATCTTTTTTTTTGAAACAATTTTCAAAATTTTGGAATTTTTATGGACTTTTTTTTTTAAAAAAAATTGATGCACATGCAAAAGGTTTTTTTTAATGCAAAAAGTTAGTAATACATACAAATATATACAAGAGATTTTTTTTTGGAATAAGACTCATATTTACACAAGAGTGAGTTGATTATTTTGCAAGAATTTACAACTTGAGTAATTTATACAGGTATATACACAGTTGGATTTTTTTTAATTTTTATTTTATTCATTTTTTTATTATTTTTTTATTTTTTTTTGTGATGCATATATTCCTCAAATTTATTTGAAAATAATTTTACAAATAATTTTGAAAACTATAGTCCAAAATAATTTTGCACACAATTTTACAAACATTTACACACATTTAAAAACTATTTGGCAAACATTTTTTGAATAGTATATATAGATTTTCAATATAATTTTTCAACCATTTTTCCAAACATTTGCAAATAGTTTTAACAAAATCATTTTATTTCACACAAAGAAAAAAAATTTTTACAATCCACAATATTTTTACAAAGGTTGAAAATATTTTTCAAACATTTTTCAAATAGTTTTCAAAAGATTTTTCAAATAGATTTTCAAACTACTTTCAAAATATTTTTCAAAATATTTTAACCTGACTTATTAGCCAGTATGTACAAGGAAAAATTTTGAGGAAATTTATGCATCTTTTTTTTTAATATTTACACAGTATTTTAGCCATATTAAAAATATGAAAGTACGGGTTATGGCTAAAGTATATATACAATATATACGACACCCCTATACTTAGCTCGAACTATGTCCTCATAGTGATCAAAGAGCTGGAAATAAAGACATAACTCGTGCTTCGTATAGAAAAAGTGAGAAGAATAGTATACTACAACGACGAATAAAAGAATAAAATCAATAGAAGTCGGTGATCCCCCTATACTTAGGATTAAGTAATCCTAAGTATAGCAGACTGTACACAAAGGGGAAAACCGAGGGGTAGAATGTACTGGGTTTACCCCCCCTATACTTAGGGTAAAATATCCCTAAGTATAGGCAGCAAAACAGAGGTAAAAAGAATCAAAAGAATAATCACAAATCGGACACCCCCCTATACTTAGGGTAAAGTGCACCCTAAGTATGGATTGATCATGCGATGGAGATGGGGTGTGAGACAAAAAGAATGTATGATATTGACAGATGGTCTATACAGATGTGAGTCGATCAATGTTGAGGTGCCTCTCAACAAGCGCTAGAGTTTACGCCCCTAGCTGGGCGTAAATGTTAGGATAACGCCTTGTCAAGGTTCAGGACGGCATCTGTCAGACGAATACCGTACTGTCGTCGCAGTCTCGGCGGGAGAATAACGACGAGTTCAACAGAGTAAATGATAACACCCAGATAATCAGTCAGGCGGGTGTTTGCTACCGAATCAAGATATGGGCAGATGAAGTCGGGCTCCGGTAGCACAAAAGAAATCGTCGGCTCAAGGTCTATATGGAGTGACAGGGCAGAACCGAAGAAGTCGAACGCGGAGAAGGAAGGATCTGTCAGGGAATCCTCCACGTCAATCACAGTCTCGAATAGATACGGAAGATCAAGATCAAGAGACTCACTAGAAAGGCTGATATCCGATGCATATAATGTAGACAAATCAGTGAAATCATCGAATACCTCAAAGATCGGGTCATCCTCGCGAGGGTCGTCGAGGAGAGAATCATCAAACTCATTATCAGAAATATCAAAATACTCGGTCTCGTGATCCGATAGATCGGATGCACTCCCAGAAATTGAAACCGAGTACACATGGTCCATGGCATCCTCCCGCAGATAACCCTCGGGGAGTAATGCCGAATCATAAGGAAACTTGGGATCAATGATGTCGAATATCATGTCCTCGAAAAATGTATCGACCTCATCAAAAGGGAGGACACATGGCTCAAGTACGGGACTATCAAGTTCTGTAAAATCCAAAATCGGTCCCTCATCAAACTCTCTATGCTGAGATGAATCCAAATGTATCTCCGAATCTGAGAAGATCTCCTGAAGACAAGACACTGTATTAACTATGTATGGATACTGGAAAGAATCAGAGAATGGTTGAGATGTGGGTTCCTCCTCTATCTCTTGGGATCCTAGCAGATCTAGAATCGACGAATCTTCTACGTGATAGAGCGGGACTGGCTCAAAATCTGACTGTAAATCTAATTGGTCCTCAACCAATGTCCAGTTTTGGGAACTCACAACAGTAGGCAACACATCCATCAAATGAGAAGTTGTAGCATCCATACCCTCGGATCTGTGTGTGCTATCAAGATCAGCATGGTGTGTCACACACTCAACAATTGTCATCTCTCCGTCATGTGTTGTCCAAAATAAATCATCTGGTGTATGTGCAAGATCAGAAAGTGTATCCAAGATGGTCTCAACAAAATCCAAATCAGGACAATGGTGTGAACCACTACACGAGGTAATGACATATGATATCTGCTCTGCGGTCCTCCCCCTCATGGCGATATGGATAAGGTCAGTCATCGAAAATCCATGATCTGGAAATTGCCTCACAAGTTCTCGTAACCTCAACCATGAATCTCTCAACGACTTTTGGGGGTTAACAGAAAAATCACGAATACATGACCGCATCATCTCTGCTCTACACTGGGGGTAAAATTTCTTCAAAAATAATGATCGTAAATCTCCCCATGTAGTAATCTTCCTTCCCAATCGTCTATGCCAACTCTTGGCTCTACTCTGAAGTGTAAATGGGAAGGTAATCAGCATCATGTCCTCAGAAGTGATATCCAAATATGATCGTGATACACAAAATCCTCAAATTCATCGATATGCAAATAAGGTTCCTCATGCATTTCCCCAAAAAACTTAGGCAGTAGATCAATTAACTCTAAATCCAGAACAAAGGGTCTCAAGGTAGAAGCGGACTGGACTTCATGATCTGTGTACTCATCCAATGTCCTAGGATACAAGTCATCTAAAGCTCGCAACTGCCCCATTCGATTGCCTATGGGATGCACTCTCATCTCAGTAATGTGAACACCCATGTCTCGTGTTTGGTCAATCTGGTCTCTGTGGGTGTCACTCACAGCACGTCCCAAATGGGAGGGTGGGTAGGGAGAAGAGGAGAAGTCGGATGGGGTTCCAACCGCTCAAGAGAGTGAACGTGAGTGATGGGCGTGAAATGAAGAAGCCTTAAAATTCGGCTGGAATGGAAAGTGGCCCATCGTTATGAGAGGAAACTGAAGGGAGGGATGGAGGGATAGAAGGGAGTGAAAGAAAGAAAAGGCAGCAACGAAGAGAGAGATAGAAGGGAGGGAGGGTGGGTTAGAGACAGAAGGTGACTGCTAATGATAGAGGAAGATGATTGTAACCGACTCACACCAAAGACATACAAAACACAAAGCAAACCCCCAGTTCACCAACTCAACACAAAGTGAAGACTGTGAGATTCAGTCCTTTATCTTTTCAATTTTAGAGTAAGGTGATCAACGAAAGTTGTACAAACACTTAGGAGGCTTGAATAGGATTTGGGCACTACTCCTTAGTATGTACGCGAGCGAGTAAAAGAGTAAACAATGAGGGGATTGCTCTCCCAGTACAATGAAGTGGTCAATTACGTTTAATTTTAGGGTCAAGTTCAATTAGCAGTCCCAATTTTTTATTTTTTGGTTTTTCTATTTTTTGGAATTTTTTTTTCAGAAAATAACGCCTAACGAGCTTTTTGATTTCCTCTTTGGTTGATTTGAGTCCAAAAACAGGGGGAGGAAGTCGAAAAAAAGCCAATGCACGGTCAAACACAATGATGCATGCAGAGATAGAAAATGCGTACCTTACTCCAGCACTCTACATGCAATATGATCCGCGCATAAAATTAAAGACAGAATATAAACTAACTATATGATGCACGAAGAAATCGGCCTTACACAAGCAACTTCTATTGATCGTGAAGAACAATAGTTAGTTAACCGAATCGAGTCCGGAGTCCGATCTTGGGTGTCACTCGGTGCCCGCCACAACGGGTCCTGCCAGCGCTGTATGTGACTCCTCACGGCACGTGGTCTCAAATCCAATTAGACTAACTTTTTCAATTAATTTTAGTAAGGTCCAATTACGTTCTATAGGAACAGATATTCTATTAGGTGTTGGGCCTTAGAAATTTTACGTCACAATCAATCAAAATTCCTACGTCTAGGGGCTAAAATTGCGAGAATCAAGTAGTAAGTTAGGGCGTGAAATCAAAAACACGGAAAACAGCGGTGAGGTCCCCCAAGTGCACCGGTACTTGGCGAAACAGACCCCGAGTAAAGTCCAAGTCCACAGGTTCAAAGTCCTAAATTATTACAAGAATAATTGTTCTCTCAAATAAAAAAAATCTTCTTCTCCTCCCTGCTCTTCTTCTTGTGCGGGTCCTCCAAATAGTAAACTCCAAGTCGTCCAAGCAGTACCTCGCACAAAAATCAAAGAGAGAAGGTCAGAAAGCAATTATGATATAGAGACAAGATAGAAAAATGACTACAAAGCCGTGCTCCCCGGCTGCGCGGGCCCGCACGCGGTGGACGATCTAAGAATGTTTTTTTTTATTTTTTTTGCTGCAGGAAAATGTTAAGAAAAATGTTTTTTTATTAATTTTTTATTACTGTAAACACAAGTCTGTACTAAGAAAGAAAGAAAAATTATTTTTTTTATTTTTTTATATTTTCCTGCAAAACAGAACGTTAGATACAAAAGTAATTTTTTATTTTCTTTTTATTATACCTGCAAAACAAATGTTATAGGAAACAAAGAAAAAAATTATTTTTTATTGTATCTTGCAAAAACAAGGATCAGAAAACAAGATACATTTTTTTAATTTATTTATAAACAGAATGAAGTTGGTGAATGGGCGGATCTTATGATGCGATGGAATAGATCAGTGGCTCCGGTCACCGTGCGTGACCGGAGGTGGAAGGTTGCGCGAGGTAGAAAAAGAAATGTGATGGTCCAGATGTGAGATGAAAAATCGGTGTCGGAGGCGGAAAATATGTGGTGGAAATTTTTGAGATTTTTAATCTAAAAATTACTCCCTACTCCTACGTTAAGATCTAAATCTATGATTACCTAGAGAAAAAGACAAGTAAAAGTGGATCTCACCTCGGGGATCGGACAAGCCATGATGGCCTCGACGAAGCACAAATCTCTGTCACCGACTGGATCGGAGGCTAGGACCCTCTTCAACAAGAAACCTCTCGGAAACTGGGCTCCTCTCCGCCAAAGATTGATCAAGTGTGAATGAGGGAGGAGGAGCCCATTAAAAAGAGAAAAAAATCAAAAATGGAAGATATTCACAAATGAGGAAAGTGTTTATTGGTTAATTAAATAAAATAATTGAATGAATAAAATAATTAATTAATTAAAAACGAATTTCGTAATTAATTAAAATAAAAATTAAATAATTCCCAAAAATCAATTAACCACCTTAATGGTGGCTATTTTAGGCACAAAATCAAATCTTTACATAAAAGGTAAGTTATCAAATCAAATGAATTCAAATAAACCCAATAAATTAAATAATTACATATGATTTTCGTAATTAAATAAATTAAATTAATTAATGTAAGATAACTATTTTTTTGATAATTTTTATTTAGGGAAATTAATTGTATACATATATTATACACATATAATACAACATACATAGGTACAAATAAGGAAATATTTTTATAAAAGATTTTTTAATTTTTTATCTTTTTTTTTAATTTTTTTATTTTTAATGAAAGTAGTATTTACAAATATATACATTATAAAAATAAATATGAATATACAACAAGTATATGGGAAAACTGTACAAAACACCCCAGAAAACCGACTTTTTAACCGTAACTCCAAAAATAATGAAACCACAACCATTTGAAAGATAATTTAATTTATAGTATGATCGAAGTGAGTTTGGTTCAATTTGAGCTTGTGTGGAGCCGGAATTGATGTTTCAATTATCACTTTGTGGCTTTTTCTGGGTGTAATTATTTGCAATATATACAATATTTTATTTTACAAATATTTTTATTATTTACAACACAATTTTATTTACAACTTTTATTTACGAAAATAATTAGTTTGAGGTCACATTATGTACAGATAAAATAATGTAAGTTTTGTATAAATATACATGAAAAATATTTACAAGATATTTTTGATTTTTCTGACAAACGACCCTATCTCCCCCTACTTTATTCCTGGTCGATCAGGTCAAGTCTTGACCTTCTCTCGGGGTTTGGGTCAGTCTGTATTTATTGCATAACTACATCCTTTATTTTCTTTTCTTTTTCTTTTCTTCTTTATTCTTTTATTTATGTACAAAAAGTGTTAAAAATGCAATTTTAACAAATGCATGCAAAATGGTAAAATTATGAAATTAATGGGTATTTACATGTGCTTGACTAAGAAAATGAAGCTAAAATAAAAGAATAAAGGCGATGAATCGTGGATTCATCATCGTACATTTAAAATTATTTAAAGATATATGTAAAGAATTTATTTTTATTTTATACAAATAAAATAGATCTGGATTAGTAATAACATATGCAAATACTTGTTTAATAAAATAAAACGGGTCTATAGTGACATGTGTGTGTGTCACTACATCATTCATTATTTGTCATGAATGATCTTCTACCATTGAAATTAACTATCAATGGCATATATGTTGCTATATATGTCACTAATGAAGTTTCTTACAAATAGGAACTATTATATGCTATTTTTATAATAAAAATAATTTTAAAAAATGATTAGTGTAAATTTGATGATAAAGGCAATGTGTAACCATTGCTACATGGACTCGTACTAATGACATATCAACAAAGATGTTGTTTATCATTAATTTCAAGTACACAAAGATAAGTTACATTTTTTTAGGAAAAGAATATTTCATTCATCATTTGCAATAATACACAAAAGGGCCAACCTTTAGAGGATCGCCTCAAGTACTAAGACATAAAAAAGATTCATTAGGGTGAAAACCAATTTTGATAAGGCTAGTGTATTGAAAAATCGCATCCACCCTCCTATTCTACAATAAGAATAGTGTTGATGGGTCGGTCGGGAGGATTTTAGCAAAACATTATTTTTGTTTTATCTAGACTCGTAAACTTTGATTTATAGTGAAAGTACGAGAGTTTCAAACTCAGGGAGGCAAATTAGAGGAAACTAGGGTAAAATAGTAGAAAACTAAGGGTTAATAGGTTTCCTAATTTTTATTTATTTTTAAGGATTTTTCTAAATTTTTATTTAATTTTTGTTAATGAATATTAATTTTATGTTTTTAAATATTTTGAATTTTTTATTTTAGAAATATTTTGTTTTTTACTAGATTTTTATTTTGTTATTTTTATATTTTTAATTATTTTTCATGTTTTTATGAATTTTTAAGAGTTTTTATTATTTTTATTAATATTTTTATAATTTTTAAGGTGAAAAATGAAGTTTTATTAAAAATTGTGAAGCATTGTCGATTTTTAAAATATAATCAAAATGAAAATGTTTTTATTTTATTTTTATTGAAGAATAGTTGAAATTATATTTAAAATGATATGTTGTACGTTTTTTGTTATTTTTATTTATTTATTTATTTATGACTTTCAAAAATTTGTATGTATTTTGTATTTTGTATTGGTTTCAATATTCAATTTTTTTTGATTTTGTGTAAAATATAGTGAAATATACAGCATGTAATTTTTATTAGATGTTTAAGAGTGTTTTTATATTTTTATGGAGTTTAAAGTTTATTATATTTTTTGTGTTTTTAAAAGATTTATTAAAAATCGGTTCTAATACTTATTTAATATTTTATATAGAGTAGTATTAGGTAATGTAATATATTTTCATTGGAATTTTATATATTTTTTATTTGGTTTCAAACTTATTTAATATGTATGTAAATGTATAGGATTAAATATACTAGATAGGGGTAGATATGTAATTTCCTAGAAAGTAAAAGGCGCTCTGCAAAATAATTGCAAAAGAGGGGAGTGCTCGCGCAAACTTCTTGAATTGCACGTGCTCAGTCACGAGAATACACTAGTTGCTGGACCTATTCGTGATATGCTTGAGTTCCAAGGGTTAATCGACAACTTTTCCCAAAATAATTATCCTGACTCATGTGAGGCACACATGATTTGAGTTATTAGGGACCTGTTCAGAATGTCACAACTAACGAGGGTATCCATGCAATTTACCCAAAATTATCATCCCATGCACATGCGAAGCACGTGCCGCCTTAAACGGCGGGTTGAGTGGTTGATGAGCCGAAAATCCCACTATCTGGATCTAATATAAATATTCAGAGTTGCTGTGATCCGAAGAGAGAAATCCGGGCTCAATCAAGAAGAAATGAAGAGCAGATCACCAATAAGAAGAATAAAACAATAGAAGCAAAAATAGTGGCCCTGGTTATGATATTAGCCTGGTGTAGCACCCAGGGAGCACGAATTGGCCTCGCCGCCTATGAAGTAGTCAAATCAAAAAATGAGGGAAGAAAATGTATTTTTGGTGATTTTTATTTATTTTTATATTTTTTTATATTTTTAATAATGAAGGAAAATGGGGAAAAGGTAAATACAAGCACAATCAACAATTTATTTAAACACTCTAGAAAGCTCCAAAAATTCAAACAAAAATATTTTTATTTTTTTATAGGTTTTTTACTGTTCTTGGTGAATTTTTGAGATTTTTATGATTTTTATGTAATTTTCTAAAAATCAAAGAAAACAGAAATACAAGCAAGCTGTCGAGTCAGGCTTGAAAGATCAATTTAAAATATCAAATTGATCTGTAAAAGCCTGAAGGTAATTTTTATAAGAAATAGACACCACAAGGAAAATTTAGAAAAGAGTTTATTATTTTTGGAGTTTTCTACAAATTTTTAGAATTTGTATGAGTTTTTAAGGGTTTTTCAATTTTTAGGGTTTTTATAAATCCAAAAATAGCCAAAAATCATAGAAAATCAAATACACCTGAATTAACAAATCCTAATTTTTTTTAGAATTTTTGATAGAGTTTTTATATTTTTTATGATTTTCTAATCTGGATAGACACAAAAACAACTATTTTTGAATTTTTAAAAATATTAAAAACCCTCAAAATGTACCCAAAAATTAGGGAAATTTTTACACAATAGCAGGAGCCACATGTCCAAATTTCACACAATTTGGGTTAAATTTGCTATTTTATTTAAATCAAACAAAGGCTCACAGTGTACAGGGACCTAAATGTAAAGAAAACAAGTTGCAAGGGCTAAACAGCAACACGACAAGAAACCCCAAGACCCAAAGTGCAAAAAGCCCACAATACACGCACGATGCACGTGCTTCAGGCACGGAAGGACCTACTTATAATTCCTATTTTATAGCATTCAAACAATAACACACAAGAAACTATAGGGTAGAATACGCAATTTATCCATAACCTCACGTGTCGATGCACGTGGACCATAGAAGGACTATAATGCAAATCGAAAGAACATAAAGGTCTAGAATGCAAAAAACTCAAAATGAAAACAACTGTATAAAATATTTACAAGACCTAATCGAAATAGCAAAACAGACAAGGGCCTACAGGAAATTTACCCTTTATTAACACGGACGACTGAGGGGGTGCCACGTGGAAGATCAGACGACTGCTAGGCAAGGGCGCCCCTTCGCTGGATCGAACGGTGAGGAGGAGGCCACGTGGAGATCAGACGGTGATGGATATAGGTCTCCTCTTCGTCTGAACGTGCGGTCCGGATCAAGCCTCGGCTGGATCTGACGGTGGAAGGCTGCTCCTCAAATAGATGGTCTGGATCACACCTGGAGCGTCGGGGACGATCGGACGGCTACTGAAGGTCCTGGATGAACTCGACTCCGACGAACTTCGCTGGAGCACCACGGGGCGCTGGACCTTCTCGGGGGCTGCAAAGATGTGGAACAGAATCGCCAAGGCCTCCCGCAGCTTGTGTACTCCTCCGATGAGACCGGGAAGCTCTGAGGAGCTCCGGCGACGAAGGTGGAGCTGAGCCTCTGTGCACGAACCTTGGACCTCCATGTGAGGTCCCTTTGACCTGCAAAATGGCACGAGAGGACTCCTGGGTCGAGGGCAAACTGCCTCGAATAGGTTAGGGGTGGTGTGGGTGGCTGGATGGGTCGCGGCGAGGACCTCCGGCGAAGCGACGGCGAGGGAGGTCCAGCCTTGGCTCCGGGGCGAGCCAAGGTAGATGTGTGGGTGAAGAACGTGAAGAGGGGTCTCGCGGTCGTGATAGGAAAGTCGGATGGTCGGAATGATGATCGGAGTGGACGGAATCGATCGGAGAAGGCGGCGGAGCGAATTGGGTGTAATCGGAAATTAAAGGAAACTAAGGGGAATAGGGTCTACCTGATGAATGCAATCAATTGGGAATGAGCTCCCGGAGCTCTGGGTCGTCACCTTGAGGGTTTGTCGGGTCCCGAGGCTCGGGCCATCTCGCAACGGCGCACGGCGGCAGATGTCGCCGGATCAGTGGCAGCAAGCGTCCTCTCCTCTCTTCGACACTACGCTCACTCAACTGTCACTCTGGGGATCACAATGGAGGTCCTGGGACGAAGGGGCAGCGCCAAAAATGGCGTGAAATGTGCGGCGGAGGAATGGCTAAATAGTGGAGAGGTTCCGAGAAGAAGAGGTCGGGCAGGGGCACGGCGAAGCTCGGATCCCTAGGATCAACGTCGGGCGTGGATTATGGATGTGGGATCTTCAATCGGAGCCCAGGGTTTGGTGATTAGGAGATCGGATCGATGCGCTAAAATTACGAGAGGTCGGGTCGGTCGCTTGGATCCGCAAGGATGGGGTCCGCGGGGGAGAGTTGACCGGGGGTCAACAATCCCCCGTGGACCAATCACGGGCCAACTTTTATTAATTATTTGATAATTCAATAAAAAATATTAAATGAATTAATTTCGAAAAACTTAAAACATGAAAAATGTTTATTTATTTTTAAGTTATTTTTTAGTGATTTTTATATGTTTGTTTGAAATAAAAATTATGTATTTACAATATAGTATTATTATATATAGGTATATACAATATGGATTTTTGATTTTTGAATTTTTAATTGTTTATTTTTATACAATTATTCCATTTTATATTTATAACATAAAATTTGGAATAATAAGGTATTTTTATTTGATTTTTACTATTTATTTATAGAGGTTAAATAAATAGATATATATACACATATTTACGTGGTAAATATAGAAGGTTGATTTGATCTTTATTTTGTTTCTTTTTATTTTATTTATTTTTATTTCTATGATTTTTATTTTATTTATTTACATCATGGACTGTGGAATGTGTACATATTTTTATTTGATTTTAATTATTTATTTACAAGGGAAAATAAATAGATGTGTGGCTCTATGTACATGGTATATATACAATGACGAAGGAATTTTATTTCTGTTATTTTTCTTTTGTTTTTCCCATTTTTATTTTAATTTTATATTTACAAATATATAGAAATAAATACACACCCATTTTTACTTTTATTAAGAGGAAAATAATTTTTATTTATATACATAGGTATATGCACACATATGAGCTTCCCTATCTCTCTCTACTTGGGATCTTTTGCGGTCAGGCCCATGCTGAGCCCTCCCTTGGGATTAGGTCGCTCAATATTTATTCTAAATATCTCCCTCTTTTTCTTTTATTTCTTTATTCTTTTATTTATGCACAAAAACATGCTAAATATACATATTTACACAATGCATGCTATTTGACAATTATTGCTATTTACGTGAATATACAATGTGTTTTGCATAGGTTTTGTAGCTAAAATAAAAGAATAAAGAGTGGTGAATGGTATTCATCACCCCCTATACTTAACTTTGCTAGTCCCTTAGCAAACACTTATTTGAAAAAGAAGTGCAAAAGAGAAAGAAAAAGAAAAAGAGGAGAAATCAAGGTTGAGTATTAAAGTTTCCTTCATTAAATTGAAATATGGAGCTTGGTCAGACCTTTGGACTATTAATTTGTCGGAACCTTATTTGGACTTAAGCTTAAAACTGAACAGCCTATAAGTTCCACCAATCTATGGACAAGACTCCTCAATAAACTAGATCAGAACAAGTCTACATACACAAACTCTAATGACCATGAATCTTTCCTTGTACGGTGTAAGTGATATGTAGCTTCCCACCTCAGAAGTAACAAAGAAACAACCACCCTCAACTTGGTAACTCTAATGCCTTGGTCTAGCAACTCTTTCCTCGAGAAGCGGGGTATTCCCTTCTAAGTTCAAGTGCAACCGGCTCAAGAAGAGGGGGAAGAAGAGAATGGACCATGGCCAGTGTAGCCATGTATCCTTGGGAGCTCTAACCAGTGTAGCTGAGTCTCCCGCTGCAAGCTTCATGAGATGGAACGTGTATACCATAAGCTTTTGCTTTATTTGACTATGTACACTCCGATGGGATTATTAAATTTTCAATCCGACCCACCACTTTTTTGGAGTTCTTTTCTTTTTGCACATTTTTTTTCATGTGCATTTGTACATCATATCTACATGGTGCAGTATATATACAAGGAGTTTTTCCTCTTGAGCCAGTAGACTATCCCTCTTTTGAAGCTTTATTGCAACCCACGGCTTCTGTCTTTAGACTTCATAACCACCAGACCAAGTTGAGACGCACTTCCTTTACTAGAAGAAGAAGAGAGGTTCCGCCTAGAAGTACTACCCTCATATGCTACCCCAAGCCAAAGGAAACTGCCTCCTCACCACCTCATCCGTGGAGAGCTAGGTGCAAAGTGCTGGTGCAAGTCAAGCCATTGTCTCTGAGAGTTATGCCTGTGTTGTTAAGTGCTCTACATAGGCTCATCAAGATGAAATGTGCTCATAGCCTAGTGGACTCATAGAATTAAGTCACCATGGACCTGAAAAGCCCTAACCCTAAGCCCTATAAGGTTCCTCTTATAATTAGGTGAATTAAGATCTTAATCAAGCTCCATTTTCCAATTTAATTCCAGGCTAGTTTAAATGTCAACTATAATCCAGGAAAAACTGTACAAGTATTTACAAAGATGCTATTTTACAAATATGCAATTTACAAATGTGCAAAATTTTTGAAAAATGTTTGAAAACATGGATGTATGAATGAATGCGAAGTTCTGCAAAATATTTACAAAAATTTACACAAGGTTTTTGCAAACTTTTTGTTTTCAAAACATTTTACAAAAATTTTGTACTATCTATATAGTTTTGATATGAAAATATTTACAATCTATTCACACAAAAAGATTTTACAATCATTTGTACAAAAATAATTTGGTAAATAAATAGGTATGTGCAAGATGAATTTTATATACAAGGGAAAATTTTTTAAATTTTTTGGATTTTTAGGTTTTTATCCATTTTTATTTATTAACACACTCACACAAAGTACGAGTTATGGCTAAAGTATATATGAAATATATACACACCCCCTTATACTTAGCTCGAACGATGTCCTCAGAGTGATCAAGAGCGATGAAGAAGACATAACTCGTGCTTAGTATAGGGAAGTGAAAAGGAATGGCTATATACAAAGACGAATCGAAGAATAGAATGAAGAGAACTTGGTGTTTCCCCCTATACTTAGGATCAAGTAATCCTAAGTATAGCAAGTTGTACATGAAGGGAAATCCGAGTGAAGGATGTACAGGGTCTACCCCCCTATACTTAGGGTGAAATATCCCTAAGTATAGGCAGCAAAACAGGGGTAGAAAGAATCAAAAGAATACCCGAGAGTCCTATATCCCCCTATACTTAGGGTAAAGTACACCCTAAGTATAGCAAAATCATAAGATGAGAGAAGGGATGTGAGACTAAAGAATAGAGTGATATGGACAACTGAATCTATACAGGTTGGAAGAACAGTGATAATCATGTGTAAGATGCAATGGATGTGAGTCAAGAGACCACATCTCACGCAAAGTGAATAGGGGCAACATCAACGACCCGCGGCTCATGATCTAGATATGGCTTGAGCTGCTGGCCGTTCACTCGAAAGGTACTCTCAGAAGACAACTCAGATATGTTGATACTCCCATGGTCGTGTACCTTTCTCACCAAATACGGTCCCTTCCATTTGCTCTGTAGCTTCCCTGGAAATAGACGAAGCCTAGCATCAAACAGCCATACTCTCTGTCCTGGCTCAAACTGCTTGTGGCTGATATGAGAATCATGCCACTCCTTCACTCTCTCCTTATAATGTAGGCTGTTTGAAAAGGCGGTATCACGAAGCTCCTCTAGGGCTGCTAACTCTGCCCTCCTCTGATCTCCTACACTCTCTGGATCCAAAAGTATATCAGTGACTGCCCAAAGTGACCTATGTCTCAGCTCAACAGGTAAATGGCACGGCTTGCCATAAATGAGGCGAAAGGGAGATGTACCCAAAGGAGTCTTGAAAGACGTCTGATATGCCCACAAGACCGAGTCCAAAAGCTGTGACCAATCCTTCTGGTCAGGGCGGACGACTTTCTGCAATATAGTCTTGATCTCCTGTTCGACACTTCAGCAAGACCATTCATCTGAGGGTGGTATGGAGTGGCAACTCGATGGTCTATGTTGAACTCGCTAGTAAGGGCCTTTACCTTGTCGTTGACGAAATGAGACCCCTTGTCTGATATCAACACTCGAGGTATCCCGAACCGTGAAATGATATTCTTCCTCAAAAATCTGCAAACAGTCCTAGCATCTGCGGTTCGGGCGGGGATGGCCTCAACCCAATGATTCACATAATCAACGGCCAACAGAATGTACTCAAATCCCTGACTCCTAGGGAATGGACCCATGAAATCGATGCCCCATGCGTCAAAAACCTCACAGAAGTGAATGGGCTACATCGTCATCATATCACGCTGTCCACAAGTGCCCATCCTCTGACAGTCAGTATACCTCTTCACGAACTCATCAGAGTCCTTGAAGAGAGTAGGCCACCATAGGCCGGATTGGAGCATTTTCTGTGTCATTCTCCTCCCTGAGTGATGTCCTCCTACCTCAAGCTTGTGGCAGTAAGTAAGGACGCTGTGGTGCTCCTCCTGAGGAATGCACCGACGCCAGATACTATCCCCTCCCTCATGGTAAAGGATGGGATCCTCCCTATGGTAAAACTTGGCCTTCGCGAGGAAGGTCTCAAGTTTCTGCCTGGGCCAATCTTGTGGAACTTTCTTGGCGACAAGATAGTTCACAATATCAGCATACCATGGGAGCGAGGCGATAGCAAGGATTGCCTCATCTGGGAAGGTCTCACAAATAGGGTCAATCTGCTCAGAATCCTCAAGACACTCCAATCGGGAGAGATGATCCGCCACCACATTCTTTACTCCAGGCTTATCCTTAATCTCTATATTAAACTCCTGGAGTAGAAGGATCCATCTGGTAAATCTAGCTTTGGCATCCTTCTTTGCCATGAGGTACCTGATGGCGGTATGATCAGTGTATATGATCACTCTAGATCCAATGATGTAAGATCTGAACTTATCTAGGGCAAAAACTACGGCTAGCATCTCCTTCTCAGCGACAGTGTAGTTCCGCTGTGCGACATCCAATGTACGGCTAGCGTAGTGAATAACGAATGGGACTCCATCCCTCCTCTGTCCCAGCACGACCCCACGGCAAAATCGGAGGCGTCCGTCATGATCTCGAATGGGAGAGACCAATCGGGTGGCTGGAGAACAGGAACCTCTATGACACAGCTCTTGAGAGTCTCAAATGACGATAGACACTTATCATCTACAAGGAACTCGGTGTCTTTCGTCAGCAGATCAGTCAACGGTCGGGAAATCCTGCTGAAATCATGAATGAATCGTTGGTAGAAACCAACGTGCCCCAGAAAAGACCGCAACTGCTGCAAGTTGGACGGTGGATTGAGTTTTCTAATGACATCCACCTTGACCTGATCAACCTCCATGCCCTTGTTGGAGATTATGTGGCCAAGCACCGTCCTTTGAGTCACCATGAAGTGACTCTTCTCCCAAGACAACACTAGGTGTACCTCAATGCATCGCTGAAGGACTCGGTCTAGGCAGTCAAGACAGGAGTCGAATCCGTCGTCGTAGACCGAGAAATCATCCATGAAGACTGATGAATACCCATTCATCACTCTTTATTCTTATATTTTAGCTACAAAAACGTTTGCAAATGCATGTAGATATATGTAAATACAAATAATTACCAAAAGCATGCATTGTGTAAAAACTTATAATTAGCATGTTTTTGTGCAAAAATAAAAGAATAAAGATTAAAAAGAAAAAGAGGGAAATATTTAGAATAAATATTGAGCATCCTAACCCAAGGGAGGGCTCAGCATGGGCCTGACCGCATAAAAGCCCAAGTAGAGGGAGATAGGAGCTCATGTGTAAATATTTGTGAAAATAAATAAAACTATATTTTCCTCACCAAAAATACAGTTGTAAATATTTGTATATATTTATAAAAGATAAAAACAAAATAAAAAGTTAAAAATCAAAAAGATCAAAAATACCCCTTTCATCTTGTACATAAACCACACCTATATATATATATATATTTAGCTTTGTAAATATATAAAAAAAATTTTTATACTTTTTGTAAATATTCTATGCTATGTATTGTAAATAAATAAAATAAAAAGAATCAAAATCAAAAACAAAATAAAAATTAAAAAATTAAAAACCCAAAAATACCTTATACATATACCATGTAGATACATGTACATATATATTTATTTCACCCTTGTATATAAATAATAAAAATAAAATAAAAATACCCTTTTATTTCTAATTTTATACTATTAATAAATAAAATATAAAATGGGAATAAAAATGCACAAAACTAACAAATTAAAAATCAAAAAAATTAAAAAGGCATATTGTACAAATACCTATGTATAGCTATACTATGTAAATACCCTATTTTTATTTTGAAAAATTAATTAAAAATCACCAAAAAAATAGAAAAAATTAAAACAAAAATATTTCATGTTTTAAGTTTTTAATAATTCAGCCATTTGTTATTTTTAATTGAATTTTTAAATGTTTTCCACGTGGCTGTTTCCCATTGGTCCACGGGGAATGTTGACCCCCGGTCAACTCCCCCCGCGGACCCTCTTCTCTCGCGGATCAGGCTGTCGACCCGATTTCTCTGATTTTTCCATGCCTGATCCGCCCGCCATTTGCGCAAACCCCGGGTCCTAATTCTTCTTCTTGCATCCGAGACCCCCGCCCGGGGGATTGCATCGGGGTCCGCGCTTCATACTGCCCTACCCGACCAGCCCTAGTCGGGTCGGCACCCATATATATCTCGAGCTCCGCCACCTTCAATCGGGATCTTTGGCCATTTGCTTCGTTCCCCAGTGAGCTCCAGAGAGAGAGAGAGAGGTGACAGCTCGCCCCTCGACCTGTTGCAGCGAGGAGAGGAGGCGAAGGCCATCGATCCGGCGAGTCTTCACCGCCGTGCTCCGCCCCGATTTGGAGCTCGAGCCTCGGACGTCGACGACCCTTGAGGCAAAGACCCAGAGCTGCGCAAGCTCAACCACAGCCCACTCGACCACCCAGGTAGTCTCTTAGCTCCACTATTTCGTCTAATTTCCGATTACCCCCACATTGCGCCGCCGTCGATTTTCACTGATTCCGACCGCCTCGCCTTTCCATTCGACCATCGGAATCCACCCTCACCTCCGCCTTCCTTCCACGCACCTTCTCCGCCCCTCCGTTCAACCCAGCTCGCACAGGAGCCGGGGTTCGAATCCCTCCGCCGTCGCACCGCCGGGGTTCGCCCACATCGACGCACCTTTCACCTTCACGCCGCTTAACCGGGTCGAGGCACTTTGCCCTCGACCCGCGAAGCTTCTGAGCTGTTTTGCAGGACCAGCAGAGGCCATCTGAGGCCTCTCGACATTCGGGCCAGGAGCTTCACCTCCGCCGACCTCGCCGGAGCCCTCCAGGGCTCGGTTGGGTCATCGGAACCTACCATCAGCTGCGGAGCATCATCGCGGAGCTTCTCCGATCTTCAGGCGCAACAGAGGAGGCCGGAGCCACCGTCACGAGGCCGGCGAAGTTCGCCGGCCATCAGTTCTTCCAGCATCCTCCAAAGCCGTTGGATCAGCCTCCTGCTCCAGGCGCCATCTTGACCGTTGGTGGTTGGAGCGTTCGTGGATGTCAGATCTGAGGCGCTAGATCCAGGCCGTTAGATCCACACGTGTCCTGGCCTGGACCGTTGGATCGAGCAGAGAGCAGCAGCGACCAGAGCCGCCCCCACCTCGACCGTTCGATCGCCACGTGGCGGCCATCCGTCTGCTCCAGTTAATAAAGGGTAAATTACCCTTAGGCCCTTATCTTAGTTTTATTTCATTTGAGTCCTGTAAATATTCCAGCACGTTGTTTAGTTTTAGGTTTATTTGCACAATGGACCCTGCGCTTTAGTTTATTTGCATTTATACCCCTGCCTGTGTGAGCCACGTGCTTCGTCACGTGTATTTTTGGGTTATTTGCATCTGATGCCCTTGTAGTTCTGATTGTTAAGGAATGAATGAAACTTTTTGAGTAATTGCATTTACACCCCTGTGCGTTGTGGATTTTACGCATGTGCGTTTATTTTTGGGTTATTTGCAGGTGAGGTCCTCGGACTTTTGGTACGTGTTACCAATTAGTCCCCGAACCTTAGTTTTATTACATATAGGTCCCTGAGTGCCCCAGGCACGCGCCTCGCGCGTGTTTTGCTGGGTATTTTGCACCGGGACCCCAGAACTTTGGGTATTTGCACTTTGGTCCCTGTGCACAGTGCCCTCTTGTCATTTTTGAATAAAATATCAAATCACCTCCAAATCCAACGAAAATTTGATACATGGCTCCTGCCATGGTGTAGGATTTTTGTAGATTTTTGAGGACATTTCTGATCTTGTTTGCTATTTTTAAAAATTCAAAAACATCTATTTTTGGCAATGTTTAGTTTGAAAAACCCCAAAAAATATAAAAACCCCCCTAAAAATTCTATAAAAATTAGGTACTGTTTATTTTGTGTTCCTTGATTTTCTAGCCAATTTTGGCTATTTTTCACTGTTTAAAAACCATAAAAACTTAAAAACACCTAAAAACCCCTAAAAATTCTAATAAATACATTAAAAACCCAAAAACAATAATTTTGGTACTCAAATTTTTCTTGATTTACCTAGTTTACAGGAAAAATACCTCCAGGCCCTTTTGAGGTCCTTAGATATTTTATCTAGGGATTTTGGGCATGGCTGGACAATACCCTACATTTTTGCTACTGTTTGATTTTTAGAAAATAAAATACACATCCTAAAAATTCCAAAAATTCACCAAAAACATTAAAAAACACAAAAAACATAAAAATATTTTTGTCTGAATTTTTGCTTGATTTTTGATGCATTAAATAATTTGTCAAAGTTTGCTTGTTTTTGCTTTTCTTATTTTCTTCACATATTAAAAATTCCAAAAAAATATAAAAATCATTAAAACCACTAAAAAATATTTTGTCTTTTATTTTATTCATTTTTGACTACTTCGTAGGCCTTCGGCCAATCCGTGCTCCTTGAGTTCGACCCTGGGTGCTATACCAGGTTAATCTCATAGCAGGACCGCTTGCTTCGTGCTTGATTTGACATATTTTCGAGTGGTCATTTTTCTTCTTGATTGACACTTCTGAGTGACTGAGGCCGCAACGACCTATTTTCTGTACCTTATACCTTAGTCGCTCGGGCTTTTCGTGTCATCAGAATGGCGCCGTTGCCGGGGAGCACGTCTTAGTAGTCGCTTTTTGAGTTTTCCGCGGCTTTTTGATTTTCGCGGCTTTTTGTATAGATTTCTGTATACATATTTTTCTCATATTTCTGACAATAATTTTGGACTGACCACTTCTCTCTGTTTCTTGCGAGGGCCCGAGGATCAAGGCGGCCGATTTCGAGAAGCCGACACAACCGCGAGACTCGGAGGTGGCTCCCTTCTGCACGGAGCCGCAGGAGAGAGCAAGAGAGAGAGTTGAGTGGGTGAGGTTATTATTGTTGTAATAATACAGGGACTCAGACCGGACTTGAACTTGTTTGACTTAGCGGGTCTGTTTCGCCGAGCACCGGTGTGCTCGGGGGACCCTTAGGAGATTTTCGCGGTTTTTGACGCGGTTTTCTTCTTTTTACTGCCTTTTCTGGTGTTTACGCGGTTTTTGATCGAGCCCCTAGCCGTAGGATTTTCTGCTTGATTGTGACGTAGCTCATAGGATCCAAACACCCTAATATAATTGCATGTTCCTATAGTACGGTAATTGGACCTATAATAAAATAATAATAAAATAGCTGTCCCATCACCTCCGAGCCTACGCGCCGCGAGCCCACCCCGTCAAGCGCTACTCCCGAACTCGACCTGTCGAGAAGAGGAGGGGTGGGTCTAGACCGGACCCTTTGAATTGGAGGCTGGTGGTCGGCTAGCTGTTCTTTCGAGTTGCACTGCTGTTTAGGGCCTCGGTTTTCCGCTTGCATCATTTAGGTAGTTTATTTTCTGTCTTTAAATTCTGCGCGGATCACTTGCATGTAGAGTGCTGGAGACAAGGTACGCATTTCTATCTCAGCATGCATCATTGATTTCTCGCGCATAGGCTTTTTCGACTTCTCCCCCTGTTTTGGATTAAATAATCAGGAGAACCGAAAAATTCGTTAGGCCGTTTGTTTTTATTTGAAAAATATTAAAAAGAAAAACAATAAAATCGGGACTGCTAATCATACTTGACCTAAAAGACACTTCACAGAAAATCTGTCTTGGGGAGAGTAACCCCCTCCTTGTCTGGTTTGGATGAGCGAGAGAGTGATCCGCACATTAGGATAGAGCCTCCGATCTTTTCTTGACTGATTACAGGCTTTCAGTACGGGACAGTCGGTTGAGAAAGATCTGGATACCTATTGACCTCACGTAATCGCTCTGATAGACTGGATGATCACCTAAAATAAAATTGACAAGATAATTGACCGATCCCTTCGGTCTTCAGCTCTGTGTGCGTAGGTGAATTGGGGGTTTCATCTTGTTTGGTTGCCAGATCCCTTCGATCCTTTCTCATCTATTCCCCTCCCTCGCCTCCCTTCATTTCTCTTCTCCCTGATCCCTGGATGATGGATTCCCCTCACTTTGAGCCGACTCTTACGACTTCTTCTCCATTCTCTGACCATCACTCCAGTCCACCTTCTAGGGAGGTCGGATCTCCGACCAACCTCCCACTCCCTCCCTCCCTTTCATCTCATCACTTTGGGCATGCTGTGCTAGACGTCCGAGGATATCAGACAGAGCAGATGCGAGACCCGAACGATGCTGTTGCTGAGTTGAGAGCGCACTCCGTTGGTGACCCGAGAGAGCAGTGGAGATCAGCAGATAGATCCCATTCCAGAGGGATGGAGGAGCAGATAGCACATGGAGCTCAGTCAGCCTCTACATTAGGCCCATTCATCTTGGATTTGGATTACATTCAGCGACTGCCGACATTTTCAGGAGAGGCGCACGAGGAACCTTATCTTCACCTGTCCGCTTTCGAGGAGTTTTGTAGAGCACAGGGATATTCAGACGTCACTGCAAAGGAGCTGATGATGAGGACCTTCCCCTTCACGCTTCACGATAGAGCCATGAGATGGCACCGATGATTGGGGAGGACATTTGAGACGTGGGGAGAGCTACGCCGAGAGTTTCTACAGAGATACTTTCCCCCACGTAGAGCAGATTTCATGCGGTCTTTGATCATGGAATTTTCAGTCGACCCCCAGGAGCCATTGCACGAGGCATGGCCGAGGTTTCTTGACCTCTTGAGGAGATTTCCAGACCATGGACTTCCACTGACAGATTTGATTGAGATCTCCATGCGGGGGATGATCGCAGAGCAGCTTGCACTGGTGATTACCACATGTGGCGGTTCACACCGCAGTTCCGACATTCACTTCCTGGATACCATCTCGAGGGTACTTTCACAGAGTCCTTCTTCACGAGATGCTTCGGTCGGCACAACACATGAGGACGATGCAGTACCAGTGCGGTGTGTCACTTCACATGGTGAGTCAGCTTCTACACACCAGCCCGATGATTTGGATGGTGCAACACCACTGACAGAGGAGATGATTGTGATAGCAGAGGTTCGGACCCAGAGTCTACTTGAGTTCCCGTTGGCCTTCCAATTGGAGTTCGAGTCAGCCCCAGAGTTCCCTGTTGATGAGTCTTGGATATCAGGTCTTCTGATACTCCAGGAGCCGGAGGAGCCCCAGCTTTTGCAACCGTTGATTCAGACACTTCAGATTCCAGTCCCGGAGGAGTCAGTCTCCTTTCTGCAGAGACACTTCTCGGATGCAGACAGTCACCAGGACTCAGCCCAGCAGCCACAGCTCGAGGAGGGACAGCACTTTGAGAGCACAGAGATAGAGAGTCCCGTCTTCGAGCCTTTTGTCCTCCACTTTGTCGAGATAGATACACTTTCTGAGGACCAGCTGACATCCAGCATAGCCGCAGAGCGAGGATCAGCCACAGACACTTTGCCAGCTTCCGCGATGTTGACTAGTACCTTCTCCTGTTTCCAGATTACCGAGATCTACACTCTTGATGATGATGCAGCATGGTGCACTGAGTGGATACTTGATAGCAGTGCAGATGCCGATCTAGACCCTGATCCTCTTCTAGTCACTTCTGATCTGGCATCTCTCCCCGAGGGTTATTTGCGGGAGGATGTCGCACATGATGAGTACTCGGTTTCACCTGTTGAGAGTGTTTCCGATCTGGCGGAACACGAAACCGAGTCATTAGATCATTCTGATTCTGAGTCTTCTCACCTCGACGACCCTCGCGAGGATGAGCCCATTCTGGATATATTCGATGATTTGCCTGATCCGATTCTATTACATGCATCGGATATCATTCTGCTTAGAGAGTCTCCTGCTCCTGATTGTCCACACCTGTTTGAGACACTCATTGACGTGGAGGATTCCATGACTGATCCATCCTTCTCCACGTTTGATTTCTTCGGCTCTATACTCTCACTCCAGTCTAATCCAGAGCCACTGATTTCTTTTGTGCTACCGGATCCGGATCATTTCTTCCCATATCTTTTGCCGGTAGCAGACACCCGCCTGATTGCATACCTGGGTGTCTTACTTTACACCGTTGAGTTCGTCGTTGTTCTCACAAAGAGACTGCGACGACAGTACGGCATTCGACTTACCGATGCCGTCCTGAACCTTGATACTGCATTAACCTAGCCTTTGCGCCCAGCTAGGGGCGTAAAATCTAGCGCTTGTTGAGAGGCACCTCAACACTGTAATCTTTTGTATATACATGTTTCGTCTTGTTTGATCTTTCTTTCTTCCGTTCTTGTCCTCACCCCAGGTCTCGCGTAGGATTATCTTTGCTATACTTAGGATATTGCTCATCCTAAGTATAGGGGGTGGAAACACCGGGTTGTTCATTCGTCTATTTCATCACTTCTGTTTTGTTGCATATACTTAAGGTTCTCCACCTTAAGTATAGGGGGAGTGATGTCCTCCTTCTTGTATATATTCGTGATTTTCTTCGTGTCTTTCTGCCCCTGTTTTGCTGCCTATACTTAGGGATATTTTACCCTAAGTATAGGGGGGCAGACTCTGTATCTTCTTCACTCGGATTTCCCTTCATGTACAGCTTACTATACTTAGGATTAGTTAATCCTAAGTATAGGGGGAAACCACCGAGTCCCTCTCATTCTATTCATTTATTCGTTTCTGTACTTAGCCATTCCTTTTCACTTCCCTTTTACCGAGCACGAGTTATGTCTTCTTCATCGCTCTTGATCACTTTGAGGACATCGTTCGAGCTAAGTATAGGGGGGGGTGTATATATTTCATATATACTTTAGCCATAACTCGTACTTTGTGTGAGTGTGTTAATAAATAAAAATAAAATGGCTAAAAATCACAAAAATTAAAAATTTTTCATGTACATAAACTTCTCTTATCTTGCACATACATAGCTAGTGTACAAAGTATTTTTGTAAAAATGATTTCAAAAATCTTTTGTGTAAAGCTTGTGTAAATATTTTGTATCAAAATTATGTATAGAGTACAAAATTTTTCCAAAATGTTTTGAAAATCAAAAGTTTGCAAAAATCTTGTGTAAATATTTGTAAATATCTTTTTGCAAAACTTGCACCTCATGCATCATTCATCCATGATTTCAAAACATTTTTCAAAAATTTTGCATGATTGTAAAATATTTGTAAATAGCATCTTGTGTACATATATGTAGATAGTTTTTCCTGGATGAAAGTTGACATTTAAACCAAGCCTGGAATTAAATTGAGAAATGGAGCTTGAATAAGATCTTAATCCACTTAACTCTAAGAGGAACCTTATAGGACTTAGGGTTAAGGCTTTTCAGGTCCATAAGGACTTAATTCTTTGAGTCCACTAGGCTATGAGCATATGTCATCTTGATGAGCCTAAGTAGAACACTTAACAACACACGCATGACTCTTAGAGACAATGGCTTGACTTGCACCTGTACTTTGCACATGGCTCTCCACGGATGAGGTGGTGAGGAGGCAGTTTCCTTTGGCTTGGAGTAGCATATGAGGGTAGTACTTCTAGGCGGAACCTCTCTTCTTCTTTTAGTGAAGGAAGTGCGTCTCAACTTGGTCTAGTGGTGATGAAGGCTAAAGACAGAAGCTGTGGGTTGCAATAAAGCTTCAAAAGAGGGATAGTCTACTGGCTCAAGAGGAAAATTTCTTGTATATATGCTGCACCATGTAGATATGTTGTATAGAAGTCCTTGAAAAAAAAGAAGAAAAAAAAAGAACTCCAAAAAAGTGGTGGATCGGATTGAAAATTTAATAACCCCACCGGAGTGTACTTAGTCAAATAAAGCAAAGCTTATGGTATCCATGTTACATCTCATGAAGCTTGCAGCGGGAGACTTAGCTACACTGGCTAAGCTTCCAAAAGTCTATACTTCTTCCCCCTCTTCTTGAGCCGGTTGCACTTGAACTTAGAAGGGAATACCCCGCTTCTCGAGGAAAGAGTTGCTAGACCGAGGCATTAGAGTTACCAGGTTGAGGGAGGTTGTTTCTTTGTTACTTCTAAGGTGGGGAGCCACATATCACTTACACCGCATGGAAAGATTCATGGTCATTAGAGTTTGTGTATGTAGACCTGTTCTGATCTGGTTTATTGAGGAGTCTTGCCCATAGATTGGTGGAACTTAAAGGCTGTTGAGTTTTAAGCTTAGGTCCAAATAAGGTTCCGACACATTAATAATCCAAAGATCTGATCGAGCTCCATATCCCAATTTAATGAAGGCAAGTTTAATAATCAACCTTGATCCATGTACATCCTCTTTTTCTTTTTCTTTTTCTTTTTCTTTCTTTTTCACTTCTTTTTCAAATAAGTGTTTGCTAAGGGACTAGCAAAGTTAAGTATAGGGGGGGTGATGAATACCCATTCATCACTCTTTATTCTTATATTTTAGCTACAAAAACCTTTGCAAATGCATGTAGATATATGTAAA
>JAZKJV010005268.1:0-164626 GCA_037367405.1 Ottelia alismoides
TGCCCTTCCGGAAGCGTGAGGGACCTCAACCTCAAGAAAATATCACAAGTAATCAAAGATCTTGGTGCAAATACCATATTGTAGATAGAACTTGGTCTCAAGAATACATGCATTATTCATATTTAGTAATAACCATATCATTAACATATACTACAAGAATAACGGTATGTTAAGTATGTCTCACTTCTAAAAAAAGTATGTCTCCAAACAAAAATAGAGTAATCTTAACATAGTATTCTAAAAATCGAGGGATTTGATCTTCAAGGTGAGTTTGTCAAACCAGACTCATGGGATTTACTGTAGGCCATATGTTAGCTTTATGTAGAAAACATCCATACCCCCATCCTATGGAGTATCCTAGTGGATGTGCCATATAGACCTCCTTAAGATCACCATAGAGGAATGCATTTTTGACATTTAATTGAAAGATGGGACAGCCAACTTTTGTTGGCAGCAACAAATATAATCATACGAATGATCCCATCCCTAGCCTTGGAGAGAAAGTCTCAAAGTAACCTATAAGTCTGAGTGAAGCCTTTAGCTACTAATCCGTCTTTCAATTTTTCTACTGATCCATTTAGAACATGATTTATTGTAAAGATCCATCCACAATCAATAGGAGCAACATTTGTTGGGCATGTCACACTATGCCAAATGCCCTTGTAGCATGATAATCCATTTCCTCCACAGTATGTTTCCAATGTGGATCCTGCATGGGTGTATGATGATCATGTGGAAGAGGCATTGTCACAAGAGCTTTGGTAATATATCGCTCAGCACTAGATAATCCATTCAAAGAAGTAAAATGAGACATAGGGTGAAGACTACATTGCTTTTTGGACGTCATTGGAGCAATATGACTTTTGTAAAATAAAGACCGCCTTAGGTCTACAATGGGGCATTTGAAGGACGTGGCATCATCCTGCAATGTAGGGACATGCAAAGGAATAGACTCTGAATGTATGGGGTGCCATTTATGATGGAGCGGAAGCAGAGAGGGGACTCCAAGGGAATCTTACTAGCATACTTGAAAAGAAGGCTAGTCTGGTTGGAACATGCGATTTGCTAAAACATAATACCGATGCCCAATCGGGTACATATCATATGTACCCCTTGTGGGTCCTGGAATACCCAAGCATCATACTTGGTTGCACGTACAGATAATTTATCATCGATACGAAAGTTATGGACAAAGGCAGTGCAACCAAAAATATGTGAAAGACAACACAAGTTTCTTCTTTCTCGAGGGTAAGAAGAATGGGGTTACCCCACAAAAACAGATGAAGGTAAGGAGGAGCATTTGATCGAGCCTTTGTGGGTCGTACAAAACCCAAACCAAGGTTCAGAAAGTCGGTTATGCAGTATTCATTCAGTCAAGCGGTCTGGAGCGAGTAAGCAGATATGTGAAAGTATATGCGGATTAAGCGGTTTGTATTATTTTTATTAGAAATAAGTAATAATGTATTAATGAATTCAAATATTAGAATTTTATGTTTCAAAAAAATAACATAGATGACAGGTAAAGTATAAAGTATAGACCTTTTAGTACAATGTGATTTCAAGTAAAGCATTTCGAAAATCAGCCACATATGTGAAGGAACAAGTCAATTGTACATATTCCAGTAATATCAACATTGATTGACCTTTGCTACGAGCTAGCATGTGAAATCATCTACTTGCTAGAACATGTGTACAAACTTGATTTAGCCCATGCAGATTTTCAGGAAAATATATGTGATTTCACAAGCCAATGTCTTGGTTGTATATGTTTATAGTTCAAATTCAAATATTCAAGTTCAACACAATTTGATCTCACATCACATTAAAATTTAAAAAACAAATTAGCGACTTTAGAATATATTTCAGTGCATGCATAGAATACTTGACTGAATCCCTTAGTTAATTTTCAAGGCAATAATCTCAAACAAAATGTATAATTTGTATATTATCAAACACATGCTTACAGACTAAGCATTTGATTCCAATAAAGTTTTTATGAATATATGTGTTTTAAATGATCAACCAATATGCCCCGTTTGTTATTTTCATCCCACATATTCCCCAAACAAAAGTCACCTTATTGTTCATACCATAACAAAAAGATGGATAAAGCAAACAATTCATTTAAAATTTAACAAAAATTGTCAATTATTAGGTCGCAATTTAGCTCCAATACATATGCGGGCGCATATGCGGCCGCATATGCCGATTACTCGGCCGCACGTGCGCTTTTAACACATATGGAGTGACTTTGGACTACTCATCGTGCTTTACCCCCTACTCCGCATATGCGGCCGCCCGTACCGACTTTTGAAAACTAACCTAAACCTATCTAAAATAGTAGACTTTGGGGGCAGAGCAAGCCCTAGAAAATCCATCAAAACTTGGCCCAAGCCCTGCTCGAAACTTATGGATGGGCATACCCAAACTACTGATACATCTAATAACAAGAATCAGTGATCTCCTAAATCATCATTTGATGGTAATATTATTAGCGTACTCTTTAGTTGATTATTGGAAAGGGTTAAGCTCTAATATTCTCGTATTATCTCTTATTAAGGATTTTAGAGAGGTGTTATGACTTACACTTTTAAGTTGTACAAAAAAAGTCATTATGAAGCGGGGCTTCATATAATATAATATGTTTGCATTAACCAATCACTTTAAGGTCAACCATTACCACATAATTTTTAAGAGAATAATAACACTAGTATCGTTCAATATGTGTATATATATCATTTCTTAACAATAAATTTTTTTGAAACAAATACAATGCTTTTTAGAAACAAGTAGTGTATACTATATCGAGCTGGTAGTAGTGGGTCAGGTTATGTTTGGTGCAACCTCGGGTTGAGCTTAGCATGAGAAATTATATGGGCGTATATTTTGGCCCATGCCCCATCTTTTTTCAGTTTTGGGCATAGACTGATCTGGGTTAAGAGGTTCGGGGTTTTGGGTTAGGCTTGGGTAGCCCAACTGAATGATCATCAATAGATGAAGGTGCATGAATAATCAGGTACATGACCATAAGAATGGTTTCTCCTCATAAGGTCTAAAGGACTATTTGAGTAAGAAATATGTGAACTACATCCTTGAAATGAAGAGTTTCCCTTTCTGTCACCCGATTCCATGAGAAGGTGTACGACGAGGAAGTTGGTGTAAAGTCCCGAGTAGCAAAGAGATTAACCAAGTCATGTTGAACAAAATCAAGAGCATTGTCAAATTTGAAAATTTCAATGCTCATAGAAAAAAGTTTTGTAAAATCTAGAGAGACTTCATAGTATTATTAATTTCTACTTATTCCTTAATAAATCAAAACCCAAGAAATCAACTATAATCATCAACAAAGACATTAAAATATCTATGACTACCCATAGTACGGACTAGATAAGATCCTCAAGAATCACAATATACTAAATCAGAAGAGATAGGGCGATAGGGCTCAATCCTGCGAGGGAATGACGCCCTATGATGTTATCCAATTTGACAAGCCTCACATTCAAAGAGATTGAGCATAGTTAATTGACTCAATTCATGAAACATTCAAGGAACCAGCCGATAGCATATGACATAGGAATTTGGTTATCTCGATCTCGTTAAGTCAAATATTTAACCTAAATTATCTATAATCTTCGAATCTCTATTCCTATGCAGAGGACCTGCATCAATAGGTCGGTTAGATATCAACCAAATAAGAAAGGATTGCCATCTCCTAATCAGCCTGGGGATCATCGCTTAAAAATCATTTGACTGTGCTTTATGAGTCCTCAATCTAACTCCTTTTATATTCATCCAAGCACCAGCCTCTATGATTCTATTGCGAGGACGGTCTGTCTGCCATGCTCTGATACCAATTGATGTAAATCGAAAAAATGCAATGGTAGAAAAATATTTTTTTGATGATGGAAAATTTCTTTGGTGGAAGAAATTGGAGATGAAAAAGAGAAAAACTCACCGGTTGCAAGGGATTTGGGGAAGAAGAATCGTGGATATCACGTGGAGGGAGAAGAGAGAAGGGGGGGATAATGCGATAAATCTCAAATTTTGATTGAACTTGAACTGTTTAAAATAAATGACGACCATCCCCTTTATATATCATGGGTGGGATTACAAAAATAGAAAGAGAAATAAAATAAAAACAAATAACATCCTAATTTGACTCGAATTTATCTGTAACCAACTAATTGATGGAGTCGAGATCACATGCGATCTCATTATTTTAATATAAATGTAGCTTGCAACGGACTTAATTAACGTGGTCGTAATTTAACTAGACTCTAAGTAAATCGATATACAACAAAAATTACTAAAAATTGATGGTTGAAATTCTTAATTGAACCATACTTCTTTGTTTCATGATGCATCAATGATGGTTGTGGATTCGGATTTTGGAGAGATGACTGGATTGTGTAGGGGCCATTGAGGGTTCGTTTCCCGCGCCTTTATGCGTTGGTAGCTGAAACAGAGGCTTCTGTTGGATGCGGTGGGAACCTTGGGTGGTTTGCTGGTGGCGTGGCGTGCATCGACCATGGCTTTCGACTAGGTTATTCGTGAGAGGCACGTGTTGATGGTGATTCTGGTATGTACGACTTCCTCCTTGCCGGTGGCTGTGTCGTGTGTATATGGTCCTTGCTGTAATGTGGTTCGGGGGGGGGGGGACTTTGGGAGGATCTTCTTGAGGCGGGTAGGACAATCGCAGGAGTCCCTTGGCTCATTGGGGGGACTTCAACGTTACTTTGCGGACGTCGGACATGCTCGGGGGCAGGACCCGCACTCGCTCGATTTTGCGGACACTGTTGACTCCTTGGGTCTTGAGGTTATGGATGTGGAGGACGTCGCTTATACATGGAGAAGTGCCAACTCTCGTTCGCATATCGATCGCTTCTTGGCTTCTAACGAGCTTCTGGAGGCTTTTAACCTATCATGTGTGGAGGCCAAACCTCGGATGTTATCCGACCACACTCCAATTGTTTGGTCCTCAGGTGTTGCCCCTGTGCATAGGGGGCTTTTTAGGTATGAAAAATGCTGGTTAATGGAGGAAAACTTTAGGGAGTTGGTGGCCTCTCACTGGTCTAGCGTGGTTGTTTATGGGTCCGCCGCATCTCGTTTTGTTCAAAACTTATCCTCCTTACGGGTACGTCTATCTGTTTTCAAGAGGGAGACTAGGGAGGCCAGGTGCGTGACGAGGAAGGAGGCGGAGGAGATCATTCGGAGCTTCGATGCGTCGGAGGACCTTAGGGAGCTCTCGGTGGACGAATTGGCAAGTCGCGCAGCTGCTCAGATGAAGGTTACCATGGTAGATAGGAAGTGGGTAACGGAATGGAGGCAGAGGTCGAGAAGTGTTTGGCTGCGAGAGGGGGACGCAAATACATTATTTTTTCATCGTGTTACTAGTGGAAGGCGCAGGGCTAATGCGCTGCGCTACATCTCGATTGGTGGGGTCCGCGTGGAGGGGAACAAAGAAATAGGGATAACTATTGCTAATCACTTTAAGGACGTCTCTTCAAGAACTATTCCGAGGACTTGGAGGTGGTTGGTCCTTGATACAATGCCCGTGGCGGACTCCTTCTGTGACATGCTCACTCGGGACGTGACCCTGGAAGAGATTAAAGATGCGGTGTGTGACCTGAATGCTGATGCTGCCCCTGGCCCTAATGACTTCCCGATTTCGTTCTACAAGGACTTCTGGGATCTCGTCCGCCATGAGGTGTTGGAGGTGGCTCTGAGTTCTGTCTGGCAATGCGGGCTTCGAAAGGGTTAACCGTGCACTAATCATCTTGCTGTCTAAATCCTCGGCTCCGGATTCCATCGAGGATTATCGCCCTATTGCGGTCTCTAACGCCCTCTATTTGATTACTGCGAAGGTTCTTGCTTGTAGGATGAGCTGTGTTCTTGACAGTATTGTATCCCCGATGCAATCAGCTTTCATTTCAGGGAGGCAGATCTCGGGCTGCCTCACTCTTGCATCCGAGATCATTGCGGATTGACAGAGGAGGGGCATGCACGGTGTTCTTTGGAAGGTAGACTTTGCAAAGGCTTACGATAGCCTTGATTGGAGATTCCTATGGTCGGTGCTTCGGAGAAGGGGGTTCCCGGAGAAGTGGATCACTTGGATGAGGCGGTGTGTTACCATGTCCTCTTTTTCGATCATGGTGAATGGTCGACCGGAGGGGGGATTGGTTCAACCTCGGAAGGGGGGTGCGCCAAGGTTGCCCTCTTGCGCCTATGTTGTTTATTCTTGCAGCGGACATCCTATCTAATATTGCGCTTCGTGTGGTCAACCGCGGGCTCTCAAATGGGTACTCGTGGGGAGGCGTGTTGGTCCCGCTTCTGCAATACGCCGACGACACCCTCTTCATCATTGAAGGGGGTCTGGAGGAGGCCAATGGCATGGTCGTGGCTCTGGAGATCTATGACGAGCTATCCGGGATGCTCAAGAATGATGACAAATCGAAGATCGTCCCTTTCAGTCTCTCTGTGCAGGAGGCGACGCGTGTGCGCAGTCGCTGGGCTCGGGTTGCTCTTCCTTGCCAATGGACTATTTGGGGATGCCCTTGACTTCGGGCAGAACGAGGACGAGAGATTGGCTCAGAGTTGTGGAGAAGGTGGAGGCGAGGTTGGCGGGATGGAAGTCCGCTGTTCTGTCGAGAGGGGGCGTCTGGTCCTACTCAAGGCGGTCCTTTCTTCCATTCCGATTTACTTCCTTTCGAATCGGCGTATTCCAAAAGGAATTAAAAATCGACTGGAGAAGCGGATGCGTGCCTTCTTATGGGGAAAGCAGAGGGGTGGGTCGAGGAGCGTCCACCTTGTTGGGTGGGAGGATATTACTCAAGAAGAATCAGGGAGGGTTGGGGGTGAAGTCTCTCGAGCAAATGAATGACGCCTTAATGCTTAAATGGGCAAGCAGAATTTGGGGATTGGGGGAGGATCTTTGTTGTATCGTGGTGCACAGGATCTATGATGTGGGGGGGGGGGGGGCGACGTAGGTTGACCGTTTGGGCTCTCCCACTCCCTTTTGGAGGGGGGTCATGGAGGTTTTCTTAAAGAATGTTGCGCTCTTTAGGCCGATCCTTGGTGGGGGCGAGTCCTTCTCCTTTTGGTCGGATGATTGGACGGGGGGATGGGCCCTTTGCTTGCGTTTCCCTCGTTCGTTTTCTCTTGTTGAAGACAGATTGATTTCGGTTGCAGCTTGCTGGTTGGATGGTAATTGGTGCCTGGCATTTTCCGCTAACTTCTCCGACTAGAGATTGGAAGATTTCTTGACCTTGATGGATGTTGTCAAGGAGGTTGGGTGCCCATCAGAAGGGAGGGACCATTGGGGGCTTTTGGGACTATCAGCAGGCCGCCGCCCTCCCAATCGGGCTTTCTGATTCGCGATTGTGCGTACTTGTGGGCTCTCAAGCTTGCAGAGAGAATTGGTTTCTTCTTATGGCTGTTCAGGAGACAGAGGCTGATGACGAGGGATCGGTGTGCCAGGCTTATGGGAATCGCCTCTGACAGGTGCCTTCTTTGCAGTGAGGCAATTGAATCCGTTGAGCATCTGTTCTTCAAGTGCCCCATGGTGATTCAAATATGGCAGGGGGTCGGTTTGGCCTGGTGCTGCACTGAGGATCTCCAGTTGTTTTGCGACGTGCTTCTGGCCAATAAAGATAGACCGAGGAGGGGGTTGCTTTATCCTTTGACCGTACTGTGGGCTGTTTGGTTGGGTAGGAATGATTTGCTTTTCAAGGACCAGCGGTTCTATGAGGAGAACGTGGGGATTCATGCCAAGCATTTGGTGGAGGAATGGGTCTTGTAACTACCCTCTCTTGTGGGCGTATGTTTGTATTATCCTCATTCTTCTATCTTCGCTTTTTGAATAAAAGTTGGGGCGAACACCAACGAGTGTATCCCCCTCGTTTCAGGATTTCAAAAAAAAAAGAGGCTTCTGTTGGGGATTGGTGGGAGGGCGATAGCTGGATACCTCCTTTTCATTTTGGGTTGTCGGATCAATGGGTTGTGGACTTCTTATTGTTGCTTGGCATGCTACCTGTTGGTGGAAGGATGGGTGGTTATGTTGATCGTTTAACTGTGCTGAAGGCATATAAGGCTTTCTATCTTTTGCATGTAACATTGGTTGAAACAGTTTCAACGGTGGACTGGAACGAATGGACACACTTGGACGAGGGAGTAATCTAATCAAAGTGTGGGTGGCTGCTTTCTTATATTGTGGCTTGCTCGGAGTGCTTCTATCATACAGGGATAGAATGTGTAAAAATGAGATTGAACATGCTAAGAAGATGAATACTTTTTGGTCTTTGTGATCCGTCTTTGCATATATTGTGAATATATAGAAGTTAAAGGGCAGGCTTTTTCTGGATGTCTTACATTCTTTTTCCTTAAAAATCTCTTACATGCATTGTGCAAATTTCTTGAAAATAACAAAAGTGATAATAAAAGATTACTTTACAATTTAGCTTAGAATATAATCTATATATTATTAATAGGATCAAAGGGAAATCATGTGCACAAAAGTTCCAGAAAGCTTGAGTCTAAAAGCGAAATCCATATTGTCAATGGAGATAATAGTGGAAGGAACATTATTAGCTGAACGAACTAGCTTCATATATGCAGAAGGCTAGTAGCATGCTAGAAAACTACTTTCTCCAGTTGGATGAGTAGATGCCATAATCAATAATCGATATTAGTGCAGATGAGGAAATATACTTGGCTATAGCTTATGAAGTAGTAACTAGACTAACAATAGGTGCATAGACCGAAGAGATAATACAAGAAGTGCTCTTTTGCAGTTACGCAAACCAAGAGTAACCCGTGGAGGAAAGTTGGATAGTTTGTCCCTGATTTGCAGTCATCTCGACAGTGGCTTGAAAATCATTAATATCAGTAGACACTTTTTGATCCAAAAAATCATCTCAGTAGAAACTTGGTTGACCATAAGAGGTCTACCGAACTTTACCCAACACTTGTCAGGCAGATGACCAACTCTGTATCAGTGCATACGTGAAGGGTAACCATGTCTGCATCCCACATCCTCGGCTTCTACTAATTCCAAAATAACCACCATGTCTAGATGATGCAGCAAATGCTATTTTCTTCGTGGACTTGCCCCCACTATCCATGGGTAGAATCATGTTGCTGTAGACATTCAAATTTTGCTTGAAGTGATAGAACCATGTCAGATCTAAGGAATTGGTCCTTAATTGTGTGGTAGAAAGACTTAAACCCGCAAAAGACCTGTAGGTTTGCCGTTGTAATTGCTCTGTCACATGCTTGATGCAACAGGTCGATTGATATACTATGGGCTCCTCTTACATTCGTGTAATTTGCTGATAATAGTGAATGATAGAGAAGTCCTTCTGAGAGACCAAATCTACATGTCGATGTCTACAATGCAAAATTTGGTGGTCTGTTATGAACAAGTCCGAGCTAATTCCTTGACATCTCCTTAGATGTCTCCTTGTATAGAGGATTTGCAACGATCATGTAATCCAACATTGTGATCAACCAGTTCATGATTTGATTATTATTTGCAGTCAAGATGCATATTCCTGATCTTTTCCTTGTGAGGATCCTCGGTAAGAACATAATCTTCTACCGACCTCCGCTGAACACCTCAATCCTCCTATATAAGAATACATAATTTTTAGCACCCTTTAGTGTGATAGGCAACCCTCATACCACAATAGTTTTTTAAGCAAAGAAAACAATGACATTACATTAGCCAAGGCTCGAGAAAAGCCTTACCATGGGGAGTTATACTTCAATAGAAGAGGTGGACAATATGAGCTTTGCCTCGGTAGGAGTCATGGTCATTACGATCAAAACAAAGTAAAAAAAGATTGAATTATTTAAACAACACAATTATGGTGATACAAAAAATATCAGAGATATCATCATGATCTGGTAGAGTAGGACATGCATGAAGATGAGGTGGACAGATTGATTTTTATGAACAACTCTCGTCATAAGCGGGAACGCCTCCTATGGTTGATGCATACAAGCAAGAAGGCATGCAAGAGAGCTACCAAAAACAGAGAGGAGAGGGTGAGGAGGGCCACTTATAGTGGAAGGGAGGGAAAGAGGATGGCCTCAATGAATGGAGAGGTGATGATTGATGGAGGTTGGATATTTGTCTCTCATAGCGAACACGGTCGGTGTTGTTTCCATTGCGAGGGTTTTGACCATCGTGCATCGGGTTACATGCTCCCACCTCGATGTTTCTCGTGTGGGTGTGTGGTGTATTAGAGGAGCTTGTGCCCTTAGTAGCTCATGAGTCTTCAACGAGCTATTGAAAAACTAGATCTTCGGCAAACAACCAAAGCAAAGGGAAAAACCTCGCAAGTTGTAGCACGTTCCTATGTGCCAGTCGTCTCCGACAGGTCGAAGCTGGTCATTTTGAATGAAGGTTTGCTTATTGGATCATGGAATACTAAAGTTCTAAGTATGGAATCAATTCTTACAATGTTTAAGTTGCGTCCTGGACATTCTTTTACAGGAGATGTGGTTATTCTTGATTCCATTAAGTGCTATGCTAGGGGCTGTCTTCTACGGATATGGACATCTTGCTTGGTTCAAAGCAGGAGGATAGAGTGTCTTGGAGTTTGCCTTGTTTTACATATGGGAAAGATTCTCAGTAGATGGGGAGGGTGGCCCGTATTTTGGGCATGCCCTTCCTCTCCCGCTCGGTTGAAGCGCTAGATCCAGCCTTGAGGGAGTTTGGTAAGGTCATGAGAGTTCTAGCAGATTGTCGAAGGTGTGGTTCGAACCCTTTAGTTACCATTGTTCTTCTAGAGAACCCTAAGAACATTGTAACAGAAGCTTCCTATGTATTATTGGTCGACCATGCTTCTTTGAAACTGTTGATTCAGTTTCTACCGCCGCCATCGCCTCTGTGCCCGAGAGAGGACACGCCGAGCTCATCAACAGTGTTGCAGCCATTACCTCATGTTAAGTCGAAATAGGCAGGTGCGAGTTCAACGACTCCATCTTCACAAGCTTTCAAATCGAGAGAGGTAAATCCGGAAGCTGCTTCTATTTTGAAGGAAAAAGTTTCGAATATCAAAATCTTACCGAATGGGGAGGTTGCTCAAGCAGCGGTGGAGATCACTGAGGCAACGCCTATTTCTTTCCTTCGGGGACTTAGACGGGTCCTCGATGCTCTAATGGGTGTTAATTTATTTCATTCGGGTTTGCATCTATCTCGAGTTTAGCTTCTTATGAATGCTCCGGTCGGATGCATAGGCGGACCTGATAAGGAGGAATCCTCGAAGAGCAAAGGGCGGTCTCGGGCGACTCCGATTGTACTACTTGGATCCTGGTACAAGACACAACACTAGACCTGATTGATGGAAACAATCGTTCGGTTCTAGAAGGTGAAAGCGATGACCTGCACCTTGAGGGGGTCACAACTCTTCACCCTGAGGCTCTTGCACCATCCACCTAGGGTCCTTCCAAGGAAGCTCTGGGACAGTTGTTTCCTCCACCATCAGCTATATCGGAGTTGGTTCCCAACTGGAGCGCATATCTTGACAGAGCAATGATGGGTTTGGAGGGTGTTGTTGAAGATACACTTACTGATGTGTCACATGGAGACCTAAAGTTTTCTTCCTCGTCTTTGTCGGCCTCGTGAAGGGGGAATGGAAGAAGATCAAAGCGGTACAAAGACCGAAGATGCTCCAAGGCAGCTAATAGTGGAAACTTAATAATCTCAGGTCGAAAGTCTCAAATAGATTTGGTAGCAGGCGTGGTGTGAACTTCGGGAACTGCTCAGGTTCCTCAATGAAGGTTCTAACTTGGAATGTGAGGGGTCTGGGTGACTCAGAGAAACGAAGGGTAGTGGGGTCTCATTTTACTGAATAGAATTGTGACGTTGCTTTTTTTACAAGAAACAAAACTCTCTTCTTGTGCCAGTGTTTTATGGGGATCCTTTGAGGCTGCCTCTTTATCCACGTTCAAGACTATTGATGCAATTTTTGTTTGGGGGAGTTGATTGTGTCTTGGAAGGAATCCCTCTTTTCATATTGTTCGGAGTTGAAGTGTAGAAACATTCTAACGGGTCTTTTGGAAAATAACTTGACGGGGTCTCTGCTAGTGGTTTCATGTGTTTATAGCCCCTGTTCACTGGCTCTTAGGCTTGAGTTATGGTCGGATCTAAGAACTGCTAGTGACACTTTTCCGGAGATTGCCTAGCTTATTGGAGACTTTAATGTCTCTTTTCTCTCTTATGATCGTCCACGTTTGTAATGGGGGCATGACTATGGTTTGGAGGATTTTGCAGAACTTGTAGATGAGTTGAAGCTTGAGGTGCTTGATGATACCGACACGAGGTATACTTGGAGGAGCTCTGGGTCTCGCTTATGTATCGATTGTTTTCTGGCGTTTGTTGAGCTTCTGGATGCTTTCGCTCTCTCGGCTTCTACAGCCAGACCTCGTACGAGATCTGACTACATCCCTCTGTTGTGGTATCTGGTGTTTTTTCACCCCAGCAACGTTTCTTCAGTTTCGAGCGTGCTTGGCTCCAGGAGGGCTCTTTCAGAGAGTTAGTTTCAAGCCATTGATCTTCCATAGTGGTCTCGTGATCTGATGCATCTCGTTTGGCCCAGAAGTTAACGTTGTTATGTAAACGACATTGTTCTTTTAAGGAGACTAGAGAGGCTAGATTAACCCATCACACAAATACGATAACTAAGATTTTCAAAATTAATGGGTTGGAAAATGAAAGAGAGCTTGCAACAGAAGAGCTAGTACAAAGACCGGTGGCGAAAAAAATATCCTATTCGAGGACAAAAAATGTGTAGCGGAATGGAAATGAAGATCGAGGCACAAATGGCTCAAGGAAGGCGATGCAAACACCATTTTTTTCATAGAGTTGTGAGCGGAAGACATCGTCATAACCTAATCCATTCTGTGGTGGTTGATGGAAGCATGGTGGAGGGTAATCGTGAGATGGGGTAAGAAATTGTGACTCATTTCAATGAGTTCTCAAGGAGATCAGTGGGAAGACCTTGGAGATGGACTGGTCTTGGGGCCTCCCAACTCTCAGGTCTCCACGCAAACCATCTTGTCTTGTGTAAAGCTCTACTTTGGAAGAGATGAAGGCTACAGTGTGGAACTTGTATGCAGATCGGGCACCTGTACCAAGTGGGTTCCCTATCTTCTTTTTCAGAGAGTTTTAGGCTCTATACTTGGAGTTGAGGTGTTGGAGATCGTGGAAGATTTCACTCGGGGTAATGCATGTTTCGAGAGATTTAACAAGGCTCTTATTTTTCTATTGCCCAAGTCGGTCTTTGAAGGAGTAGAGGACTTTGGGCCGATTGTTCTCTCCAATGCTATTTATTTGACACTAGCGAATGCTTTAACCATTAGACTATATAAGGTTATGGATCACTTCATTTTGCCGCTACAATCAGCTTTTATTTTGGGCAGCAACTGAGGTTATTGTGGATTGGAAGGGTTGAAAGTCGAAGGGCTTTCTTTGGAAGATTGACTTCTCTAAAGCTTATGACACAATGGACAGACGTTTCCTCTGGGCGGCAATGTCTAGACAAGGTTTCCCAGTGATGTGTGTATAGTGGATGAAGCATTGTGTCACCACTGCTTCCTACTCTGTTCTTGTTAACGGTCGTCCTAAGGGAGGTTTTTTACAACCATAACGAAGCATCAGGCAGGGGTGCCCCTTGCACCTATGCCTTTTGTTATTGCAGTAGACATTCTGGCGTGCATGGTGGATCATGTCTCGCTTAATTATCTCATAGCATGGTATTCCATTGATGACATTTATATCCCTCATGTTGCAATATGCAGATGACACAATCTTCTTTATAGGGTTGGGGAGATGAGGCTTGCAAAATGATTGTTACTTGGAGATCTTTGGTGGAATGCCTGGGCTTGTTCTCAATCATGGGAAATCCATGATTATCTCTTTTGGTCTTTTTGATGTTGATGCCTGGGCTTGCAATGAGGAGTTGGGTACTATCGGTATGGGCTTGCAATGAGGAGTTGGGTACTCTCTACCGATAGGCTACCTTGGGCTAACTTTAACTAGTGGAAGAATAAAGATGTCTGGCGGGGTGTCTGTCATCGAGAAGATGGAGAAGATGCTATCTAGCTGGAAGGTTTTGTAAGGAAGAGGCATATAAGTCTTTTTTACATGATGTATGAGGGATTGGGAGATCTTCCCCACATGGTAGAAAAGGAGAGACCGACCTTTCGAGTGTAGTCGGAAAATAAAATATCCTCGGGGGGGGGGGGGGGGGGCATGTCATATCCTCCCTTGTGAGTTGTGAGTTGGTGATGTCGCTCTTTTTTACAGGTTTCTTGTCGATTCACATGTTCCTTTATCTTTCCATGTTGACATATTTGATTAACTTTTTTGCCCGAGTTGATGTCTTATCAGTTTTGACATTCGCCGATAATGATGGTCACTGATATTCAGGGCCTTAAATTTCGGCGACATGTTGGAGATGTTTGTATCATCGAGTTGACGATATCATTAAGGGGTGCATCTCATTCAAGAGTGTCGGTGACATGTCGACTGTCTATCGTCGAAATATCATATATATGCAAAACGGTAAAAATATCCTCTTATTTTTTAATATATTGTTTGATATGGCGATTATTCACATGTTTCACCTATTTCATCACATTTCGCACAATGCACGTTTGAGAAAGCCATCAATATGGACGATATCTATATTGGTCGTTTGGTGAGCACTTGTATTTGAGGTCATAAATATGGTGGATATTTGAAGCCAATCATCATCGGATTGGCCTCCTCTCACATGTGGTTGACCGCGAATATATATATAGTATATGATGGACTCCAAAGCCATGTACCACTGTATGTAGTGGGAAAAGTATATGGAATATATTATATGGAGTATATACTCAATCGGAAGAAGATATAGAAATGAACAACAAATAGGGTAGATGGATCCAACCAAACACTCTTGGTTTTAATGTGTGTTGAATGGTCTCAAAAAATTTTAATGAGTGTTGAATACATATAAACATGAGTATTGTTTTTGTATACGTTATGAATTATGAGTTTTATTTGTTAGGATAAATTACAAAAGGGCCTCAACTATGCCTCGGTTCTCAATTAAGGGACTCATTTTTCAATTGTAACAAAGAAAGGCCCGATCTTATATTTTTGTCTCAAATAGAGGCCTTTATAAACTTCAATGATTGTTAAATCCTTAAGTTGACAGTTCATGCCCCCTATTTGAGTCCCCTAATTGGGAATCGAAACATAGTTGGGATCCTTTTTTGTAATTTAATCTATTTGTTATTTTAACTTATTTATGCATTCTTCACGAATAAACTTCTAGCTGTATATCAGCATATGCGATGATTATGATGCTAATACTGCTAAACAATTTGTATTTAGACCTATATTTTAGCAAATAAGTATATTCTTATTTATTAACAATAAAAAAATACTGATTTTTATAGCTATTTCCTTGATTTCTGCTGATATTGGTGCCATATCGATGACATGCCTCTTTTTCGGGTTGGCAAAACGACATTGATATCAACATTTAAGTTCATGGTTACAAGTACCTCACCAAGCTTTTTAGAAGTCCTCATTGTGATCGTTCTCATAGTGGCAGAGATGATAATCAGAATGTTGCTGGTGTACTCTATCTGCAGAATATGGGTGGAGATACCCGTCAATAGTAATTGAATGAGAGATTCGGGCATCCACAAGGTTTCATTACCGGTCCACCTCACATATTATATGTTTTAAATTCAAGAAATGGAATCTCACCGAAGATCAACCAGAGGTGGGTTCATTTTTATGCATATGGCTCCATCCTGCTAGTTGAGAGAAGAATACAAACGCTGGCTCATTTGCACATATTTTTCTGTGGAGATGGATGGTCCACATGATATCACAAACCACAAGTTCTTGATGTCCCCATTGCCATGTTTTTGCTTTTTAAAATTTTGTATTTTTAACAGGCTGAATTTCTTGTCCAAAAAATGGTGCAAACTTACAATAATTTTGCACGATTTCTTCTTTGGTCAATATTCATGCTGCTTGGAGTCGACACTAATTTCTCTTAATCTTCATTAACAAGAAGCTGTAGCACTGATGTAATACACCTGGATATATGGTGCTTGTTTTATAAAGATGCAAAATGGTCAGATTTTTGCTTGTTGCTGCAAAACCTATCTTTTCTTTCACACGTCTGTTGGATTAAATGTTCATGCTGTTCATATTGTTAGATGTCTGCTGTTTTATTTCAGTTTGACACAACAATTCAGCTGATGATTGATAAAATTCCTAATTTGTACTTCTATTAATTGCTCTGTCCGACTTCACTCTTCAGGAGCTCTTTTCCAAGTTGAACAGAATGGCAAGCATTGCAGCAGATATGTTTGTGGGAAGGGAAAGGTTTGCTACTGTCATATTGATGCGGCTCACAGAGTCTGTTGTCTTATGGCTTTCCGATGATCAAAGTTTTTGGGAAGATATTGAAGAAGGTGCGAGACCTTTAGGCCCTCTGGGTCTTCAGCAGGTAGGACGGTCTTCATGAGTACTTGCGTATGATAAAATAATAGATTAATTTGTGTGAAAGCAAAAGAATCTCTTACTTTTGTATTCATTATGCAGTTTTACCTGGATATGCAATTTGTCCTTCTCTTTACGTCCCAAGGACGGTATTTGTCTCGTCTATTGCGCCAAGTAATCGCAGAAATCATAGAAAGATCTATGGGTGCCTTTTCTGCAACACATGGAGACCCCAACAGGTATTTTTATTAATGGTTAAACCTCTTTGTCATTGGTTTTCTATCTTTTCACAATTTGTGACTTTTGTTAAATAAACATGCTCTTGGAACCAATTTTTTTTAGTTTTTGGTTCCTCTGTGTTACACCACTTCATAAAAAGAAACTTTATTTACCTTGCATTTATGGTAAAAAATATATTATTGTTTGGGTGCCAGTCTTTACAACGTCGTCGAAAGAAACAATATATCCTTGTTACCCCCAAGGTTGTTTACTTGGCCTTTGCGGAGGAGGAAATGTTTACATATTTTTATCATGTGACCCGAACTTGTTTGCTCAACTAAAGGCCCAGAATTCTGATTTCACCTGAGAGACTCCTAGATTAAGCTTGGCCCCCCTCCCACATTTCAATCTAAAAACCTGAGTAAGTAGGCTGTCTAAATCGCCCAATGGATAGAAGAGGAAAGTAAACTCCAAAGAAAGGGAAGTTCTTCAAGTTTTGATAACAGGTTGGGTTAATTTATTGTTAATTCTTTTATAGTTTTGTCAAATTTTCAGTTGACATTGCATCATTCTGCGAATGTTCTTTTCCTGCCGCACCTACTACTCACCTATGTATACTCTTCGGTGTACAACTAACTGGTCACTATTATTAAAGACTACACTATGCAATTCTAGTCTTCTGCATGGAGGGGAAATACGACAACTTTTTCGAACGTTATGTGCAATTATATACGAATTCACTATCATTTTTTCATGCACTTTGCGAGATCTTTCTTCATTATCTGATTTCTGAGATGCCACTTTTTTGTAGTGTGCTTCCTGACGATGAGTGGTTCGCCGATGTTGCACAAGCAACGATAGAGAAGATAAGTGGCAGAATTAGAACGAGTGCAGAGGACAGAGAACCCAGCAGTCCAACAGCATCTGTGTCTACTGTTCGATCTCATGGGAGTGTCTAAAAGCTAATGTTCTCATCATCTGTACATTAGAAATTCATCGCCAGATGCTCTCTGGCAGGAAGCTGAAGTGCAAACTCGGAACATCGCAGTGGTCGTCGCAGGAGATCCTTGTAAATTTGATAAGCGATTCCTTTCCTCCAGATTCCCTTTTGTTTATTATTGAGTGGGTAGGCAACATACTCTAGTCCATGATTCGGTTTTGGGTTTGGGTTTTGTCATTCCAATTTGTTATTGATGTTATCATTATTAATTTCTTCTAGGAGCCGTTCTCCTGTAAATGTTGATGAATCAACTGTTGTTCAACAGTCTTTTCTGGCAGTCTTGCTCCTGACATCCTTCTAGTGTGCAAACCTCTCCTACAATCTCATTCTCATCACTAATGATGTGGCAATCATTTCTTCCTTTTTTTTTCTCAACTCTCAATTCCATCAGTTTACAAAGCAGCCGTGAGACATGCTATGCTCGGAAAGAGACTATAAGAAGGGGTCTTATTTTTTTGGTTATAAGCCCGATATTGATCCAAGATAGATCTGAAAGGAGGCGAACAATCCATGTAGCTGACCCTACTTAATTGTGGGAAAAGGTTGTTGTTGTACTCAGTTCCATCAGTCCTGCTAATTGTCGTAATGAGGATGGGTGGTGTTGAATCGTGTTACCTTGTCTTGCCAGCCCCAAATTTGCCAATCCATTAATCTATAACCATGAATCTAATTGTCGTTTCATTCCACATCGTCAGAGTAATGATTTCTAAGTAGTGAATAAGTTTGTTTCAAGTGTTTCTCTAATATAAGATGCATGTGAAGATGATTTATAAGTAGTCAATAAATTTGTCATTATTGTTGAACTGCTCGATACAGAGGGAAGTAAATAAATAGATTGGTTGAATACGAATAACCTATGTCAAAAACTGTATACATCGAATATGATAACAAGAATACGAATATATTCGTATTTTAAAACGGATTAATGACATGATTATACCTATATTCGCATCCGTATCCGACCGTTTTCATCCCTAGACACAAGACAACTGAAGTACTTTCTCCTTCTGCCTCAAATCCAAAGGTCCAAAAACAATGTGAAGTTTGGAGTTTTAAGGTATTATGTTTGGGGAGACACTAGAGCTATCTTTCTTTGATAGCTTTAGTGTTCAACAGTTAGGATCTCATTTCTGGAACAAATCTCCCAAGTTCTCGAAAGTTCACAATGTTGATTTGAAGATACTCTTCATATGGGAAAACTGGACATGAAGATGGACGAGAATCCTGCATCTCAATACAGTTTAGTCAAATTGCAATCTCTTTTAATTTCTCCATGCATGCAACCCCTTGAAGGTCCCTTACATAAGCTTTCAGTTCTCGATGAAATAAAGCAGCTGCCGAAGTCGCTAAAATCGAGATTACTATTAAAAAATGTATACAAAACATATTTACACATATCGGAGACTACATGCTAGACAAAGAAAGAGATAAATACAGGATTAAAAACAAGAACACCCTCCTTTCATAAAGGAGAAAAACATAGCATAAGGTCGCCACAAGGACGTGCCGTTTAGCTGTACATCAGGGGGGCCTACTAAACATATTCGTAGTTTTCCTTCACGATGGCAGTTGTCACAGAGTCAAAATCCCGCTATTGATTTCGACCTGTACGGCGTAGCTAACCCGTATCTAACATTTGGAGGTGTGACAGCAGTAGTCTATGATCAGAGCTTTTCCGATTGCTTCCCATGTTCCGCCTCACTTTTTCCCCTTGGAATGTTTAAGCCAAGGGAACCAAGCAAGTTGGAAGTTGGACCAGGAAGGCCTTGTTGAGATGCAAAAGAATCCAATAGGCTCATGACCAGATTCCCATCCACATTAACAGTTGCCAAACCCTCATATATGTCCTCTGCATCCTTTGATGTTCCCTGAATTAAGACATTTGCAAACGTTATTTTTATGCAAATGAAACCAACAATTTAGAAAAAGATTCCTTGGAGAACTTTTAGGATCAGAAGCTGTCACGGGTACAGATATATGAAAGATAAACGGGAAAAATCAACAAAAAGAACATAGCCCAATTCCTATTGGGTGGAGCCAGTTATATGATATCATTAGTGTCATTGGGGTGAGTATGAGAGGGTGAACAGGGTCAGTAGTTATTTAGATACCTTGGTCTTTATAGAAAATTAAAGGAAGAGGCAACTTGCTAGGGCCTTGGGCTTTTAGTATGTAAGAAGCTCCCGTCTGGTTTTTCTTTTGTAATACTGAACCGATGGACATATGAAGTTTTTTGGGGGCGCACATCTTATCGGTGTTCAACATTTTCCTTTTAAATAAATACGAAAAGGTAAATGCAGCATGAACCCTGCACGTTCGTTATTACAACAGCTCACATGCACAACTCTAGAATAGTTGTTATAGTAATCAAGATACTGATCTGATTTTCTATATTGTATTTCCACTCTTCAATTTGTAATGAGTTCTATAGAAGATGCTACAGCTTTGAAATGTCAGCTACAGAAGTTTTGAAATCAGCAGTTTGTTTATGGTTCTGAAGGCCACGGTCGATAAAAATAGTTGCAGAGGTCAGTTGTGGCAATGTACATGTGAACTTATGCATACTAATTTATGCGAACAAGTGTATCCAATAGAGGTCTCAATAACAGATGGCCTGACAATTAATTAGAGTTACTGATCTACAACACACACCAGCAATAAGATCCAAAAACTGCCAATGTTGCTATTTTTAAAAGCTGTGAGAAAGAAGAAAACCTTGCTATTAAATGCAATATCTTGGTGTGCATGAAGAAAGCTTTTCTCAAGTGTAGTTGCCTTCAACTCCTCATTCAAAGCATTTGAGTAAGAGTTCATGAACGTATGTTTAGGACCATCTTCATCTGATTGATGATCACTGTCTGAATCATCGCCTTCATCTGTAACATAGCAAAATTTTAATACTTAGCATTAAGAGTTACGAATAACTCTACATGTCAAAAGCACCCAGAGAAAGAGTTTCCATAACTTGAAGTAGAAGATGAACAACCTGTCAGAGATTTAAGTGAAATATTCACAGGTTTCTACTCTAGCAAACCAACCAACTCATTCTTGCAGCAGTCATCTAGTTAATAAAAATATCATAACAGATTCCCCACTAAAACTATAGGGTTTTTATCACTTCTGCCATTCTTCATTTCTGCAATATCAGTTATACTCATCCTCATTTTGTAATATCAAGTGCCCCAACTTCTTACAAAAATCACAATTCTACACTTTTGTTGTCGCTCTTGCCAAGGTTGTATATCTTTTTTCAACCTGCTCAAGTCCAAACCATTTGGACCCCTTAAAGGTTCCAACCAAGGAGCACGGAGATCCCAAAAACACACAGTTTCCCTGCCAAAAATGACCTCCCCAATAGGAGAACGCATTAGGTATTTACCTAAACCAGTAGGCCCTTGAGCGGATCCTATGTTAGCCCGGAACTGTTCTTCTAGAGAGAAACGCGCTTTCACATCTTAACCCGAAATGGCTGAGGGAGGAAATGTTCCCTTTTGTTTTGAGGGTACTCCCGGGAACAGATCCGATGGAAACAAGGTGGGGCACGTAGCTCAGAGGATTAGAGCACGTGGCTATAGGCCAGAAAAGGCTTTTCCTCACTCACTTGACCAGGCTCCCTCCCCTAGTCCATTCCGTGAGGAAAAAGACAGATTGCATCGGCTAAGAGGCCATACTAGCCTTTCTCAGAGCTGGTTCTTTTGGAAAAGCACGAACCGTGGGAAGAGAGAAAAGGCTTAAGGTAAAGTAGGGACGTAATTGATACAAAAAAAAGCATAACTATGAATTTTGTAAAAAGTCAAAGCACAACTGATATTACAAAAAGGGGAGGGGCACACCTGATATTGTAGAAGTTAAGAGGGCACAAGTGATAAAAACCCAAAAATAGATTGTTTAAGATGTTCCCATGTAACGTCCCGGTCCGTAGACCCAGTCCGTTATGGGGAACTACTGACCCAAACAATTTGTTGGGCTTGGGCCCAACTGGAGCCCTATACAACCCAAAATGCTTAAGCCCGGCTTGTCTACCCTACCACTTATAAGCTACCACACTTTGTGATTACTAGATGTATTAATATGTCTGAGGTGCTACAATCACCCCCACTTATATTCCCAATGTCCTCATTGCGCAATGGTCCACAACCTATTCCCAGCAACAGTGGCAGCTTCACCTCTTAGGCATTCCTTTCCACTATTAGAGGGAATCTTCTCTAATACCATTTCTTGATTTATGTGCGTCATCCTTACGTAGGGGCCATGCTAATCTTCTCGGTATCGTTCCAATTTTATCAGATGTCTACGGTGCAAGCAAAGCATAGAATAATAGAGTTAGAATGTGCATATTTTATAATTGTTATTATTCTATTGGACCTTCTTCTGTCGTGTTTTCCCTTAACCATGGAAGCCTCTTTTCTAATAAAAGAGAGTAAAATTCATTTCCCTTATGACTTTCTCCCACAAGGTATAAGAGTGATGATCCTATATTGACGTTATAGTATCCCATGATTTATCTACCGAATTTCAATCACATGAATAGACTAGCTCCACCATCTAAAATGGGAAAAATCTTCTTGGGAAAACTTCAACTTGGTTCCTTGCATGGGTACTGATGGGAGATTGCAAAGTCAGGTATACCCCCCCCCCCCCCCACATACACAAAACCCACTGAAATCCTCGGGTAACCCTTTTAGAATGCAAGTTTTCATGTGGATTTTGAAGAAAGGATGGTTATTAACTTAAAATCAAACAGCTCATTTATTGTGATCGAGTGATATAACCTGCCCCTAGTGTATGGGAAGCATTGAGGATCAAAACCATCAATTCTTAAGTTGCCAACACTCGGAAGGGGCATGGAATTGCCTTTCTCTAGAGTAGCTTTCTCATGACTCAGAAAGAAACCTTCTGGTCATCTATGACCTTAGCTTGTACAAACTCAATCAATGGGGCCTTTTGGCGGTCCTCGACGTGATATGGCTAACGGGGCCATCTTTCGATGAGTGTTTTTATGAAGAAAATGATGTGGAACATGCCAAAGCTTTTATCCTTTCTTGGAACCTCTAGCCCTCTTACATACTCACATATGGACTTCCTTAAATCCGATTAAATCGAATGATCCAACTATATGATTTTAGGGGATTGGTCTGCTACAAGGGAGTTGTCATAAATCATCTCAGTGATGTGCAAAAAAGCTAAGTCCCCCTCTCGCTTGTCATATATGGTTAGGGGGGATGTGCCTTGGTCTGTTATGGAATTCAGAAATTGGTATTTGATATTCAGCCGGAGAGGTCACTGAAGAATATTCTGTATTCGAGAGAATATTCTAAATTAATATTTTATTTACTTTTCAATTATTTTAAATATAAAAATATGTCTAATATATATATTCTTATATATTTATACAAATATGGTTATCAATCAAGAAGAATCCAAGATAAAAGTACCAATTAACATGATACATTATGGTATTAATGCTTTAACATTTTTTATAATACCAGGATAAATGGGAACATTTAAAAATAAAAAAATAAAAAAAATCAGCGGTAGGTTGCAAGAGTTGATCGAATACAAGAATATACTGGTTGAATATTTGGTTCAGGTGATATCATTGTAATAGTCGGCTAAATACCCGAATATTCAGGTCGAATATTTGATTTAGCAGAATACTGATCAAATAGCTATTATTAGGTCCAAATATTTGGTCCATCAGCCGAATATGGCAACAGTATGATTAAGTCCCAGCTCTATGTCAATGGATTTTGCTTAAGCGTTTGGGTTGTCGCGAACAAATTGGCTGGAGTGTGTTACACTTATCAGGAGCATGTTATTGAGGACAACTTTAATTGTTGATTGATGGTTTCCCCCACATCAACCGCTTTTGTTGGACTCCAATCGGTTATGCTCATGAAAAGTGGAGCTTTCGGGCATATTTCATGACCTTTTATATTGGATGTGAACACATCATTTTATGATGCGTGCACCAGGGATGCAAAAAATGGTCTAACGGTAGTTTAAATGCATGCGGTGCTTAACCGCGTCGTTTAAGCAAAAACGGGTCCCATAAACGGGTGGGCCGCATAAGCGGCCTTAAACGGTCGTTTAAACGGCCTTAAACAACCTTAAGCGGTCTTTTAAACGGCCTTAAACAACCTTTTAAAACCATGTATCTACATTCTTCAAAGAATCACCATTATCCATGATTTTTTTGGATTCATGTTATGAATTGTAATTGTTTATGTTATAAGTCCGGGATTGACCCAAGATAGATCTGAATGGAGGCGAAGAATCCATGTAGCCGACCCTACTTAATTGTGGGGAAAGGCTTTGTTGTTGTTGTATCTATTTTGACATTTGGCTATGAATTCTAGTTGTTTATGTAATCTATTTTGATATTTGGATGAAATGTTCCTTGGATTTGGCAATATTTGACCTATATTGTGAATATGTGATTATATCATTCTTATTTATTAATACTTTCTTTATTAATTATATATATATAATATTTTTTATTAATTGAAAATGCAAAACCCCATACCCGTTTAATTTCCGTTTAAACTCATGCATACCGTTTAATCAGTAATCAATGACCATATCGACTGAATACCGCATACCGCTTTTTGCAACTTTGGCGTGCACAGGATGGGCATTTCCTTTGAAATTTCGTCGAATGGGATGTAAATTGTCCCAAAGATTTGAAGAGAACTTTTCAAAGACCGTGCACAGCAGGGGCATTTGGAAAATGAGATTAGGACTGGAGGGTTTAAATGGCATTTCCTTTGAAGTTTCGTTGAATGGGATACAAATTGTCCCGAAGATTTGAAGAGAAATCTTTTCAAAGACCTGCCGCTATTTTTGTGAAAATGCAAGCATACATCTCACTGATGTGTGCACAAATAGATAAGCCTCTTCTTTTTTGTGTGATTTGTCTTTGAGTATGCAAGGCTTTGTAAGTGTCTTCCTTATTTCACTTTATACCTATCATTTTTAAGAATAAAGGTGTCGTGCATGTGATTGCACAAATAGATAAGCTTCTTCTTTTTGAGTGTTTGGTTTGTCTTTGAGTATGCAAGCCTTTGTAGGCGTCTTCCTTATTTCACTTTACGTCTTCCTTATTTCACTTTATACCTATCACTTTTATCAATAAAGATGTTGTGCATGTGATCTTCCTTGGGACCACGCCCCTTTCCCCTCTTTTTTTTTTAGAAAATAAAGGGTGAAATCCCCGCAATTCATTATTAGAGGTTCAGAATATTTCCCCTCTTTTTTTAAAGTATCATATGAGACCGTTAATGCTTTCATACAAGGACACTTAAAAAGCAACAGATACGAATGGCAAAGCACCAGCCTACAAACTTCTAGTTAACATGCTTAACATTCTAACAGAGAAGTATTTACTACCTAGCATCTTTGTCTAATATTATGGATTATGTTATCTATAAACATGTAGTGTATAAATATTCCTCTTCCTAGATGTATATTTTACTTTAGGGATTTTTACCCGGCAGACCCTATAATCTTTTCCAATTACCTCTACGACCTTTGAAACATCGTAATTCCTCCCCCGACCCTGTAAAATTGCTAACCCTTACCCTACAGACCCTGCGGTTAAGTCCAGTTAATTTACCCGTTAAAATTAACCAGATTCCGTTATGTTCCTTTGTATTATACCCATTTTGTTTATTAAATTTACATTGAATGCCACTCCATCATCCTTTTCCAATTACAACTGCCATATTTCTCTAAGGCTTATTACTGTGTAGAATTAAGATAATCTATCCATTCCACTGGAATCTATACGCCACGAAGCAGACTACATGAGGATCCTATTGCATCACAGCGTCGAGATTCCTAGGGATCACTCGGGCCTTCAGCGGATTCTTCATGGTCACGACGAAGATCTGGATCTCCGACATGTCGATCCCGCCCACCGGTTCCCACGGGGAGGCCTTGATCAGATTAGCCACGAAGAGCTCGAGGTGGAGCATGGCGATGCTGTACCCGGGGCACATCCTCCTCCCCACCCCAAAGGGCATCATCATGATCTCCCTGCTCCCGGTGATGTCCACGCCTTCCCCCTCCCCCCCTTCCACGAATCTCTCCGGCCTGAACTCCGTCGGATCCTCCCACACCTCCTCGTCCAACGCCATCTCCGCCACCATGAAGTTTATCACGGTGTCCGTCGGTATCACGTGCCCGTCCAGCTCCACCTCCTCCATCGCGGCGTGCGGCAGCACGAAGTGGCCCGGCGGGTGCCGCCGCAGCCCCTCCAGGACCACAGCCTTGAGGTAAGGCATCCTCTAAAGATCCTCCTCTTGGACGCAACATGAGTGAGCAGTACTACCCAGTTGCCTGATCTCTTCCATGAGCCGTTCTTGCACTCCTCTGTGCTTCACGAGTTCGGCGATGATCCACTGCAACGCGGTCGACGTCGTGTCGTTGCCCCCTTTGAGAAACTTAGTCTTGTCGAGGAGGATGCCGAAGACCCACTTGCGGCCGTGGGAGTACAGCCTCATGCGGGAGGGGTGGAAGGTCCCCGAGATGAGGTTGCGGCGGAGGAGGCGCCAGCGTGGGCCCTAGGTGATGTTGATGAAGTAGCCGTTGCTGCTGACGAAGCAGGAGACCTCGAGGGGCGGGGGGCGGCCGGCGAAGATGGAGCCGTGGTGGACGAGGAGCTTGTGGGCGATGCGGCGGTCAGAGACGAAGACGGGGGGCCCGGGGGGGGGGGGGGGGCGTCTGTGGCGGAGGACAGAGGAGAAGAAGAGGAGCTTGAGGGCCATTGCGGTGGCGAGTGCAGAGAAGGCGATACTCCAGTAGTAGTCCTCCATGATTTCCCCGTGAGGCGAGCCACCATGGGAGGTTACGGAGAAAAATATACATGTTCCAGAGTATGTGTCGTATCCTCCGGAGAGGGTACCTGCAATTTTTGTATGATCACGCGTGCCCTTTTTAACTCCCCCCTTTTTAACTCCCCCAAGAACGTCTGCAGGATTGGTTTAAGTTAACTCAAGACAAACTCAAGTATTTGACTCAAATATAGTTAAAATTGACGGTAGGGTTTGTTGGGTAAGACGGAGCAAGTTTTCAAGGTCGGTGGAGGAATTACGATGTTTCAAAGGTCGTAGAGGTAATTGGAAAAGATTACAGGGTCTGCCGGGTAAAAATCCCTTTACTTTATCAGGTGATACAAGGCAAAACTTTCTAAATATACATCGACTTTAGCAAACAAATGTATGGTTCTATCTTATTTATTATTGATCGAAGAATAATGAGAATTTTAACTGATCAAAGTCATTTTTAAATCCAAACCATAGCTTTTTTAAAGGAAAACCCATAGCTTTTAAAGGGTCCATTTCCATAATTTCCAACATTCTTAATGAAATATCTAAATATCTGTGAAATAACCCAAAAAGTTTCTTTCAGACTATGATAAAATGACACCAAATATATTCAAGACCTAGCTTATAGATGCCTCTACCCATGCAACAAAAATGCGATAATCAACAACGACAACAACAAAGCATCTTCCCGCACTAGGGTCGGCTACATGGTTTTTTTGCCTCCATGCAGATCTATTTTGGATCATTCTCAGGCTTAAATCCAAATACCTAAGATCCCTTAGAATAGTTTCATCGAACATTTCTTGGACCTACCCCGCCCTCTCTTAGCCAGCTCAACATCCCAAATCTCGCATCTTCTAACTTGTACATCAACCGACCTCTTTTGCAAATGGTCAAACCATCTTAAGCGGTTTTTTCTTATCTTATCCTCTCTCAAAGCTACACCAACTTTACTTCCGATCTCATCATTCTGAATCTGATCCTTTCTTGTATGACCGCAAATCCACCTCAGCATTTTCATTTATGTTGTCGTTCTTTGCACATCTATGACACAGGCTAACATTCTTATCCATAGAGATGTCCCATGACTGCTTTGTAATATTTTCCTTTGACTTTCAAGGAATTTTCTTATCACAAAGAATAATAGAGGTTCCTCTTCACTTTAGCCAACCTGCATTTATTTTATGAGTAAAATCTCCATCAATTTCCTTATCTTGTTGCAAAATAGATCCCAAGTATCTAAAAGAATCTTTTTCGGAATGTTATCGTCTCCAATCTTCACCTCAAGTCCTTCATCGTTGTTTCCATTAAATGTACCCCCATATGTTCATATTGCATTATTCATTGTCAATCCTTCTTTATATCAACAGATCAAATATGAAGAGATAAATTTCCACTACACCATAGACATGATACATAGGATATATGTAGCTATTCATATGTTTCTTCAGCAGAGCATACCTTAGACAATATTACCAAACCATTATCCAGAGTGGCTTTTGATAGATGACGTTCCCAATTGAGAGCGGCTTTTGAGAGTGATAGTTCTCAGTTGAGCAAGAAGGATCGATATGTACCAGCTTGAGAGGGGATACTAGAATATTGAAATCATGTATATTTTTTCTATTTGTGTCATGTTTAATCTTATCATGTATTTCCACATAGCATCTTCCTATATAAAGAAGACTCGGGTTCTTTAATGAGAAATTCATTCTATTCTCTACAATGAATGATGTTATAGTTTAAAATTGACTAATGGAATAGGACAACAGAAAAAAATAGATTAAGAGATAGTTCGAATAATGGTTTCCTGTCCACAATCCATAATGTTGCCGTTCATTCTATTCTCTACAAGGAATGCTGTTATAGTTTAAAATTGACTAAAGGAATAGGGAAAAAGAAAAATGGATTAAGAGATAGTTCGAATAAGTGTTTCCTGTCCACAAGCTATAATGTTCCAATCCACGAATTATAATGTCCCGGTATCAAATGCATGTTTCAATTTTCATTATGAAATAGGTAAGATTGTGTATAATCTACCATGATGTCCTCAAAATGAATATCGATGGTTTATCTAAAAATGAACACTTGAGCTAGATTTCAGTAGATGTAATGACGGGCTTTCAAACATTATCACCGGATACCTCGAGGAGATGAGGGGAAAGACGATCGAGGTGGGCGACAGGTGGCGTGTTGTCACAACAAGAATGAGGGTGGAGGAGCCTCCTCACCGAGTTATGGAGCCCTCTAGGCATCCGTTCTTCCAGTGGCGCCCGACCCAAGGGAGTCAAGAGGCTCCTACTTCGTCACATGCGGATTCTCGTGCTTGTTTCAAACATGGTGGTCAGGGTCATATGGTTGAGGTCTGCAGGAATGAGGTTGTATGCTTCTCGTGTTGAGGAATGGGCCATCATAGATGGCTTTGTCCACGAAAAGCGCAAGTTCGGGTGTTACCTAAGCAAGAAGGAAGCTATCGTGGAAGTCCGGTGATCACACCACAGTGCCTATCGAACGAGGAACGCTTGAATCATAAAAAGTAGGTGTTTTTCGAGAGCTCAAGGAGTTTCTTCAGACAACTATGGCCGATATTGACATGAAAATTGGGCCATTGTCCAAGGACGATGTCATCCTTTTGAGTGGCTCCATGGTGTACGCACGGGGACTTTCCGATGAAGAAGTTCGAGCTCTGATGCATGTTGAGGATTGAGTTGCAACGGTATGTCCCATGCATGGTACTACAAGATCTTGTTGTTGAAAGACATGCCGCTACGTGCTCGAGATCTCAGAATTGTGGAGAACATATCGGGAAGCTTTGTAAACGTTATTTCAATCCTGAGCTACGATTCGTCGAAAGGTGAGGAAGTGCATGTGAAAATTGAGTGTGCCACCAGGGTGAGCTCCTTACCCTTGGAGCTTCTTTTGCGATCAGTCGGGTTTCGTTTTGAGTGACGGTGGAGGAGGTCCATCCTGTCATGGATGGAGATGCTGAAGGTGGTCCCTCACCATCACGAAACTCCGATGGAAGCAGCAACATCGCGACCATTATGCTTCCACCTCCTTTTCCTTGGGAGGAAGTGTGTGACTTTGCTGCAAGGGGCTTTGGATGCTTCGGTGGATCGGGTGATAGGTGGCCGAGTTGAAGGCTTATTCAGATCCATCCTCAGATCTTGTGGTTCGGGTACACTTTTCTATGAACCTTCTCTATCGGGTGCGGGCCAACCTTTTCGGACGACGCCTTGAAGGGGTCTATTTTCAAAAAAGGGAGATGGGCACTCCTCTCATTTTAATTATTTGAGGCATAACAGAGACTTTTGACCATGTGCTTTAGCGCTCGCTGCTGGTTGCGATGGTACCAAGGGGTTTGCCACCTTGGAGGCTCCCTACATCGCCGGAGGTGGGGGTGATGCCCTTGTTAGCACCTTGAAGGAAAAGGAATCCTCTCTGGTGTCGATGGGCAGGACTGCTAGGGTTCCTCAGGGGGCATTGTCATTGCTCCATCTTTCGTCGTCGTGGCGCTATGGGAAGTGATATCTAAGATTTGCTTCGAAGGATTGAAGAAGGTATTGGCGGTTGGCTGTGTACGACACCCTTAAGCGATCAGGAGAGGGGCTTGAAAGCAACGTCCCCTTGCTTGGGCTTGTGCAGGAGGGTGATGGCCCACTCGAAGATACGGGTGGACAAATTCTGTTGGTGGTGAGACAGTATGAGCAGACATGTCAATCAGTAGCAAGGGCAACAAGACATGGATGTCGATAGTGTTTTGGCAGACTGCTTAGGTGTAGTACCCCCAACTAGAGTTAGAACCGTGTCATTATGAATGTTCTTACCTGGAATGTTAGTGGCGTGGAGAGGCCGGAGAAGAGGATGGCAGTCTGAGACTTGTGTGTTGAGGCAAGGCGGTCGTTCTTCTAATTCAAGAAACGAAGATATCCCAAGGCTTTGGAGAGTTGTGGAGCTCAATTGGAGGTTTTCTTCTGATGGAAAGCCGAGCAGTGGTCTTTACGATAGTGTATGGTGGATTGGTTGTGGGTTGGAACAAGGATAAGTTCAGTCTTGTAGAGGAAGAGAGCAGAGGACACTCAATCCCAGTAGTGCTTTAGCGAAAGGCAGACGACTTGAAGATGGTGGTGACCAGCGTATATGGGCCACCAAATGGCATTAATATTTCTAGCTTGCTTGACGATCTCTGAATGAGTAGGCTAAAGTATCCCGAGGAGGCATGGATTGTGGTGGGGGCTTCAATGTGACGCTTCATCCAGAGGATAAGCCATAGATACGTGGTGGGACCAATGGTGGGTCACTCTTTCACAGTTTATTTGTGAGTACAACTTGCAAATTATGGATATTAGTGGTTGTTCGTACACCTGGAGCAATTCCAGATTGAGATCTCGCATTGATCGGTTCTTGGTTTCACCAGAGACAGCTCGACTCTTCCATTTGGCTCGTTCGTGCTTGGGTGATTGCATTCTGACCACACCCCACTCTTGTGGTCTTCCGAGAGGACGTGCGGCCGAGGTCCTTCAGGTTAGAATGGTCGTGGCCTCTTGAGTCTGGCATTTGTGAGATAGTTAGATCAGTTTGGTGGGAGAGCCAACCTGTTGGGTTGGTTGCGACAAGATTGGCTATGAAATTGATTCAGTTGTAAAAAAACCTAACGGAGTTTGATAGAAGAACTAGGGCCCAACATTGCATCATAAGAATCTCGACGTAAGAGGTGATTTCCCGGTTCACATCGGTAGAAGATGAGCATAATCTGTAGACGAATGAGTTAGAGGAGACAATTAGGCGATTACAAGTACAAATGGAAGACAGAAAGAAGGAGATCTGTTGGAAAAATAATGAGAATTGTTTATTCCATTAACCCTAAGGCTCTCTTATATAGTGGAGAGACCCACGGGTAAATTACATAAGATAGACGGAAGTAAAATAAACTGAGAAAATAATATATAAACATAAACATATCTCTACGCTCCCCCTCAAGATGGAGCATAGATGTCAATCATGCTCAGCTTGGATGTACACTTCTAAAAAGGTCCTCTGTGCAAAGCCTTGGTGAAAATATTTGCAGTTTGATCTCCTTAACTGACATGCGGAGTAGAGATAAAGCCTTTCTGGATCATGTTCCATGTATAGTGGCAATCTACTTCAATATGTTTAGTTCTCTCATGAAAGGCAGGATTGTTTGCAATAAATAAGGTTGCCTGATTATCACATTGCAACTGAATATGAAGAGGCACATATATTTATAAGTCCGCTAGCACTGCTCAGACCCACATCATCTTTATGCTCCCTTGTGTCATAGCTATATATTCTTATTTAGCACTTGACTTGGCAACCACAGTTTACTTCTTACTCTTCCAAGATACTATAGAACTGCCAAAAAAGACAGTAAAGCCTAAGGTAGACTTCTTGTCTTTAGGAAATAATGCATAATCTGCATCTGCACAGACTGAGATAGTAAGAGATTCTCCTTTCCTGAATTGCAATCTCACGCCTGGAGATGACTGTAGGTACCTCACGATCATATAAACAGCATCCATATGTACCTGATGGGCTACTCCATGAATTGACTGACCCAATTAACTGCAAAGGAGATGTCTATCCTAGTGTTAGTGACGTATAGAATCTTTCCCACAAATTCTTTGCATCTTCTCATGTTCACCTCCTTTATATCATCATAATGTAGCATCGTGTTGGGATCCATAGGAGTAGCAGCAGGTCGACACCCAATCATGCATATCTCAACTAGCATGTCTGTAACGTACTTTCTTTGAATCATCACAAGACCCTGCTGATTCCCAAACTCTAACCCCAAGAAATACCGTAGGGTGCCAAGATCCTTAATAACAAACTGTTGGCCCAGAAATTCATTTGTCATCTTGATCCCATGTGAATCATCTCCTGTAAAAAGTATGCCATCAACATATACCATGATAACAACCGTACTTCTGGAAGTTCTCTATACAGATAGTGAATGATCTACATTTGATCTCTTGAATCTCTACTTCTCAATAAGATCTGAGAGTTTCTGAAACCATGTCCGTGGACTCTGCTTAATGCCATATATTGCCTTATGAAGTAAATAAACCTTTTGACACTCCCCCTCAGCAGCAAACCCTAGAGGCTACTGCATGTAGACTTCTTCCTGGAGAACGCCATACAGAAATGCATTTTTAACATCACGCTGAAATAACGACCAATCACGTACCACATCAAATGAAAGAAGAACTCGTAGAGTGGAGTGGCAAGCAACAAAAGAAAATGTATCCAGATAATCCACTCCATACATTTGAGTAAAGACACATGCAACCAATCTAGCCTTGTAGCAATCAAGACTCCCATCTGCAAGGTGTTTGATGGTAAACACCCATTTACACCTGACAATAGACGCTCCATTGGGAGTGGAAACCAAGCGCCAGACACCACGCGACTTTAGAGCAACCATATCCTCTTCCATGGTCTAGACGCCACTGACTGTCTCTCAAAGCCTCCTGGTAATTCCGTGGGATTTTCACGGCAAATAAAGCAACTGCAAATCTTCTAAACTCCACTATCAAACAATCAAATGAAATCTGGGACTTGAGAGGATATGAAGCACATGTACGCTTCTGCTTTCAAAGCGCAATAGGTACATCTAGGTCATTGAGAATCTCCTCAATCTGTATGCCAGTTTCCTTCCAAGATTCTTGCGTAGACACATCTTCAGACCCGTCGTTCGAGATAGTATATTCAAAGCAAACATGGGTGTGCTGGATGACGGGCATTGACCATGAGCAGAATTAGGCCGACGTGTATAGTATCGTGTCAACGATGGAGCTAGGATTATGGGAGATGGCAGTACAGGAGGTGATGGAGGTGGAATAACATATACAGGTGGAGGGGTGATGAGCTTGTAGGAGGAGGTGTCGTGTAGACCTCATCATCTGAATCTGACGAAGTCAACTTATCAACTGTAGGAGAAAAATACATTACCGACTCAAAAAATGTGATATATCAACGCTAACATAATATTTCCTGTGTAATGGATCATAGCAACTATATCCCTTTCGAGTCATGCAATACCCAAAAAAACACATTTGACAACTCTAGGAGAGCTTGTCAAGATCTGAATGGACGAAGGCAACAGAGCCAAAAACACGAGTAAGTGAGAACAACTCCTCTGGAAATGTCAGGGAGAAAGGAACTTTCTCATCCAGGACAGATGAGAGCATGTGAATCACAAGATAACATGTCGTAAGAACTGCATCACCCTAGAACGAATGCGGGGCATGACTTTGAATAAAAAGAGTTCAAGTAACATCAAGTAAACAGTGATACTTTCTTTCTACAACACAATTTTGCTGAGAAGTGTAGGCACATGTTGATCGATAAACAATGCCATGAGATGAAAAGAATTGGGATAGTGCACGAGTACAGAATTCCAAATCATTATCAGTTCTCACAAATTTGACAGTAGATGAAAAAACATCCTGCACTTCATTGATAAAAGTTTAATAACATCCCCAGATTCGGATTCATTTTTCAATATAAGTATCCATGACAGATGAGAAAAATCATCAAAAGCAACTAGGTAAAATCGGTGTCCCTGGTGATCAGGGACACAACTCGTACCCCAAATGTCAACATGAAATAACTCAAATGAGGAGTTACTGCTCTGACTCTGACGACTAGGAAAAACAGACCGATGGAGCTTCCCCAACTGACATGATTCGCATCGAAAGGATGAGCGAGATGAGATCAGAGGGACGACATGACACATCTTCTGAAGGGGAAGGTGACCAAAGTGCAGGTACCACATGAAAGGAGATAATGGTTCTGTAGAAGAGAGGATATACCTGCATATGGAGTTCGGACCAGTCGGTAGAGGCATCCCTGCTTACGGCCACAACCAATCACCCTACTCGTAAGAATTTTCTGAAATGCAAGAGACGACGGGTCAAAAATACACGACAATGCAAATCCTTCGTAATATAACTAATAGACAATAAATTCATAGAAAAGTCAGGTGTATGCAACACATTCTGCAGATGCATCGAAGGTGTCAAATTGATCCCCCCCTGTCTTGTGATGGGGGAATAGGTACAATCGGCTATGACACCGGTTCTGCTAGGAGGAACCTGTATGTAAGCTGCAAACTGATCTTTGTCTCCACACATGCGATGTGCTACCCCGTAGTCCATGATTCATTCTGTAATATCATATACAAGACAACTAGTAAGAGCATAGATGCTACCTGAGGTACTGACAATGGAAAAAGCAGCAACATCTGAGTGGCCTCCTGGAGCAGGTGAGGAAGCTATGGTACTAGCATGAGGCATAATATCCCTCAATCGAGCTACTAGGTCATCAAACCTTTGATCCGAAGAAGGAGCAGCAGGGGGGTCTACTTGCTCTGTTACACGTGTCGATGCGGGAAAACCATGCTTGGAGTAGCATGTATCCTATGTATGCTCTGGGCAATGACAGCAACTCAATAAGTGCACGGCTGACGAATACGACCTCCTCTACTACGAGATCCACATCCACGAAACTGAGAAGAGCCTCCTCTACCACGGGTTGCCGTCATAGCAGAAGATGTCTGGCTAGAAGCATACGATGAGACTGTGATCCTGCTAAATCTGCAGAAAGCTTCCTCCATGGGAGGAATAGTAGCATCCACCAATATCTGTGAACGGGTCGCCTCATACTTCGGATCAAGTGATGTTAGGAATACACCAACCATCATGGCATTCCTATATATCATCTGCTGGTTAAGAGTAGACGAGAGAGGCATAAAATTGTTGAGCTTCTGAAACATTCCAAGCGGGGACGTGTATAGAGAATGAATGGGACGATCGTCCATTCTGCTTGATAGTAAATATGTCATATTGTACCTGTAGAATCTTTATCTCGTTTCTCACTTGGGAATAGGTAGCTGCGAGAATATTTCATACTACATTGGCGGTGGGTTGATATAACACATCACTGGTGATATCTATCATCAATGTACCAGATAATGAGACCTTTGCATAAGCATCATCTGCCTCACACGAGGCGTCGACTCCAGTTTTCTCAGCCGACTCTTCCTCGATAAGAATAGACTTCACGAGGCTCATGAACTGCACGGTCCACAATTCGTAATTCGTCGTCCATCTGGACAATTGACGTTGGACCTCTGAAAGTGCATGTAGCAGGAATATTGACTTTGTTCTCTGACATACTGTCGGATGAAGGAAATTAGGTTTTGTAGACCGAAATAAGTACACCTACACAGACATACATGGATTTGGTAGCATGTGTCAACTCATGATGCAACCAATCCCATCAACAATAAGCAAACAAAAGCAAAATCCGTAGAGGATGCCTAAGAATACCATAGGCGATGGTCGCAAACCATGTGTAGTGGTTGCGGAGACCATGTACGACGACGAGGGAGAGGTGCCAGCAACGACGTGGGCCGCAACATACAAAGGTGCGACTGCGATGCCGAGCCAAAGGAGGGGGACTCGGCAATGACGTCGGTGATACCGAGAGAAGGTGGTCGACAGTGATGACCACTGTGGAGAGAGAGGTTGAAGGTGGCAGGTAGGGTTAGGGTTAGGGTACGAGAGCTTCGTCTTAGGACCGTCGCTCTGATACCATATTGGGAAAATAATGAGAATAGTTTATTCCATGAACCTTATGACTCTCTTATATAGAGGAGAGACCTATGGGTAAATTACATAAGATAGATGAAAATAAAATAAGCTGAGAAAACAGTACATGAACATAAACATATATCTACAAGATTGAATAGAGGCAAAGATCGAGGCAGAGATGGCTAAGAGAGGGTGATAATAGCACGTTATCTCCACTCAAAGGCATAAAAACTATATTCAGAGCATTAATGTAGGTGGTGTGTAAGTACGTGGGGAGGCAGAGGTCGATCGAGCACTTAGATCGCACTTCCATAGCTTTTCGCGAAGGGCCTCTCGTGCAGGGTGGTGATGGCATGGAAGAGATGTGAAGAGCATTTCGTCGAATCAAGATGATGGGCTCGTAATAGGCTCATGGTGCCATTTTCAGAGGAGGTGAGACGAGCGTTGTAGCAACTGAATGCGGATGGGACACCCCATCCAGATGGCTTCTTGGTATGTTTTTACAAGGAGTTCTAGGATTGTGTGAAGGAGGATGTTGTTGTGGTGCTACAGGAGTTTAGAGAGGGTAATCAAGGTTCCACGTACCTTAACAAAGCTTTGTTGTTTCTTCTCCCGAAGAGAGAGGGGGCCACAAGAGTCGAGGATTTCGGGCCAATTGCGCTCTCAAACGCGATATATCTCGTCATTGCCGAAGTCTTGGCAAATTATTTGTGAGGCCTCTTCGGCAACATCATATCGCCTGGACATATTGTATTAGTTCCTAGGAGGCACATGACAGACACTTGGGTTCTTGTGTTTATAATGGTGCTGGATTGGAAGAGGTCTCAAAGGAGAGGTGTCTAGTGGAAGGTGGACTTCTCCAAGGCGTACAATTGTGTAGAATGGCCTTTTTTATGGTCTTTTCTTCAGAAGAGAGGTTTCCCTGACCTCAAAATTGCTTGGGGTGAAGCCGGTGTATCATGACCGCATCATACGTGATGCTTGTAAGCGGTGAATAAGAGGATGTGGATATCTCTTCTTTGGGTGCAGGACCTCGTCTTTGGTGTGGGAGGGAACTGCTATCTCGTGGCTTGGGACTGTGGACAACACATCTTTTGGAGTTTCATTACATAAGTGTGTGGTAATTCACACGAGGACGCTTTTGCTACCTTTGCTCTCCTTTGGTCAATTTTGTGTGTTAGGAATGAATCAATTTTCCGGGGCCAAAGCTTTTATCCCGAGAATGTACTGGGCCATTACACTTTTATCTTTTTGGAGCTCTGTATAGCTGATTTTGAATTAATACAGTTTTGTGGTAGGTCCCATCTTTGGAATCCACCCATTTTTTTATAGAAAGCTAGAGTTTAGTACCTCAGCCATCGACAAGTATTAGAAAAACTTAATAAATAACAAAAAAATAACCGTTCAACTTATTTAAATGGTTTGATGGTTGATTAGCATAAGATCCAAAAGATCCAGATTTGGACATTACAACTACCATCTCGTAAATAAAAAAAGATGTTCCTTCCCAAAAAAGGAACTTACCAAAATCCATATCCGAATACGACGATTTTTCTCCCAAGTCGCTGTCGATTTCAGCATGTTTCCCATTACTAGGTTTCCCGGTCAATTTGAAGCACTCCATAAAGCGATCAACATCCAAATCTACTTCTTTCAAGTCCCTTCAGAAAGTGGCATATCGAGAGCATCGGCAAATTTTTAAAAAAGTATCTAACACAAAAATCAAAACATGTTCGAATGAAATGCATATCCATTGGACATAACAGAATGGCAGAGATTATAACAACAAGCTGCCTTTCGGTACAAAATAAATGAATACAACAACCTATAAGAAAGATGTGATTCAATCTGGACGGAATCCCCACAGAAGATTCCACTGGAAACCTATATTATTATTTCAGCAAGAAATAGAGAGTTAAATCCAGGACATATCATACTAATCTTTCGGGAATCCTCAGGTGTTAAACCAAATAATATTGATAAATCTATTACTCATACTTCATTTTGTCGAAGGGAGAGGAATTGTTTTATATATTATGAATAGCTGCCCTAACTCTCACTGTGAATGGAAAAGTTAGGGTTACAATAGAGAATCATCTCACAGACAAAAACACGACACCTATAATTGGATGTAGAACGAATATCGGAGCATAGATATCTATCATGTCCAGCTTGGATAAACACTTCTACAAAGGTTATTCGAAAAGAGTTTGGTAAATATATCAGATGTCTGCTTTGATGAGGAAATATGACTAGTAATGACGAGTTCCTTCTGCATTATATATCTAGCGTAAAAAAAGGTAGAGTTATTAACTTGGAGTAATGTTGCGTGATTGTAAACCCATAACTGCATCGAAAGAGGAATCTCTGCGTAAGTTTGCTAATACAAATTTGACACACATCACTTCTACAATAACTTGGGCCATAGCCTTGTATTCTGAGTCAGCACTGAATCCGAATATAACATGTTGCTTCTCTTCCAAGTGACCAAGAATTCACCCAAAAATACCGCAAAGCTTGAGGTGGATATTCTATCCACCGGACAACCGGCATAGTCAGCATTAGCATAATCTGAGAGGGTAAGCGGTCCTCCTTCCCTGAAGAACACGTCACTTCATGGTTAAGTCCCCAAGTATCTTAGTGCTATCATGACTGCATTTGTTTGAGCTAGGTCTTGGTCTGGCCATGAATTGGCTAACATAACTAACAGCAAACAATATATTAAGCCTAATGATAGCTAAGTGTGGAAGTTTCCCAACAAGCTCTCTGTATATTCCTGCATCTATTTCTTCTGTGTAATCTTCATATAGTTTTAGATTTGGATCCATAAATGCAGCGTCTCATACTGACTTCCTCAAGATAGTGAATGACAAACTTTTTCTGACATATAACAAGGCCTTTGTCATTAAGATGGGAGTTCTGAGAAAACGAGGCTATAGAAGTTGGGAATGAAACATAACTCTTGTGTATAAGAAATTGGTGATAGTCGATGGGTTTTCCAACTATGATGATGGATGATCTTACTAATCAGTGACTGATTCGTACTCTACGTCATCGTGAACTCTTACACGTAGGTAATGGACTTAGACGGTTCGTGATGATTCGCATGTTGGAAATTGGTTAAGTATTTAGGGTTATGGTGAATCAAGTGGGATATTTGGGAGGTTTTACATGGAGCTATACAATGGGATGTGAAGCTAGTAGATGTGTTGAGAACTTAGTTAGGATACATTAATATCCCATCGCATGCCTACAGAGGCACCCCAACCCTAAAGTTTTCTTAGTACCTTAGAGTCATAGTGTGAGGTCTCACGTGGAACAAGACCACAGACTATCCATGAAGCTTGGGTTATTCAAGATTGATAAGAATGATCTGAGTGTTGTCTTCTTTGTGAGGATGGTGTACCCAGTTGTTTATTTTACAGGCTTTCTTAGCACCTTACTTGTTTTAGTTTTAGCATCGTATTTGGCAACTTTGCTCATAACGTACTTCTGCACTAGATTTGCAGGTTCTCAGTAGCAGGCACAACAGTGAGTGGCTATAACTTGGAGGTTTCTTTTCGATGCAGCTACACTTTTGTAGTAGAGTTACCTGTAGCTAGCTTTTACTGCTCTTATTTTACTTGTAGATTTTTAGAGACATGTGATATGTAATGTATGTACAAACATTCTTTTGATGCATACATGGTACATGTGGACTTTTGTGGACATGGATTGTAACTAATGATGGACTTGTTGTGAATGGAAAGGAATTTTTAAATTTCGATCGATATTTGCTCCTAGTTGTTATATGATTTGTATTCCGAATGAGTAATGTATGTGCATGGAATCAATTTGCCGAGTACCATGGGTCCTGGAGGGACAATCGCCACACTTTCCCACCGTGGGTTAAGCCACATGCATATTTTGCCTCCAAAAATGTACGTAAGACACATGCCTAAAATTATAAAAAATAAACCATGTATAGCGTTCCCTTCACAAACCAAATCCAAGCAATTCCCCCAAGCTACATGCTTCCATGGTTTCCATATAAATTCACTTAATCCATGCTCATCGAGATCCTGAATTCTAGGTCATGCGCATGTATGCTTTCGTATATTTCTTTGGCCGTCATCTACCCTTCCCTAACCCAGGTGATACCTAAATCACCTTAATGACCTTTCTCATTTTATAATCTATAGTACTCATGCCCATTTATTTCTCGGATAATATGTCAGGACATCCATCTTCAGTATTGTTAATCGTACTCCCATGCAGACCCACAACTACTGACCTGACAACCAGTCATGTATGATATTGTAGCTTCAATTGTTATTATAACATTTGGCTCTACCTTCAAAGGAAGCTTTCTTATTGCGAAAAAATTAGGAAGCATTCAAAGGTATTGACGGGCTTTTGTTTTGCAGTGTCCCTAGATATTCAAATATCAGTTTTTCCATACCATCGTCCTGAATTTGTCCACATGCAGCGAATTCACATGCTTGAATGGGGTTACAATGTGTTTTTATCCTCAAAACTAAGGTTACCCTCAAGGAGATGACTTCAGGCTAGAGATAACTTACAAAATTTACCTTCCACTCTATCCTATGTATATTTTTAATAGAGGCAAAACCTGTTTGTTTGCAACCATTTATCTTTTATTGTATCAGACCCGTGTATATAAAGTAATAAAGGTCCTTTGTCGGTTTGCAACCATGGCATGGCAATTGAGTCATCCTTGAGACTTGATGGTCATATCAAATATCCAAAAAGTCAAAAATCAAGAACATCATCCTAGAAGAGAAAGTTGGAGGATCGTCTCAAATCATCCTTGATGGATCAAGAATGGTTGGATTTCATAGGGTCAGGTCCTCCACGATTTAAAATGTCAAGCACAGGGATCTTCAGAATCATCTTGAGTAAATAATTTTTCTGCAACTCCAGACTTGGAGCTAGACATGGAATCATCATCCACCAGCTTTTCAAAAAACACCCACCCAGTTTGCAGTTGCAAACACAAACCGACATATCAGCAAGTTACATGACCTTTTCAACAGGTTAGAAGACCTTTTCAACTCTGAATGATGTCATTAAAAGTCATCAAAATAATGGCTTCAACAACAGTCATGGATTGTTGCTCCGCAAAGTCAGCCATGATCCCTCTTCCCAAAGCAACAGTGTGCCAGGGGAGGAGGCATCGCAAACAAAGGGATGAAAAGAGATGCAGAAAGAGGCCGGCCAGCAGGATGGGCTAATCATCCCCGGCAGATTAGATATTGTTGGTGTAGCAGTCACAGTAACAGGAGTGCTCAACGACCAAAATAGATATTGTTGGTGTAGCAGTCAGTCACAGGAGGACTACTCAACGACCTTGAATGGAGGACTGCTCGACGATGATGTGATGATTACACATGTCTTCTTTTTGGACCAAAAACAGGGGAAACACGCTATGCTGTCCACCACCCCAAATATATTGAAAAGGAAGAAAAAGAACAGGACTTACAGGAGCCACGACTCGTGAAAAGCCTTAGAGTGGAAAGTTACATTTTCAAGATAAAAACGTTGTAAAGAAAAGACTGGCATTTTTAGCTAATCAAATTGCCCAGATAGTTGCTATTGGCCGCAAGCGGTCCTCTCTAGGAAGATCTTTTGCCTCAAACACAGAATCTCAGAATATGTGCAGATTCTGAATAATCAGTCATTCAGCCTCAAACTCCAACCAAATTGAGGCCGTTTTCACATAGTGGAAGAAATGATGGTCCACCATCTCAATTTGTGTCTCACAAAACATGCATTTGTTGGAAATATCTCTGAAAAGTCGAGCACAACGGTCCCCATTCATGATGTGCCTCTTGTCACATAAAGAAACCAATTCTACTTGGTAGTTTTAGCTGTCAAATAAAGTTGCAATCATAAATAAAAGCATATGTCCTTGGTGGTGGAGGTCTGGTTATAAAATTGCAAGCTCGTTTGATCTAAAATGAGTTATCCTTCCCACCCAGTGGTCCCGCTGAATGAGTATCTTTCCCACCCAGTGATCCCGCCCAACGGCAGGCCTGTCAATCACCTTGAGGAACTCCAGAAGAAGGAACTTCTTTAAACATTGGTCAAAGAAGTCTGTCACGAACGCAGGCATCCAGTTGTTGTCTAGCCAATAATCCAACACCTTTGCATCATGGTTTGCAGCCAAAGCAAACAAGCGTGGGAATCGGGAAGAGATTGCTCCCTCACATGTCCAGATATCAGTCCAAAAAGCGAAAGTATTACCATCACCAAGGACTGGATGAAATAACTTCTGAAAGCACGGTAGCAAATGCGTTGACGCCTTTCCAAATAGCTGAGGGATGAAAATTTTGTGTGTGAGGTAATGCACCTTGAACCCTGATGTTAATAATTATGTGGAATGAGTCTGCAACACAAGTCTTCATTTTTCCCCAAATCATGCTCACCCATTTTAGGAGAAGAACCTCATTCATGGATTCCAAGCGTAAGATCCCAAGGCCCCCAACCTCCTTAGGCAAAGTAACAGCTTTGCAATCAACGAGGTGCACCCCATATCCATCATGTCTCGTCTTACCCCAAAGAAATAATTGCATTATCATATCCAGTTGCCGCCTGATACAGGGAAAAGACAGGGATGACATGAAAAACATCGGAATAGCTGAGAGGACGGTATTCACAAGCACCAAACAATCACCACAGGAGAAAGTAGCCGCTATCGAATCAGAGAGCCTTTTTCTCCATCCTCTCAATGATTTTTTTGTTTTTTTAGAGTAAAAAGGGTGGCCTCCCAAGCATAGTATATATATAACACAAGTAAGGTATTAGATCATACTATATTTGTCATGAGGAACACAACACCCTACAATGCTCAATCACATTGCAAGAGTAAAACATTTGCCCCTAAATATAAGCTCATTCCTAGCATGCCAGATGGATCAAACCAGAAAAGAGTTGTCTTCATCGACAACACCGCAAACCGATCTCATGCTCCTCCGGAAAGCGTCACAATCCTGGCTCTCCAACCATGCCACATTGGCTCTGTCCCAGACCTCTGTCAAATACTGACAAGCAAAGAACAAGCGGTATGTGTCCTCCATTGTCACACCGCAACGATCGCAAGAGACGTCCTCCACATCTAGCAGAAGTCCCCGGCAACCTTCGAGAAAATCCTCCCCATCCTAAACGGCCAAAGGAAAATCTTAATCCGATTCGGTACCTTACTCCTCCAAATCATCCATCTGTTAACCCTCATCTCGTCCTGCTCCACCTCCCCATCACCCACCAAAAAATGATATGCCGGCCCATGTATGGCCATGTGCTCTGCAACAGCTCCGTCTGAAGTGCTAATAAATCCTCCACCCTCCAAGTCGTAAACATCGATGTAAAAGTTAGAGACATTGGCCAGTCTGACATTTTAAGTCTGCCAGCCGTTAGGGAAGGCTTAAGTAGCGGATCGAGAGAAAGCTACAGTCAGTACCTAGCTCCGCACATCAAACCTGTGCACATGTGTCAGACTAAACGCAATCACATTAGATTTGGCATAATTAAGAACAAGCCCAGACAATTCTCCATATATCTTCAGTATCAAAGCCATTCATTTAGCCTTCTCCTTGTCCCCTTCTATAAAGAAGATGGTGTCATAACATACTGCGGCAGAGCACTAGAGATATCATCAATGGTGTATCCGACAGAGACATTACTAAGTAGCACAGGGACCACCATACACGCCAAAACATCAACTACAATCACAAAAAACATAGGGACAAGTGTGGAGCCAAGTCTAACTCCACACTACAGCTGGAAAAAAACCACCCTCAGGTCTACTGTTAATTAGCACTGAGTAGGAAGCTGTGGCGATGCAGTGCTTCATCCGGAAAATCCAAGTATCGAAGAAACCATGTTTCGAGATCGCCATCCAGAAAAAATGCTTGTCCACCATGTCATAGGCCTTAGAAAAATCTACCTTTCAAAGCACACCCTGCATTTGACATCTCTTCCAAGTAGCAATAATCTCAGTCCCCAAAGCCAAGCTGTCTGCAATTTGTCTTCTCGGAATGAATGCAGACCGAAGCGACAAGATGATGTGATCCAATATGTTGTCCAGTCTAATAGACAATATCTTTGGTATGATAAGGTAGATAGCATTGGAGAAAGAAATATGCCGAAAGTCTTCCATGCTCTCAGTTACTTCCTTTTTCGGTAACAGAAAAATCAAAGCCATGTTAAACATGGTTCAAAAAAACTCACTACGAGGCGCAAGAGGCGTACTCCTCAAGGTGAGGCAGTCTGGAAACCCCGAGAATGGCTGCCTCAACAGATCTTTGAGAGGCGACCGCTTCATCTGCTCGAGGCAGTCTTGGCAGTCGAGGTGGAGGCGAGTAGGTCCTCGAGGCATTTTTTATTTTAAAATATTTTTTTATGTAAATCATTTGTCCTATTAACAATTTCAGATAATCTAATTGTTTAGGATATAATTATACAATATGAATGCTTAAATTTGGTCGCTTTCATGTTCATGTCTGATGCAGCGTGAAATGGAAATATAGGGCTGCATTTATTTAATTTCTATCTGTTAATTTTATTTACGTTTATTTGAGTTGTCGTATTTTAAATTAAATAAACGAGATCGCATGTGATCCCAATTAATTAGTTAAAGATTTGAATTACAAATTAGTCGGTTAGTCGGTTAGAGTCAAATTAGGATAATTGGTTTCAATTTGAATTCGAGTTTCTATTTTTGTAACCTCATCCCTCTTATATAAAGGGGTGATAGACTAGTGTTTTTAGTCAGTTCAGTTTGATAATTAATTGAGATTTTATTCTCTATCTCTCTCTCCCCTCTCTCTCCCCCCTCACGTGGTCTTCACGTTTCTTTTCTCCATCCCCTCGTGTTCCTGACGAGCTTCTCCCCTCAACCCCTCCAATTTATTCCTCTCTCGTCTCTCTCCTCCCCTACGCGATCTCCGCGATTCTCTTCTCCAAAATCCCTCGTTTTTCCGACGAGCTTTTCTTCTCAACCCCTTATTTTTTCTCCACCAAAAATTCCACCATCAAAATATGTTATTTTCCGTCGCCGAATATTCATTTTGCATCAATATCTACCATTAAAATGTCCTATTATGTCAAAAAAATCTTAAATCATCCCTTAATCATACGAATTCGCAAATATCATAGAAAACATTGTTCGTAAATTTATTTTTAAGGAGTGGTCACATAATGAGTTATGTAATATACCAAGGAGGACAAAAAAGATAGAATTCAAGGGAGTTTATGCACTACTACCATACAAAACAAATCTATATATCCAAACAGAAATAAAATCCTCAATAAAAAAATTCGCCGAGGGTGTTGCCCCCCCCCCCTCGCGGAGGGAGTGCACAAGTTCCCTCCTAGACCCCACTCCCCCCTAGGCTCGCTGACCGAACAATGAGACCCCCGTCTTGTTAGGGTAGGGTATGGCAGGAGGGGTACATACGATGGTTCTTCAACTTGGGTTAGATGGTTAGAATTCAAGAGAATATCAACAAATTCATTCTCTAATTGGATGAAAAATTACTAAAAAGACATGCACATTTGTATATCTTTTCTTTCGGTGTCCCTATCTTTATAATTTCATCATATATCATAGTGATATATATCATACGTTAGTCAAAATATATATAACTTCATTAGTATATAAAAATATTTTATTGTAGTTTTATAGGTATTTATTGATGCAGACTGAAGCAAGTAAATATGGTCTCCTATTTTATTTTTGATCGTTAATTAGAGCCTAGTTGTAATTCACGATTAATTGAGTCATTGCAATTTTATTTAAAATAAAGAGATCACATATGATCTCAAACCAAATTAGTTAGTCGATTTAGAGTCAATTAGGATAAGTTAGATTTGAAATTTGATTTCTTTTATATTTTTGTAATCTCACCTCTCCTATATAAAGGGGATGGTAGTCCTTTGTTTAATACAGTGCAAGTTGAAATTATTTTGAGATTTATCTCATCTCTCACCCTTTCTTTTCTCCCTCCACGCGATCTCCGTGATTCTTTCTCGAATCTCGCACAACCGATGCGCTTTCTCTTTTCCCTCCCTCCAATTTCTTCCACCGTCAAAATTTATTTATTTTTCACCGTCGCAAAAATCTTGATTTGCATAGTTGATGCAATGTGAACCAAGTAAATAGGGTCCTATTTAATTTTCGCCCATTAATTAGAGTCTAATTTTAATTTGATGCAATTTTATTTACAATAAAGAGATCGCATGTGATCTCAAATCAAATTAGTTAGTCAGTTAGAGTCAATTAGGTTAAATTAGATTTGAAATTTTCTTTCCTTTCTAAATTTGTAATCACATCCCTCTTATATAAAGGGGATGGTAGTCATTTGTTTAAGACAGTTTAAGTTGAAATTATTTTGAAATTTACCTAATCTCTCTCCCTTTCTCTTCTCCCTATGCGCGATCTCTACATATCTTTCCTGAATCTCGCGCAACCAGCATGATTTCTCTTCTCCATCCCTCCAATTTCTTTCACCGTCAAAATTATTTATTTTTGACTGTCGTAAAAATCTCAATTTGCATCGTTTATCCTTGTAATCTGAGCCTTACGCCTCAACCGCCTCAAGGCTACACCTTGTCTCGATTTCAGGGAAATTGCCTCGTTTTGTTTTTAGTTTTTTCAAACTTTGTTGTTTAGTCTTTCAAAGCTAGCATTAACTCTAGCAAACTCCACCACATCTACCACCTCCATTCCAACCAGCCTCTAAAGATCATGGAAGAAGAAGACAAGTAACCCATCAGGAATAGGTGGACCATCAACATCCACACTACAACATTTACTTCCTCCGGTGTTATGACTTACACCTAACGATTGGCATGTTATTCAGATAGCTGAGGGTCCCCAACACTAGACAATCATGATGTCCTATCCACATTTCTTATCGAGAAATCATGTAAGTGATCAGAAATAGCCTGCCACATTTCATGGCCACCCCCCACCATGCTGCCATTCACAACCACAGAATGAATCTGATTATGGCAGTGCGCAAGTAAGTCGTGTTCGCAACACCTTCTTTGAGCCAAGGCTGACGCGATCTTTTGTTTCTACTTTACAACACATCTTATCAAGTAGATCCTTCACCAATTTCTTTTTGAGGCAAAAGAATGGAAAAACACATGTAGGTGTCCACCCCCAATATATTCAAGATCCTTCACCAACTTGTGAAGATATTAACATCATATTTGGGATTAGACATTAAACTTTCAACCATGTTCAATGAGGAATGTGACAATAACATGCCATAGAAATGAATAATATATACATGAATACCACAAAAAAGATAGATCATTTTATATCAGTGATAGATTTTTTTGAGTCAAAAGGGGGGACATTCTATGGTGTCTACCCCAAATATATTAAAAAGATGAGAAAGGAAGTACTTACAAGAATCAAGATTCAAAAAGAATCTTAGCATGAATCAACACATTTTCTGAATAAAATCGATCCGCGGTGAAAATTGTACCATTTCTAGCTAACTAAATGGACCACAATGTAACAATAGATGGAGGATCTTTTCTCGAGGCCTCAATCTAGCAACATTCAGGGATTCCCAAAAGGTTTCAAGACTTTGAACATTTAGCCATTGTCCCGTCAGATGTGAGGAAGTTTTACCACAGTGGAAGAAAAGGTGCTCAATGGATTTACTCTCCACATAGCAGAGAGGACATCGATCAGTAGCACCTATAAATAGTATGGAGCACCGATCTCGAGTTAAGATACGCCTCCTACGAAGTAGCCATAAGAAAACACAAATCATGCTTTGTATTTTCAGTTCCCAAATAAGCTTGCAGTCGCGAACAAGGATGGCATCAAACGAGGTTGGAGGCTTATCAATGGACTTGTATGCACATCTAACCGAGAAGCGCTCACCTTTCCACTTCCAATGATCTCTACCACCTGATGGGCCATGAATCTGACTAAAGGAGTCCAGTAGGTGCATAAAATCCTCCAAACGTTGATCGAAGAAATCTGAACGGAAGGCAAGCATCCAGACTCCACCATGCCAATAGTCCATCACCCGCATTCCGATGTGATGAAAGAGCAATGAGTCACAAAAATCTAGATGCAAGAGAACCAGAATCCGTCCAATCATTTGTCCAAAAAGCAAAAGAGACTCCATCCCCCAAAGACGGGCGAAATAGACCACAAAACTGTAGCACCACAGAACAAATGCCTTTCTAGAGAGCGGAATAGAAGGTTGGATGAGCATTGCCATGGTTACCCTGCACCTGGATATTATACATTTTTCTAATAATTTTGCAATAAAGATCTTCCCCGTCTCCACCCATTCTGACAACCCATTTCAGGAGAAGTGCCATGTTCATCGATTCTAGATGCGAATTTCCAAACCCCCAAGAGGTTTAGAAAGAGTAATAGCTTCCCAATCAACAAGGTTTGTTCCCCTTCCCATTCTATACAAAATTCGCCCATAAAAAACTCCTCATGATTATTTCTAAGTGATTTTAAATGGGTCAAAATGTAAATTCTTTTGGTTTACATGGTGATTTTACAATGATGTGTGATGCGGATTGAAAATCGACGTCGACAAAATAATGATAGTTTTTTATGGTGGATATTTGGTAGAAGAACGAGAGGGGTTGAGAAGAAGAACACGCCGGAATGCGCGGGGTTGAAGGGAAGAACGTGAAGATCACGAGGAGAGAGAGACAAGGGAGAGGGAGATAAAAATCTCAGAGTTCATTCATACTTAACTGACTAAAAACATTGGGCTACCATCTCTTTATATAGGAGAGATGGGGTTACAAAAATAGTAAACTAATTAAAATTGACAACCAACTTATCCTAATTTGACTCTGACAAAATTTAAAATTCAAATTGACCTTTAATTATCCTAATTGGACTCTAATTAATTAATTGACCAAATTAAATCTACGAATAAACATTGAGATCACAGGCGATCTCAATTATTTAATTAGACAATTAAGATAACTTAAAAACGTAAATAAAATTGACCACTAATTAATTAAATAAATTCCGCCCTATAATTCGAGGTCACGCTGCATCAACTCTCCTCCGCTTTAAAAATTCGTCTCCCGACGAATTGCTTGACGTAGATGCGCGTTGGAGAATTCATCCTTGAATTGTGGCTTCCATTTCCTCCAATTCGATCATTTTCAATGTTACGTTTGTAGTTTTTCCCAATTGGGGGGCATCTCTGCAATTTTCGTACCCCTTCAATTTTCCTCACATTCCTATTGCCTTTGGCCTTTCTGCAAATAGGAGTTTTAGGGGGTTTTACTTTGCAAATCTTCCCACTTATTCTCCAATCCCCTTCTTCCAGGGATTTGAGTCCCGTCAATCTCGGTCCTGTTAGGGTTGGGGCCTTTTTTTTATGCGCGGGAGGGCGGCAAGGCATCTCTGACACGCTGGCGGCGGCGGCGATTTGGTGGCGTTGGCTGGAGCGGCGGCTTCTGGGGGACGAGGGCTGGTGCGGTTCTGGCATTCGGGCGGGGGCGGCAGCCGCGCAAGGTGGCGCAGTTGCAGGAAGGCGGGGATCGCAGGGGAGGGCGCAGGGTGCTGGGGAAAGGATCGGGATGCGGGGGAGCCGGTGGATCGCGAGGGGCGGAGGGGAAGGTGGCTGGCGAGGAAGGAGAAGGCGGAGGCACGGGTGCGAAAGGGGGTGAGGTGGGAGGCGAGTGCGCAAAGAGGCGGCGGGAGGGTAAGGCGGTAGGTTGGGGGTGGCGAACGGGGCGCTGGGCGCGGATGGCGGCGCTGAGGAGATGGCGCGTGGTTGGTGGTCGTTGGGCGGTGAGGGGGCGCACGGCTGGCGGAGGTGGGGTTCTGACGAGAGAAGGAGGAGGCGACTGGCGAGGTCGGGGGGAGAAGAGAAGCGGGTGGGGGAAGGTGCCGCCGATATTAAGAGGAGGGTTGGGGTTTCCGGGTTTGCGGGAGAGGATGGCGGGGCTGTTAGGGGAGGAATGACGGCCGCGAGGACTGGGGAGGGTAGGGGAGTTACCTGGGACGGTCGGGGTGGTGCCAGGATGGCTGGAGGGGGCAGAGGGATCGATTCCGATGGCGGAATCAGATCTGGAATCTCCTGGACAGCCACTGTTTCTTCGATTTTTTCTTCTAAAATGATCTGGACAGCAGCCGTTTTGTCTTCCCCCCGCGATGATTTCTTCGTCCAAACTTGCGGCAGCGGCTTCGACGGGTGGAGGCTTCGATTGGGCGTTGCAGAAGGCTTCAACGTTGGCCATTAGATATCGAAACATGGACTGGACGTTGTTCTGCAAATCACGTATCATGTGCTCCGTCTCTTTGAAGGAGGCATCGATGGTGGAGATGGCTCGACGTGTTTGTTCGGGTGAACGATGATGCCGACGCGAGCGCCTGGACGGATCGTTAGATCGTGGGGACGACCTAAATGCCATGCTCTGATACCAATTGATGCGGATTGAAAATCGACGTCGACAAAATAATGATAGTTTTTTATGGTGGATATTTGGTAGAAGAACGAGAGGGGTTGAGAAGAAGAACACGCCGGAATGCGCGGGGTTGAAGGGAAGAACGTGAAGATCACGAGGAGAGAGAGACAAGGGAGAGGGAGATAAAAATCTCAGAGTTCATTCATACTTAACTGACTAAAAACATTGGGCTACCATCTCTTTATATAGGAGAGATGGGGTTACAAAAATAGTAAACTAATTAAAATTGACAACCAACTTATCCTAATTTGACTCTGACAAAATTTAAAATTCAAATTGACCTTTAATTATCCTAATTGGACTCTAATTAATTAATTGACCAAATTAAATCTACGAATAAACATTGAGATCACAGGCGATCTCAATTATTTAATTAGACAATTAAGATAACTTAAAAACGTAAATAAAATTGACCACTAATTAATTAAATAAATTCCGCCCTATAATTCGAGGTCACGCTGCATCAATGTGCATGTAAATATCCGTTTTACTTATATTCCCTTTGTTATTTTCATTCAGAGTTTGTTGATTCTACAAATTTGTTGTGCCAACGGAACTAGGTCTTTTAGAATTTAAAGTTCCTCAAAACTAATAAAAGCAGTTAAATAGTTAAATAGACAGGAGAATAACAACATAGTAACAGCTTCTTTGAAGGCAGAAAAATATTGGCAGACTTTATATCGCATTCACAAGCAAGTATTTCCTGCAAAAAAACAAAACTCACTTCCTAGCTTTAAAAGGTGACAAACAAAGGGATGTCACACAGCTCTTTGGTTTGATTCGGTATTACAATTATGCTTGTAATATAATAACTAAAAATAATTATTTTAAAGGAATAAAAACCCAATGGCAAGCATTTCCAAATTTACTAAAAAAGAACCTCAATAGAATGGTGTACCTGTTTTCAGGCACTTCCGCGCCTTCAAAACTAGAAACCTTCTCAACAAAGGCACGCAATGTGTTCGCCATCTCTTTATAATCGTTGTTGTCCGACGGCAGACCAGAATCCAAATTGGACATCTTTTGTTGTCCCCAGGATCGTTCGCGTCCTAACTCGTAAGAATCCATTTCTTTTTGTCTGATAGCAAGTTCTGCATTTAATTCATCCTCACCACCATACAGCCACGAGTCATCGTCAGACGGGGGGACATCAGTGCTCTCAAAGTCACTAACTGAATAAGATGATGCAAGTATTTCATCTATACATCTCAGGGGAGCACTCAAGATATCGCTGCAGAAATAGAAGTGATCTGTCTTCAATTATCAATCACTGCTAGCATATCCAACATGTTCAAAGCTCTTTGCACCAAACACAAGTTTACTATAATGCTTGGAAGCGAGCAAGACAGAATACATGTCATGAAGGAGAGGCATTGACTTAAATAATCTTTTGGATGCATAATTCATCATGAAAACCAACTTACCCATTAATTAAAATGTTGTGTCGCAAAATTTCCCTTTTTGAAGTAATTCCGATTTTCAGGTCAAATAATAAAACTGCTCAGTTCGTATACACGTGACTGTGTTCACGAGTTGAATCATGGTAATATTTGTATGCTTAGTTATATACGAGCCTAAGGTGACTTATAACTAGAAAATTCCTATTAACTGTTCAAAAAATCCTAAGAACTGAAATGTGGGGAAAAATCAAACATAAGAGAGCTCCAGTATCACCTTGTGCGTGAAAACAAGTCACTGCTCTTGTAACTATCCTCGGCCTCGCGCATAAGCCGCTTGTACTCCTTCGACCCCGGCAGAAGATCTCTGAAATACCCAGAGCTCTCCAAGCTCCCCATGAATGCTGCCCAAGCTCCCCCCTTCCCTTCTTCCCCCATCTTCTTCCTCGCCTGATACATCATCTCGAACCCGCATGATATCTTCATCCCCAGCTCCGCCTCCACAAAGACCCCAGGTCCCTCTTCCTTCCCCGGCATCGGATAACACCTCGGTGCCTGGAACCTCTGCTGCACCAGCTGCCCGTACATCGCCCGTGACATCCTCACGCTGACCACAACCAAATCCACTCCCCCACCCGGGCTCCTCAGGAACCTCTCCATCTTCGAAGCATACTTCATCGAGTCCACATCCCGGTCATAGAACCCCTCCACCGCGAGGGAGATCAGGCATGGCTCGTGCCGCAGCACCTGGGCGACGGGCAGCGGTATCCTAACCCTTGCGCGGTGCATCAAGCTCAAAGCCCGCTCCGGGTACCCGTCAATTCGCCTGTGGATTGCAGCCTGCACGGCGTCGGAGGCCCTGGTGGGCTCACGGCCGCTCCGCAGCGCCTCGAGCGCGTCGGCGAGGGACGGGACGGGGCCGAGGGGGAAGGAGCGCCGTCCGAGGATGTGGAGATCGCCGCGGCGGAGGAAGACGCGGTGCGGGGAGTTGTCGGGATCGAGCCAGCGGGGGAGGGCGAAGGCGGACTCGATGAGGAGGAAGTCGCCGTCGGAGTCCCAGACGCGGAGGGAGAGGGAGGGGAAGGAGCGGGAGAGGTGGAGGAGGAGGGAGACGAGGAACCACTCGTCCTCGAGGTTGTCGCCGAAGCGGGACTTACCGTGGAGGTGAGGTGGGGAGGGGGAGAGGCAGAGGGCGCAGGAGGGGGAGGGGGTGGGGAGGGAGAGATGGAAGGGGTCGTGCTGCCATATGTAGCCCTGGAGGAAGGGGGAGAGGGAGGAGAGGAGCTCGAGGCGGAGGGAGGGAAGAGGTGGGAAAGGGGGGTCCGGGTAGATGGCGTAGAACACGGTGTCCTCGGAAAAGAGGCGGCGCGGGTGGTTCGACGAGGAGGGTTCCATTTCTTTGGCTTCGCGACGGCGGGTGTGCTTGGGGGGGACGGGAGCGAAGGTTTTAAGCTTTTAACGAAGGTATGCTGCAAGCAATTGCAGCACAGCACAGTACCGGTTGCCAATATAGTCAGTCAAATTAGAGCATTCATGTAATGCGGAGGCAATTTACAATGCATCCATTATTGTTGTTGTGATCACGTATTTTGCGTTGAAATTGTTATATTTTTCTATATAATCACACCATTGTTGTTGGGACAGCTAAAGATTGGTGGTGGATAAGGAATAAATCGAGAATAGTAAATAAGGATCAATGCACAAGGTACAAATGAAACTTAAAAACTTCTTTTTATTAAGAACTTGAAACTTGCATACAATTCTTTAACTTTTACAAGAAGTAGACTACAAAGTCTACAATAAGGAAATTAGATTTTGCAACACTTAGAAAGATGATATTTGAGACTTTTGTGGTGGTAATGGATTTGTGTGCTTCTTCTGGATGTATGGTGTCCAAATGAGGGATCTAGAGTCCTTTTCCATGCTCCTCCTTTACGTGAAAATATATAGATATTTTGGTGGGAGGTGGAGAAATATTTAGATATTTTCTCCACCTCACTCTTTTCCAAAATCTTCTCTCCAATTGAACCTCTCTCTTAATATTATTTGAGTGGAGGTTTTTAGGCCCATGTAGATAACTTTATCTTTATGTGTGTGGAGATTTATGGGTACATGTGTATAAAGAGGCCTATTGTAATAATACTCTTTTATGGGTAAATTACATATTATATTTTTAACATTCCGTCTTAATTTGTAATTTGCATAATACTTCCGGTATTGGAAGTTTTCTGCTGAAAGTTACTTTGCAAAGAGATCTGCATCTTGATCTTTTTGTGCTAATGAATTTCTTTTTCATTTCGCCTCTCTTACATTGGTGATGATGAAGTCTATTGTGCTTTTATTCTTCCTTGAAAGGTCTGCTTCTTTTTCATCGTAGTAGTTGGTATATCTTTACATAATATATTTGTTGGAAAATCTTTAGCAGTTTATATATCACTTCTTGTATTTGCAGTAGAAATATGATCTACTTTTGTATAAGGACTCATTTTCTACAGCTTCTTAAAATACCAAGATACTCCTTTGATTCTTTTCTTTCAATCTGCTCTTCCATCTTCAGGGGCTCATATGAAGATAAAGAGGCAATAGGAGTTGATGCATACATTTTATCAATAGATTGTATTTTTTGTTGTGGATGTTCTACATCAGAAATGGTCCAGTCGGTTTTTGAATTGAAGGAAAAATATATTCATCGTTTGAGTTGTCTTCTTCACCAACAACTTACTTTTGTAATGTTGGAGAGTCTTCCCATTCCAAGAAGAAGATTCATCAAAGATAACATCTCTTGATATAATTAATTTTCCTTCTTTACGCTCATATAATTTATATGCTTTGGATTCATCACGATATCTAATGAAGATATAATGTTACCTTTTTCATCGAACTTTTCTTGTCTAATTTGAAATGGAATATGAGCATATGCAATAGATTTAAATATTTTAAAATTACTAATCTTTACCTTTCTTTCACGCCAAACTTCATAAGGTATTCTATCCATTACTACTTTGGTAGGAGATCTGTTAAATATATAAATTGCAATATTTACTACTTCTGCACAAAGTTTGTTAGGAAGACCCTTGCCTTTCAGCATACTTCTTGCCATCTCAATGATCGTTCTGTTTCTTCTTTTAGCTACCCCATTTTACTGGGGAGTATATTTCGTTGTTAGCTCATTGATTTCTTGAACAATGAAGAAGTCTTGAAACTCTTTGGATGTAAATTCTCCTCCATGATCTGATTAGAAGAATTCTATTTTTCTTCCATTTTGCTTTTCAACAAAAGCTTTAAACTTGATGAAAGTAGAAAATACTTCTGATTTTTCTTTTAAGAAGTAGAGCCACATTATTCAATTATAGTCATTAACAAATAATAGAAAGAAACTGCCTCCACTGATTGATGGAGTTTGAGTTGGTCCACAAACATCTGAGTATATCAACTCAAGTGGAGCATTTCCTCTCCATGATGTCTTTGTAAATGACAATCTACGCACCTTGCCGTATATGAATCCTTCACAAATGCTTTCATCTTTCTTGATAATTGAAAATCTAATAAGTAAGTGCTTCTGCTTTAATAACATGAGACTTCTAAAATTTAAATATCCATATCTTAAATACCATAACAGAGAATCACCATTATTTATAGCTTTTAAGGCATAATCTTCTTTTATAGGCATTGATAATGGAAAGACTTTGGTTGTAGCAATTTTAATATCTATAATTAGTAGCTTTGTTCTTTTATGAAAGATTTTGCATACTCCAGTATCAAATCACAGAGAATGGTTCCATTATTTATAAGTTGACCCATACTTAGAAGATTCTCAGTTAAGTCGAGAACATAAAGAACACCGCGAAGTATATTTATTGGTTTGTACTACATTCATTCTTTTGCTTTTCACATTTTGCAGCTTTTCACATTTTGCAGCTTTTCATCTCCGAGCTTAACTTGTGAATTGTGCTTTTTCTCAAGGTTCATAAATGTATCTTTGTTGCATGCCATGTGATTACTGCAACCACTATCTACATATCAAATGAACTTTAGACACTTCTTCAGTGTTCATATAAGAATAAAGTAATGGATCAGAAGTCTCATTTTTTGTAATATAATTAGATTCATCCTTTTGGAATCAACAGTCCCTTTGAGAATGATTTTCTATCTTACACTTTGTGTAATGGAATCTATAGTCCATGTATTAATGATTATCTTTCTTGCAAATAATGCAATGAGAATAAGATTTTCTTGTATGTGGAGCTCTTTGATTATATCCTCCTCTTAGTCTTTCATTGTATTGACCTTTATAGAATTCATGATCTTCATTGTCTCTTGTATCCTTTCATGTTCTCCCTTCTTTGTTTATCATGATCTTCATTTTTGGCTTTGGAGATGTTCATTTTTTTTAAATGTTTGCTCAAAGGACTAAGTAGTAAATCTGCTAGTTCTTTGCTCACGTGCTTCAAATGAACCCATTAACTCATATATAAAAAGAGAAGATAAATCTTTAGATTCTTCAATAGCAACAATAAGATGCTCAAATTTAGCAATCAAGCTTCTTAATATATTTTCAACAATCTTCTTATCATCAATACCATCTTTATAACTTTGAATCTAATTTATAATAATAGCAGCTCTTGAAAAAAACATTTGTATAGTTTCACCATCTTTCATCAAAAGATTATCAAAATCCTTTCATAAAGATTGAACCTTGATAAAAATCACCTTGGTAGATCCTTAAAAATCTTTCTTCAAAATCTTCCATTCTTCTTTAGAATTAGTGGCTCTAGAGATACGAGGAAATAGGGATTTACTTACGCCTTGATAGATGAAGAGGAGGACATTTGTGTCTTTTTTCCTGTTCTCCTTAAGCTCTTTCTTTTTTCCTTCACTCAATTTAATGTGCACATCTTTTGGCTCCTCGTAGACTTCTATAAATAGCTCTTAGAAATCTTGTAAGATAAAAATGATCTTCATTATAAGACTCCAATAATTATAATTTTCTCCATTGAATATAAGAATGGAGCAATGAGTATAATTTAACAGAGATATATTGGAGATAGATGCCATGATATGGAGAAACAAGGAAAAAACTTCAACAAAGATGCAAGAATAATGAGGCTTAAATGCCAAACTTGTTGGGGCATCGGAAGAGTGGTGGTAGATAGGAAGTAAAATAAAGAGAGTGAATAAGGATAAACGCACAAGGTATAAGTGAAACTTAATAACATCTTCTCATTAATAAATTGAAACTTCCATACAAAACTTTAACTTTTACAAGAAGAGAGGTATAATGCTTACAACATGGGAAGAAGAATCAAAACTTTAACTTTTACAAGAAGAGAGCTATAATGCTTACAACAAGGAAAGAAGAACTTACAACAAGGGATACTTGAGAGACTCTTATAATGGTAGTGGATGCATTGCGCCTCTTGTTATTGTTGTTGGGATGTCCAAATGAGGACCTTTAGGTGGTATTTATGGTCACTTCAAGAAGATGAAGATATTTTGGAAAGGAGATCTAGAATCATCTTACATGCTCCTTTATGTGGAAATATCTAGACATTTTGGTGTGAGGTGGAGAAATATGTAGACATTTTCTCCACCTCTCTTTTCCTGTATCTTCTCTTCAAGTGAACATCTTTCTTAATATTATTTGATTGGAGATCTTTAATCCCATGTAGATAACTTTATATTTATGCGTGCGGAGATTAATAGGCTCATGTGTATAAATACCCATTGTAATAATAATCTTTTATGTGCAAATTACAAATTATATTTTTAACAATTGTGCAGTAGCAAATGAAGTCAATTAGGGGGGTCTATCGAGTTCAACGAGCCGAGTTGGCCTCAACTCAGACTCGAACTCGATAAGAAACCTACGGCTCGAACTCGGGCTCGATAAGGGTCGATCTTTGGATCACCAACTCAAACTCGAACTCGTCGAGTTCGAGTTGACTCACGAGCCTCTTATCGAGCCACGAGTTTCTGAGCTGGCTCCTGAGCGTCAAAATGAGCTGACTCACAAGCCTCTTATCGAGTTATGAGTTTCTGAGCCGTCTCACGAGCCTCAAAATGAGCAGGCTCATGAACTTCTTAATGAGTCATTGTTCCATTTTATACATTAAATTATGCAAATGATATTTGTAATTTTGATTTTTTATCCTCTTTTCTATAGCTTTTTGGGCAAAAAAATGTTAACCTCTAGCTTATATCAAACTCAATGTGGAAGTTTCGGTATATATGTTTTTAATTTTTTATTAAGATGGAAAACGAGTTATCGAGTCGAGTTTCCGAGTTGAACAATGGCCAACTCGGACTCGACTCGATAAGCCAACGAGCCATAGAACCCAACTCGAGCTCGGGCTCGTTAAGGTTTCGAATCCGGCTCGCGAGCCCTTAACGAGCCGAGCCCGAGTTAAGCTCATCGAGCTCGAGCTTTCCTGACAGCCCTAAAGTCAATTGTGCTCCAAAGGACAATTAACTTTGTACACACAAACACAACCAGTAAGTGTTTACGTGTAGATATAAATTAAATTTGCAGGTGTATTCGAGTTGAGAGTGGTTCTACAGAAACATGTACATGCGAAGAAATATTATACACAAAGGATAAACCACGATATTATTTAAAGTTAATGGAGACAATAGGAGCTTAACGAAGTGTTTTGGCAGTGTTGCTGTGATGACAAGAGCTTTCCCTGAGGCAAATGGAGGAAGCTATTTAACGGCACTGCAGAACATTGCGAGCTTTCTTCTCCTTGCCTGTGGAGTAACGTACGTCATTTCTGTAAGCCTCTCTTACAGCATTACCAATCAGCAGGAGTTGTGTTGTATTCTCTTTGAAAGAAAAATGACCAGCTTCATTTTTTTTTATTTGCAAATGTTCTGATAATCATCTCTTCGACGCATTTGTGTGGCGGGGTGCCGATTTGGATTTCAGGGAGTTCTTGGAGGAGAATTACTACGAGAGAACCATCGTTGAGATCTCGGGGTAAGTTATTCTCACCCCTTCGATCAACAACAAGAAGCCGAGAAAACTCCTTTATCCTCTGACTATAACGAAGATAATGTAGTCGTCTACGGAGCTGATAACTTAAGCTACTTTCATCTGAACTAGTGCTTTAATGCAGAAAATGGCTTAAAAAAAGACAATGAATTGGGACACAGTTGACCGCAAATAGGCATATGGCAGCGCCAACAATTGTACAAAATAGTAGTAGTCCAGGTAGAACCACATGTATACAAATTTCAGCAGAATCTAGTCAACACAACACCCAACAATGTTACTGTGTCACCCCATGTGCTTTTTTACAGTGAATGATAACTATGATCGTACAAAATTATTAGAGCATTTTACTATTTGAAAGAATCGCTGTAACTTACTATATCTACATCGCCGAGGTGATTCTGAATTCCATGTACAGAGATATCGTGCATCGGTAACAACGATTTTACAAAAGGGTTTCGATTCTGCAAACAGGTCAACCCAATCAAGCAAGAAATGACAACTCGACCAAACCGATCTTACACAGATCGTGGGCGGAATGGATCGACTTGAAGCTGCTGCAAACAGTTGTGACTATTTTTTCTTCCATGATCAGTAGAGATGCGACAGATCTTTATTGTTGGGTGGGTGTTGTGAAAGAAGCCCAACTCTAGCTGGCCCCCCATGGGCACCATTGAAGGGAATATCTGCCTTGGATCGGGGAATACACAACGCACGAAGGCTTCTGTGTTTTGATGAACTGGGAACATCAAGATTAGACCGAGGAGAGAAGCGAGAGAATGAGGCATCGGTTGGTTCTGAGTGGAGATTTGATGTTCCGCTGGAAATCAACATATCGGTTTAAATAATTGCGCAACCATAACATTGAAGAAAAGGATAAATTATAAGTAAGAAAACAATCTATTCAGGGGATGAAAGTTGCTACTAAAAATATGTTATCAAGGCCAATGCTCAACATACCCATTGGGGAGAAGCTTGCTTTTTGCGGCGGGGTCATTTAACATCCTCGCAATGTTGATGGAAGAACCACTATGTGAAGTATCCTGCAAATATTTTAAAGAACATTTCAGCATATTCTTCACCATAGTCCATATTAAATAACTAACAAAGCAGTGCTACTTACTGAGATCCTCAAGCCTGCAAAATCCTGATTAAAGCCATTGGTATTGTGCAGAGGGAAGGTCGTTATGAATGAATGTCTTAACAGCTCACTTGCTGCTGGTCTTTCGGCCGGATTTCTTCGAAAACATTGCTGGAGGAAGTCCTTACCCTCTGCCGACAATTCTTCCGGTATCTCAGGAGAAGAGTTTAAGACCTTAAACAATGCCGCGGCCTAGAAAAGCAAAAACAACTACTAAATTTCACAATTGAAAATCCATATTCCGATACACATGTGGAAACTCAAATATCTTATTTTATTTAAATGCCGAAGAATCACTGCTAGAGTAGTCATCCACCATTTGTAAATTTATGACCGAAGCACAGTTACAAAGTATCATGACTTCATGAGTACTTGCTACCTACTGCTAATAAGAGCACATCCATGTCAAATGCACGGCCTTGGCACTATGCTCCATGTCCTTGAGATAATAAATCCCGTATCCGAAGATCACTACATTCCTTCAAAGTACATAATGGCCATAAGACCGGCCACAGCTGACGCTGATCATGTCATCTTTTGCGAGTCTACTCCCCTCAGTCAAACTTTTCGATCTTAAAGCTTCTCCAAAATTCATCAATACTATATGAATCCACAAAAAGTGATCCCATTGATCTCCACACAAGACTTATCATCATACACGGAAAAAACGCAGGAGTCATGTCCTTACTCCTCGGGTTGGGAACGCCCCCCCCCCCCCACCGCTTCTATAGAGCTGTCAGTAGCCTATTTGTCACAAGCCTACGCTCTACCATAAGCAAATGTTAGAGCACCTTCAATATTTGAGTTTTACTTTGGGGCCTCTCCGAACTGACTCGTTTCATGTTTGTATGTTTTATTCCACAGAAAAGTTCACCCATATATAGTGCCTTCTAGTAATGCATATCACCAAATAACTGCCCAAAGATCCTGCATTGTCTCTGATTTCAGGATAGACGTTACGATAGTAATAGTATTATATTCAGTGATAATTAAAGGTCATTATTTCATAATAACCAAACATTTCATACTTGACCAAAATAGTCAATAATATTCCACATTCTCAAGGTTCAAGAAATGCATATCTTCTTGGAGATACTTTCCTAAGATTCATTCTGCACCAAGGCTTTAAATTTCGGATTTTAATTTGGTTTTGCCAAGACTGGAACGAGAAATTTCAGAGAATTTCGATAAAATTTCGTTGAAATCATCGAAAATCTTGGAAATGACTCTAAACATGTCTTTTTTTTAAAAAAATAAGTTTTTAAAATTCCCAAGTCAATAAATAAAATAGAAGGACACACTAATTTGTAAAATATAAGTGTGAATATAAGTTTTGAAGTAGTATTATCGTCATAATCATTACACATGTTGATTTGCAGAGCAACATGTTGCCTAGAGTAAGTATTGTATGCTAAACTGGAAGAAAAAGCCATGATAATCACATCTTCAATAAGAACGAGGCGACACGCATAAAACTTGAATTTAACTCTTAAATCTAATTGATTTGGTTCGGATTTAAATCAATTTAGAAATAAATTAAAAAAACTTCAAACAATATAAAGCACTCTAACAACTCAACACCTCAACAAATAAATAAGTGAAATTCATTAATATATATATATATATCTCGATGAAAGCACCATGTAGATTCCCTTATTTTTGTTGCTTCGCCGAAACAACACGCAATTTCATTGACATTTTGCTAATGTTTTGTTGACATCCTAGAAAAAGAAATAAAGCAACATTTCGATTTCGGTGATATAGAGAAATGAAAATTTCAAAGAAATTTGGTGGAATTTCACTGAAAATTTGAGGCCATGTTATGCATGATACCTCCCGTTTGATTCAATCACTCATATGTCCCATTATACCAACATGTTTAATGTACAATTCCACTAGAATTCTTTTTTGTAAAAGAATCAACTAACATATTACTTGTAGATATATATGTTATCTTAATTTCTTAGCCATGGTATCTTGAATATAGTAATAAAGGACCTCAATATGCTTTTCCTTGGAACAATCTATCCAAATGTAAATCAAGTTTATGGCAACTTGATTATCACACCATATAGCAATAAGTTCTCTGATCAATTAAAAAGCTAAGTTCTCAAGAAAGCGCCTCATTTAAGTGGTATGAGTGGTGTCCATACTATATGCAATATACTCGACTTCTTGCATGTGTAAAAAAATACAACTTTGTTTTTTTTACTTCCTTAAGAAACAACCACTCCACCAAACATGAAAAGGTAATTTCATATATATTTTCAATCATCAATGTCTTCTCCAAAACCTATATTGAACTATCCACCCAAATTATAGTCTTGATTTAGGATCAAATTCTTTGAACTAACCACCCAAATTATAGTCTTGATTAAAGATCAAATTCTTTGAACCTCCATTTTCTACTAAGTTGAATTTCCAAGAAGTTGAATTTCCAAGAACATAAGATAGCTTTTCCCATGACATTCATAAAAAAATCAATGTTAAACCTCTCTTTTGTTTCAATGAGCATCGATATATCATCTCAGGCAAGCAAAATGTAATTGACATATAGTGACATTATAACAAGCTTGCTCCCAGCTTTCTTGACACACACACTGTAACAAATATAAATTTGATAAAAATTTCACGAAATTTGAGATATTGTTTTCGTAAAGATCGTTTAAATCATATAATGTTATTTTAAACTTGTACACCTCTTCTCCTTTCCTTCCACCTAAAAGTCATCGAGTTGTCATATATAAATATCTTCTCTCAATTCTCCACTGAAAAAGACAGGCTTCATATTTATTTTTAAAAATTCCATATATATATATAGGGGTTGATGGGGCTGTCCCACATGGCTGCCCCGCCCTATTTTTGAGCAAATTTTTTTATTTTTTTTGAAAAATATCGTCATGTATATTCATCCCTATATCCCTCCTATATGCCATTCGAATTTCGTCAGAAACAGAGACTCTTACGGCCTCCATCCAGACAGGGTCGACTTAAAAAATCCTACGACCGTTAAAAAAATGACGTCTGGATGGAGGCCGTAGGAGTCTCTGTTTCTGACGAAATTCGAATGACATATAGAAAGGATATAGGGATGAATATACAAGGTGATATTTTTCCAAAAAAATAAAAAAATTTTGCGAAAAATGGGGTGGGGGCAGCCATGTTGGTTACCCCCAGGGGGCAGCCCCATTTTCCCCATATATATATATGAAGCTATTGCTAAGATCATCCTTATATATGCAATTTTGGCTATCGAAAAATATATTTCTTGGAAAATTATTCCTACTTTAGGGTATAACCATTGCCAACTAATCTAAATTTGTGAAAATATAGAATAAAATATGGAAACAAATAGCAAGATCAAAAACTTTGATTTAGGTGGAACCCAACTTCATAAGAAATGGATGGAACCACACGAGAAAGGGATAAAGGGTTGCTTCTTCTACTAAGTTTCTCGAGAGATTATAAGGGGTGTAGGAATCTTCATATATCACTATCAATACACCAAAGTCTCATCAATAAGAAATATGAGACTAAACACGAGAGCATGTAATTGGAACTTAGAGAGATCTAATTATCCATTTAAATTACTCTAAGATTCCCTCTCAAGCTCGAGCATGCAATGCTCATCTTGGACAAACAAAATAAATCTCACTCACATATTGGATACATGACAATATATACCATACCGACTCAACACATACTCCACTAGTTGCTATTGATGACTATGCTTCTTAAGTCATGCTAGTAAGGAAGAATTGGAGGGCTAGAGTACGAAAGTTAATCCCGCCCAACAATCTGGGTAGACAACTAGCTTCTGTGCTTTGTATCCTCATTGATCAAAGACACCAACACTACAATGAGTCTTCCTCGTGGATAACTCTGGCCCGCAATGTGTCTCCTCAAAGAAGATGGCTCCATCTCTATGAACAACCAAATAAATAAATATCATGTGTGGGTAATGTTGAGGTGAACTAAAAAAGTTTGGGTAGAGTCGGATCTAAGTGTTGGCTAGATAAACGTCATATAGTAAGAAGAGTAGTTATGAACCCTGTAAACCATCCCCATGGGGGTGGTGAAGGGAAAGCCCCAATTGATAGAAAAAACCTATGAACCTTGTCCATGGGGTTATCCTCCACTTGGAAGTAGGAAAAAAGAAAAATATAGCTATGGAGAACAACATAAGAATGGAATTGCTTGTTTTATTCTGGAGGTCTAGGGGTCCTTATATAGGACAAAACCCTAGAGAGCTCAAAAGAGAGAAAATACACAAGTGCCCCCAACGAGGTTACAAGAATGATAATTAAGAGCCTAGAATATATTACTAACACTCCCCCTAAAGTTGGAGCATATTTATCAATCAGGCCCAACTTGGAGACAATCCATGAAAGCCGCTTCTTGAGTAAGGCCTTTGTGAATACATCTACAAGTTGAAGATCTGTATTGATGTAACGAGTAGAAATCCTTCCACTCCTGACAGCATCACGAACAAAATGGTACTTGACCTTTATATGCTTGGTTTGGTCTGAAGTACGGGATTCATGGCAAGTTGGCAACGTATGTAGCAAATTTGTTGTCATAGTATAGTGGAATAAGAATAGTGACAATAATACCGAGTTCTTACAGAAAAGTTAATAATCACGTGATCTCACAAGTAGCTTGAACCACCGCCCTGTACTCTACTTCTGTACTGGATCTGGATACAACCGTCTGCTTCTTACTTCTCCAAGTAACAAGATTTCCTCCAACCATCATAGCATATCCTCTGGTGGAACACCGGTCCTCTAGCGAACTTGCACAATCAACATCATCATATGCAGTAATATCGGTGTGCCCATTTGCCTCATAGAAGAGGCCATGCCCTGGTGAGTCCTTCGAGTATCGTAGAATCTGAAGAACATCCTGCCAATGACTATAACAAGGTTGCTCCATGTGTTGGCTAGCTCTGCTCACCGCATAAGAAATATCTGGGTAAAGAAATTTGCCAACCAGGCTTCGATATCGAGTAATATTTTTGAAAACAGGATCAGATGATGTGAAGTGCTTCTTTGGATCCGCAGGAATACCAGAGGGCTTGCATCCAAGTAATCCGGCTTCAGTAAGAATGTCCGTGCAGTATTTCCTCTGTGAGAAATGAAGACACTATGTAGTGCGTAGTACTTCTATACCCAAGAAATATCATAATGAACCAAGATCTTTGGTAACAAACACCTTCTGAAGGAAGGCCCTAGTCTCTGGTTTCCCTTTATCATCATCACCTGTGATAACCATGTCATCCACATAGACTACAAGTATAACAGTACTGGTTGTTCGTCTTCTGACAAGCACAGAATAATTAGAGGTTGTTATCTAGAAGCCAAGAGTGCTGATCTTCGTAGTAAGTCTGTTGAACCAAGTCCTTGAGCTCTGCTTTAGGCCATATATAGCCTTGCGAAGTCGACATACACTCCCCCTCGACTTCGTAACCTAGAGGCTGCATCATGTATACTTCCTCATCAAGATCACCATATAGGAACACTTTCTTCACGTCTAACTGAAAGATAGGCCATGCCTTATTAGCTGCCACTAAAAGTATAGTCAGTATGGACCCCATTCATGCAACCGGAAAGAATGTCTGAAAGTAATCCACTCCATATATATGTGTAAAACCCTTGGCCACAAGGCGAGCTTTCAATCTGTCAATGGACCCATCTGGTAACTGTTTGGTCGTAAAGACCCATTTGCATGCCACATGTCTAGCCTCCTTGGGGCACTGCACTAGATCCCATGTCCCCATGGAGATAAGAGTGTCCATTTCTTCATCCATGGACTTACGCCATCCGGAATCCTGCAAAGCACTATGGTGGTCTCTCGGAATAGAAATACCATGAGAGCATATGCATATTGTCTGTCAGTGGACATTGCCTCTTAGTTCCGCGTAGAGCAATTGGAAGCTCTAGAGGAGCATCTGAGATAGTAGTAGGGGGGGACTTATAGAAGGCATATCAATGATATCATCCTGCAATAAAAAAATAGGTAAAGGAACATCTGGTGGTGAAGATATCTTTCTGCGCTTATAGACAATGGGTGGAGGTGGGAGACCCAGAGGAATATCGGTATTCGGTAACGAATTGATTGAAGAAACTGGTCTGCTAAAAAAAGGTTACATCAGCAGAAATATAATAGCGATGCCTAGTTGGATCATAACACATGTAGTCTTTTTTGGTACGAGAATAACCAAGGAAGACACATTTGATGACACGAGGGGAAGTTTGTTTGTTGTGTGAAAGTTATGAACAAAGCACACACATCCAAAGATTCGCAAGGGAAGAGGAAAGGGGGACTCAACTGGATAAAGTATAGGGAATGGGGTTGATCCATTTACGGTGGTAGACGGAATTCTGTTGATAAGATGAACAATGGTAAGAACGACATCACCCCAATAGGTCTTGGGAACTTTCATCTAGGTAAAAAGGGAGCGGGCAATGTTTAGGAGATGTCTGAGATTTCTCTCTGCTATCCCGTTTTGTTGTGACGTATAGGGACATGAGGTTTGATGTAGGGTACCTTGAAATGCAAAGGAATTTGTTAGGTTATGTTGAGTGAATTACGGGGCATTGTTAAACCGGAAAATTTGTATACTAGTGGAGAAAATATTCTTGACATAATAAAAGAATTTTTTGACAATTTTATTAATCTCCGAACGTTCTTTTAAGATATAGACCCAAGACGACCTATTGTAATCATCAATTAATCGACAAAATACTTATGTCCACTCAGAGTACAGACCGGACAGAGTCCCCAAATTTCACAATGGACTAAAGAGAATGGAACTTGATGATGAGGTTCAGTACGAGCAGAGAACATCGCTCGATGATGTTTCCCGAACTAACATGCCTCGCACTCGAAAGCCTTAAGCATGGAGAGTTCGAGAAACATTAAAGAGAGAACTTTGGTAGACTGATGACCAAGATGAAGATGCCAGAGAAGGGGATCAACGGAGATAGATGAAGTACCGGCAAAATCATAGTCAGATGGAATGTCAAGATAATAAAGACCATTCTTCTCATGTCCCTACCAAAAATCTGTCTCATCCGGATGTCCTGAAAATAACAGCAAAACTTATAACTCGATAGTTAAGATCAGTGTACAGCTTGTGAACATATAATAGACTAAGAGGAAAGTTAGGAGCACAATGAATGCCAGTAAGCCAGAGTTGGGAGGAAAACTCCATAGTCCCCACAGTAGTAACAAGGGAATAAGCTCCACTGGCAACACGAACGGTAGTCACAATGGAAGATGGTCGTGAGGAGATGAGAAGACTACCTTCTCCTGTCAGATGAGTTGAGGCACCTGAGCCAATAATCCATGTAGGAGCAGATGTAAAAGCAAACCTAGCAATTGTACCTGAGGCGGTGGCCAGACTAACAATAGGAACATGAGTAGCAGTGTCAATGGTAGAATCCTGCAATAGTTGTCGAAGTCGAGCATACTCATATGCAGTATAAGAAGTTTGACTGTCATCAAAACGCTGAATATGAGAGGCATCTACATATCATAAGTTCCTCCATAGGAGGCTATTTCATATACTGTTGGCATTATGATGGATTCCAAACTTGGCCCAGCAACGTACTGACGAATGATTCAGGCATCCACAATGTATATATGCTGGATAGCGAGAAGTAGTAGGATCACGTCTACGTCTGCGTCCTGAGTCACGTCCTCGTCCAAACTCACGACCACGATCTTGATCAAAGTCATGTCCACATCCTCCTTGGTAGTTGGGTCGTCCCCTAGCAACATGTGTTGTAGTCTCAACAGACAGAGGAGGTGAAGGAGACTCAAGCTCCTGTAGTCGACCAAAGATGGTCTCAAGTGTAGGTAGGGTTGCCGCAGTCAAAAATTAATCCTTCACCAGCTTGTATCGTGGGTGTAATCCTAAAAAGAATCGATACACTTGCCACTATGCACGTTCTCCTATCTGTTTATCACAACAAGTAGGCTGGAAGATAGGAAGCTCCTCAAACATACTTGTAAGGAGTCGGTAGTATTCAATCAAGTATGTATTTTCTTGATTTGCAGACCAAATTTGTGTGTAAATATTTGAAAGTCTGGACTTGGTTTTTCTTTTGGGAGTAAGTATTCTTAAGGCTCTCCCACAATGCCTTTGCAGTCTCTTTGTAGAGAAGTTTTGAAGAAATATTTGGATCAAAATAGTTGGTCATCCATGTGATCACCTGACAGTTGTCCACATACCACGTATCATAGTCCTTGTCCTTCTCCTTAGGAGGATCTTTGATGAGGACATAGTTCTTTCGCTGATCACCAATAAAGATCTTGAAAGATCGAGATCAGAGTACATAGTTCTCGGAGCCCTTTAGTTTGATAAACGTGCCCTGGACCATTACAGAAGAAGTTGGGTACATAGGCTTGGGCTCAGTAGAAGTCATGGTGGCCGCACAGGTCAACAAAAGTGACCTAAATAGTTCTTGTCGTCTTTATCAATCAAGCCTCATGAAGGTTTAGTATTGCATCGATGAGGATGCTAGTTGTAAGTATGAATATGTAAGAACAACCAGGAGTAGTGCCCTAACGGAGCCTCTGGAACCAGAGGAAAAACACACCGAAGAGAACTGGTGGTGGCGTGTAGTGCCGAATGGCACCGCAGGAACGCCTCGAGGCACTGGCAGAGATGCTTGCGGAGGCGCGGAAGACAGTAAGGCACTTGGAAGCACCTGCAGGCGCCTGGGGAGCCCTTGCGGCACGCCTACAACGGCACAGGGGAGGGGTGTCGGAGAGCCACTAGAGGCACGATGCGCCACTAGAGGCACATGGCGTGGGTGTGGATCCATGTAGAGGCGTGGAGCACTGACTGGGTGCAGCTACGAAGGCGCGAAGCGTCGCTGGAGAGGGATGCCCGAGTGCTGGAGAGGGAGGCTAATGGTGGTGGGTGGGAATTAGGTTAGAGCACCGATCTAGGACCGTCGCTCTAGTACCATATGGAGAACAATGAAAGAATGAAATTGCTTGTTTTATTCTAGAGGTTTAGGGTTCCTTAATAGGACAAAACCCTAGAGAACACAAAAGAAAGAAAATAGGTAAGTGCCCTCAATAGGGTTATATGAGTGCTAATTAAGTCATAGAGTATATTACTAACAATAGCGATAGTTTTATTCTTCATCGTCGTAAATTAAAATTAGGAATAATTAAAATAGAATTTTTGAAATTTGAAAATATTTATGGGAAATGACGGTAGATACCCATATGAAGATCATAAGAAAAATGGGACACTCTCATAGGGACTTTAAAGTGTGCTCTCCTTCGTAAGAACCTCGGAAGGATGTCATACTAGAGTTCACAATCAATAAAGGATAGAACTTACAATGAACCTCTCTCCGAACATCTTTGAAACAACTACCCTCATTATTTTATTTGCGTCATTAAAAGAAAAAGGATACGCACAATCTTTTATCTCTTCATATATGATGCATCATGAAACCTTACATCATACATATAAAAATCATCTACCCATGCAGGTTGGATCCTAAGTCTGAAGCAACACATGTGCAGTGCATCTGCATCTTCAAAGATGACTCAATTCAGATTTTCTGCCGTTACATATATCACAGGGTGTTGAATCTAAAGATTGCTGGGAATCATATTAAAGATTGCTGGGAATCATATTCAATATGTAATTAGATGTCAACTTGGCTTCTCATCAGAATCTTTTAAAGAATCGTGTGTGACAACATATACCTTATAACATTAATCAATGTTCAATTCTTTCTTTCTACCACACTATTCTATCATGATGTATAATGCATCATGATTTTATTACTGATACTTCTAGAATGCAATAATATATTTTTTTAAAAATATATGGTGTAGATTCGAGATGAGAAGCACCACAAATGTATATGTGTAATAACTTTAAAGTACAGAATATGCAGGGCCTTGCTATATACTAGTACATTTTCTAAGAAAAAGACCAACCACGAAAAATGAGTTCATTCCAAGCATATCAAATCATCCAAAGATGCACAAAAGCTACTGTACAATCCTCTTGAGAGTTGTCGCAATGTCCAAATATAGCTCCAAAATGTAGAGCCGTCCTCCGTCCTAAATCAAGAAATTCAAGCATGCACCCAAAAAACTCACCGAGTGACCACAACTGAAAAAGAAATAATTAATATCCTCAATATCGTCGTTGCATCTCGAACATACCAACTCCTCAATCCGAAGAATCTGGTTTCAACATTTTTTCTAAGTAGATGACCATGCCTTACCAGTCAAAGATTCACTTTAATCTGTTACAAGGTCTTGCTCTTCTATATCTATTTGCAGTCTCGTCGTAAGCCCTCATGTACCAACTGTTGTGATTCTGGAAAGTCCCATACGCATTCTTGACAGGCAAAAGGCCATTCTCCAAAACCTAATGGTTCCTCCCAACCACAGGGCCTCCATGTCCTTTAACTCACTTAACATGCGTAGGAAATCCCTTAATCTATGCTCAGAAAAAATCTATACTAATACTATTACTGGGTTTCCTGCTATGCTTATGCCACGTGTCATCTGTTTCCTTCCTTCCCGCTACCCATCTATCTCTGCCTTCGCTCTCGGCATTTCGTCTGCCGCCTCTTCACCATTTCCTATTCCCTTTTTTCTGTCTTTGGTTGTGTATTCAATTAACTAAAGCTGAGTTTTTTTGGCTCCTCTTTTGATCTTGACACATGGCTTCACCGTTACATTCCATTTCTCTATCCACGATGTCTTTATTTTGCAATCTTATTAAAGGATGTACATTCCAGCGACGCCACATCCCCTGTTCCCGGTGCCACGTGCTGACATGCACCTCCTCCTCTCCATATAACACCATTCGGTCATCTACCCACTCCAAAGCAAAGCCCCACCGACTCCCCTTCCATGTCTCCAGAATCTCGCCTCTTCGTACGCAAGGTGGTGATGGGAAACTTCAAGTTCTACATCGGCGAGCAGCGCGTTGGCCTCTTACATAAGAGCTTCATTGTTGTCGTCGACTCCAACGACATCCACCATCGCCCATCAACCTTGATACATATAAAAGAGATGGCCCTCGCTATGATCGCTTTGATGATATTGACGGTGGTGCACTCCAGCTGATCATGGCGAGCATCACCTGTTCTAGCCCTACAATGACACGTCAGTGATGAAGCAGATCCAGGCAACCCATACCCTCGATGGTCACGAGATCGACGTCCGCCTGCTGATCGGCATCGTCGAAGAGGTCTTGCTGAGGGCGAAGCCAACTGTAGTTGTGGTAATCAGTCGACTATTACATGGCCACTACTGGTTTTGTTCGGCTAGGGATAATAATATATGGTTATGTTAATTTATTTTCTTTACTTTTGATTTGGAACATTTACTGCAATAGGCTCGCATGGACATGATCATAGATAAAAAGTTTCACCAAACTAGGGTTGTTGGCATTCTCGAAGACTTGGCCTTCACGATCCATAGATTTCCTGTGAGTTACATAACAGTGATGATGGTTGATTTCGTTTAGTTATTATATATAATATAAACTTCGAATGCAGATCTCATACAAGGTCACCACCACCGGTGATGGTGACTTACATGCCACCACCATCTGGCTGCAAGAGCAATGTCATCGACACCATGCTCTTCGTCTTCGGCAAGCGTGTCAGGCTGATACGCCTCAACAAGGTTTCGAAGTTCACCTACAAACCCACACCAACCACTGCGACCTCGGTTGCGGCGAGGTCTCCGTCTACTTCCGGATATCATTATTTGCATGATGGTGTCTTTAAATAATCATGCATGCAAGGGTTAGATACGCTAACATTTGAGGGAAACTTATGTTTCTATTTTGATGTTTTTTAAAAGTAAAATTGATGATAATGTGAAGAAAATACCCATTTTGGTCAATATATAACATGGTATTATCAATTTAAAATTTCAAACTGGACTACTTTGTACTTCTGAAGCGCATTGGCCCCTTACACAAGAACTTCACGACCGTCATCGACCCCAGCCTGGCAATGGCAAGAGCAATGTCATCAACGCCATGCTCTTCGTATTCGGCATGCGCGCCGAGCAGATGTGCCTCAACAAGATCTCCTTTCTCATCTACAACTCCACCAACCATCACCACCTTGATTGCGTCAAGGTCTCCGTCCATTCCCGGAGATCATTGACTCGATAGCCCCTATTGCTTACGCCTTCCGATTCCCACAAGGAAAGTTATCCACACTAATCTTTATTGATCCCTTTTTAGGAGAACTACATGTACGAGCTTGGTGTTCGTGATCATGTAGACTTGGACAACAATTGATTCCTGATTCTTCAAGTTTTATTAACAATACTACTTGATAATTTCGACGTTATAAGATTTTTAGGTTTTATTAACACTAATACTTTGATAATTTCCATGTTCTAAGATTTTTAAGCTGAGGTCTTCTGTGTAGGTTGAGGTAGAGAAGATCTCACTTATCAAGCCAAAGGCTCAAAGATTGCACGATGAATGGTTTCTTGAGTACTTGGATGATATGATTGTGTGACATTTCTCTCGATTTCATCTTCGTTCTTTTTTTGCAGTCATTTGATCGCCATCAAGGTTTCATCTGGCTTTGCCCTCCTGATGATCGGTCACTTCTCTCGCAATTGGAGACAGTAAGGTTTGTTGCCTCAAAATATTTGGTTTTTACCCAACGAATATGAGAAAGGGGTTACAAGAAAAATATTTGATGGAGGTTTTTCTGTTAGTACTTTCTTCATTAAATTATTTGTGTTCAAATGGATTTGGCTCCACAACTTTTGAGGCAATTTGAAAGATTTTTAGTTGGTTTTTCATTTTATTTAATTATTTGTTTTCATTGTGATTATGCGGCTAACTAGGTTGGAAATCCATTATTATAACTAAAGTATTTTCATTGTGGTTATTTGTTTATTTTCAACTGGCTTTGGCTCCACAACTTGCGAGGAAATCGACAAGATTTTCGGTTAACTTTCATTCTGTTTATTTGGTTTTTTATTGTTATTATGTGGTTAACTAGGTTGGAAATGATCTATTGCTATTACTAAAGTTGTGTTTTTCATTGTGATTATTTTTTTTATATTCGACTAGCTTTGGCTCCAGAACTTGCAAGGTTATTTGGAATATTTTCAAATGATTTTTCATTGTGTTTATTTGGCATTTTCGTTGTGATTATATGACTAACTAGGCTAGATATCTGTTGATGAAATATATTTTTGTATTACATTTTGTAGGTGAATGCTATTAGAATCTAAATGATATCCGATGAAAAGAAGAAAATGTCACAAAATTTTTTTGAAAAATTATCTGCCAATAAATTACGTTGGTATTTTTTGCTGTGTATAAAGTTAGAAACAACAAATGTATTAGAATTGATATTTTTATTATCTTTCTCCATTCATTTTAATTGGTGCTTTTATTTGTTGGAATCTCTTACCTATCTTTCTTTTTTAAAAAATATTATCTAAATTATGAGATAGACGACTTATTAAATATGCCAGATTATTTTGACCATATAATATTAAGTCATTGTCAATTATATTTATATAAAATACATACCTAATTATTTAAACATCTTTCTATATTTTTAAATATTTCATTTTAACCCCGCCGCGAAGCGCGGGTATATACCCTAGTTACCATAAAAGGGGGGCCCACGTCTTATTTGACCATGCCTGCACCACAAAGGTATCAAGGTCACACGATAATGCAAATAGTATAGGAAAACAATCTCCAATAGAGCCCAATGTAGTCCAATCATCCAACCAAAAGTGAAATAGATCACCACTACGAACCATAGGTCTCATCATGCTTACCAATGCCAGAATGAGGCTAGAAATACCTTGCCAAAGAGATGAAGGTGATCAAACATGCAGTGCTAACAAGTTAATAACAAAACCATATATATTTCGCATTAGGCGACACACCACGTCCTCATCTTTACCCTAAAGTATGGCAATCCACTTTGCTAAAACAACCTTATTCATGTGTTAAATCCTAAAAACTCAGGCTTTTTTTCAACCTTGTTACTGTACCCCAATCAAGGAGATGAATCACACCTCTCTCCTGCCTGACATCTGCTTAGAAGACGTGTCTCATCAACGAGTCAATCCTTATATGCACTCCAACTAGTAATATCTAGTGGAACAAAAAAATAGGAATAGTCGAGAGGACATGCCTAAGCAAGACCAACTTGCCACCTTTGGAAAAAATGTAGCATTTCAACCAACCAACCTTCTTCTCGAGCCTATCCAACAAGGAGCATTGATCCGAGGAGCGAAGCATCCCACTAACTAATGAAGAGTTAAGACGGACTCCTAAACCCCTGATTGAGGAAATGCCCAAAGGGAACAAATGTCAACTTCTCCCTACTAATCCATAGGCCATGGATTTTACAAAGATGTCCATGCTCTTGGATGGTCCACTTGCCCTCAATATGACCATGTCATCGATATACTGAAAGATGGGAATCGAAATATCGTTGCAACTGAATACCAAACAAAAACCACCATCGAATGTTAATCTCATCATTATTGCTAAAGCATATACAACCACCACAAACAAAAGGGGTGCCAAGGGCACCTTTGCCGAATCTCTCCCTTTATGCCTGAAAAATCCCATCTTCGAGAGTATGTTCACAAGGACTATGTACGATGTCATCATGATACACCTTTTCATCCAAGCAACTTAGGTCTCTGGAATTCCTTTTCGCTACAATGATGCCCATATAAAGTGTCAATCAATCCAGTCGTTCATCTTAAAAAAGTCAACCTTCCACACCATACCCCCTCTATTATTCCGTTTCTAATCCCTCACCATCTCTAATGTGAGGACAAACCCTTCTGCCATCAGCCGGCATGGAACAAAGGACATTTTCTTCGGTTATAATTGATCCGAACACACTATGAAGGTAATTTGTTGAAACCTTTGTGACAATATGGTACACCACATTGGAAAGAGCTATCGGTATAAAATCCTCTATATACGCAGTGATCTTTTACTTGGGAACAAGAAAAGGAGAGTTTTATTAAGGCGCTCAAAGCCAATGTTTCCCAAACCAAATTCCTGGAGTACAACCATGAGATCGTCCTTAGCCACCTCCCAAAATTTTCTGTAGAACATAGGAAAATCATCAAGAGCCAAGAGCTCCATCTGCATTTAGCTGGAAGACTACATCTTAATTTCACGTATCCCAAAATCATTCACCAAAGTATCTAAGTATCTACCTGATATTGCGACAACTATGCAACCTCACTGTCACGACATTCCCAACCCTCTCTCATGACCCTTCTACTCAACGAGCAGAAGTGCTACCAAGGCACTGCCCACCTTTCCCTCGCCATGCTCCTGCCATCCGTTGATCCTAAGGGAGTGAGTAAAATTTCTTCTACACCTCCCACTAGCAATACATAGGAAAAAAATGTGTTTGTGTCTCCCTCTTTGAGCCAGCTACCGCGATATTTGCACCTATCCACTTCCACCTTCCTATCCTCCATATTGTGGAGAGAAGAAGAGAAGAATATTGTGTGTTTATTCTGTGAGGTCTAGGGATCCTTATATAGGACTAAACCCTAGGGTGCTCAGATGGGAACTTACATAAATACCCCTGTGGGGTTACAATGATAAATAAGGACATAGTGATAATAAGGCAACAATGATAAATAAAGAAACATCAATCTACGGTAATCTCTAACACTCTCCCTCAAGTTGGAGCATATTCATCAATCATGTCCAACTTGGAAGTTATCCAGGAAAGCCGCTTCTTAGTCACTGCCTTGGTAAAAATATCAGCAAGTTGAAGATCTGTTGGAATGTGCGGTGTGGTTATCTTCCCTCCTCATACAACATCTCTGATAAAGTGACAATCAATCTCAATATGTTTTGTTCTCTCATGGAACACAGGATTGGTAGCAATATAAGTAGCTGATTTGTTGTCACAGTACAAGGGAATAGGAGTGGATGTAATAGCATTTAGTTCTTGTAGAAAAGTGAGAAGCCACGTGATCTCACATGTAGCCTGAGCCATTACTCTATATTCAGCTTCAGCACTAGATCTTGAGACGACTGCTTATTTCTTGCTCCTCCAACTAACCAGGTTTTCTCCTACCATCATGGCATATCCAGTTGTAGATCGACGGTCTTCAGGAGTGTAATACGTGTTTTGTACACTATGCTTTTGAATGTTATCAAGTGTTATTTCAGGGAAATATTGGATTTATAGTATTCACACTTTACGGACACCATAGTCAATAGATTCGCCTTTCTGCAATGATTTCATTCAAACTTGTTGTGTTTATATCAGAGACCGTCTTGTATAAAAATGGACTTCAAAAAGGTTCTATGAATTGTGTAGCACATCAAAATATAGTACCACATCTAGTAATCTAGAATTTTGGTAGTACCTTATAAGTAGTAGAAGCCACTACTTGCATAGTGCCCATAATGTTATAGATTTATACTCATTAGCCATAATCACATCATTAAGACTAATTAAGCATGATTAGTGCTAATTACCCGTCGTTAGTAATAATTAAGCGTCATTAGCAAAAGTGGACACATGGAGAGGAAATCATGGGACATGTGTCGTTATATAGTCAGGACAAGTGTCAAAACCTCATTAGTGCCATGTGTCATCATCCTAAGACTAACACATGTCATGGTGTAGTCTCTTGCCTTGGGCAACAAGTCATCTCGTGTAGAAGCCAAACCACTTGCTTGGACAGCAAGTTATCTCATGGATAAACCAAACCTTGCTTGGACAACAGGTTATCTCATGGATAAACCAAACCTTGCTTGGGCAACAAGTCTTCTCATGATTTAGACATGTGGCATGCCATGTGTCGTCATACATGCAACATGTGGCTTAGAGGCTCCCTTACATGTTGACACATGTCACACATGTAAAGGGGGTGGAGGCCTATAAATACCCAAGGCCTCCCCATTCCATTCCATTCATCCCACGCCCATCTCTCCACCTTAAAGCCGCAAGGCCGCCGAGGTTGCGGGAGGAGCACCAGAAGAGCCACGATGAAGCCCTGTCGGTGATCGAGAGCGTTTTTGAAGCCGTAACGAAGTTCTGTCGGCACCAAGCCGTAGTATTCAATCTAAGACGGCTATAGGAAGGGGACTTCACTAAAGAAGGAGATCTTGACACGAGTTAGATATCGATCAGGTGAGGGATTCTCAAGCGCTATTTTAAGCACTAGTCTTTAGCTTTTATGCATGGTTTTGAATAGCAAGTATGAAATCGTGGTTTCTAAAGCTTTTATGCATGAATTACAAGTACCATACGGTTGAGATGAAATCTGGGCTTCAGATTGTATTTCAGACGTCGCTTCACGAGTTTTATCTTGATAACACGTTTTTAAGCATTTGGTTCTTGATGGAACACGAGACATAAGTTTCACTGCTTAGATATGAGTTTTATATGAAGAATTATGTTTTGCATGGTTACTATGCATGATGGATCGATTTTCGAGTTCTTAAATAAGTTCTACTTGTCAGAATATGTATGTTATGTCAAAGTGTTTTATGTTCGTGAATTAGCTATTATGAGCTTGAAATAGCAAGTTTACGGTTTATTAGTGACAAAAAAAAGGATCAGAATCAGAAGATAAGCATCACAGTAGCTCTTTTATACAAATCATGAACTAGCCATTAGATATGGTGATGTCATTAGATATGACCCTGAAACCGCCATTAGATATGGCAAACCATTAGATATGGTATCAAGACTTTGGGTCCGCATTCTTTATACATATAGGCTTTGGGCCGTATGCAGGGTGTTTTTGGTCTTTGGGACCGTCTGCGCGTATGACTTAGCTTTGTTTCAGCGTTAATGATCCGATAACTTAGCCACAGTGGTGATTAGTACAAACAGCTTGACAGTGATAATTATGTTTCAGTTTATCTTCTTTTGAAGTGATTTCAGTGTTCGGTTGCAAATCTAGCATGTTGTTATATGTTTACTGTCATAAAGTTTCTTTTTCAAGATATTTCAAAGTTATCAGCATAAATTTTGGCATACTGCTCATATTTCAACTTTTAGTTATATGTAAAAAGCTTGAGATCCTTTCACTGGGTTTAAGCTCATAAAAGGGTTTAGACTCATCCCGTTATATTATAATTATGTACAGATCAACAGAATCACGAATAGCAGGGGAAAGGACCACTGATACACTTGAAGGAGGTGTCTTTTGCTTTTCGTAGTTTTTGTACTATCTGTGTTTTTTTGTAAGAAGTTGTAATAGATAGAACTTGTATAATACACTTCTTGGTGTTGTGAAATTGAAATACAAAGATGTTATGTTTTTGAGATTGCCACATGTTTACTTGAGGACAAAGAAGAAGAAAGATCTCTGTCGCTGCACATTCCGGTTAGCGGGACGGGTCGTGACAACTTGTGGTATCAGAGCAAAGGTTTTAGGACCTTGAGGAAGAATTATATTAGGAGTTGATCTTTTAAATAGATTCGAACTTAGAAAAAAAATTGATGTTATAGTCTTGAGGATATCTAGAATCATTATTGGAGAATTTAGGTTGATGAAGTATCTAACTGAGGTTTTATTTTATAGGAAGCAATGGCAGGAGAGCAGCCACAAGTGACCGGCCCTAGTCAGGAGAATAACAACAATAACAACGTGTATGACACGTTGACTTTGATAGCTCAAACTCTAGGAGGCATGGCTGCACAGTCTGTTAAAAGACATGAATTTGAGTACCAGTTACCATTTGAGCATGTAAAGAAGCTAGGAGGAGAACCATTTGTAGGAGACACTGATCCAAAGAAGGCAAGGGAATGGTTCAAGAATATGGAGAAAATATTTGCTCTAATGGACTGTACGGATGAACAAAAGTTGAAATATACCATATTTCTACTGAAAGATAGTGCTGATGATTGGTGGACATCGGTGAAAATGAAATATCCAAACCCATCTTACATTACATGGGAGATCTTTGAGAAAGAGTTCAATGAAAAATATTACACGAGGGTTTATCAGGAGGAGAAACGTAGGGAATTCCTATTCCTTACTCAGGGGAGCAATTTGTTTGATGAATATGAGAAGAAATTCACCGAACTTTCAAAATTTACTGCTTCTCTGGTTGCGACTGAGGAAGAAAAATGTAGACGTCTAGAAGATGGTATGCATATTGATTTAAAGGAAATGGTATCGGCCACGGGATATACTGATTATGCAAAATTAGTGGAGGCTGCTCGTAGGGCTGAACGAGTGGTGATAGAAAGAAGAAAGTGCAATGATCATGGAAAGAAAAGGTTTGCAGATAGACCCCTATGGAGAGGAAACATAAACAAAGAACCAAGAATAGCTGGGAACTCAAGACAAGACAATAGGTCAGCCCCTAGAGTACAAGAAAATCAAACAAATAGATATACAGTTGGGACTTCTGAAAACAGAACTCTTTCTTTTCCACAATGTACAAACTGTGGAAAGTATCATCCGGGAACTTGCCGCAAGGGGACCACTGGGTGTTATCAATGTGGCGAGATAGGCCACATTCGTCAGAATTGTCCTGCACTTGTCCAAAGCCGTCGGGTTATGGGAAGACAAGCACAAAATGAAAATCGTGATATTGTTGTATGTCGTCCTCCACCTGCAAGGGAACAAAATAAAAATAATACACAGAAGAAATAAAACCAAAGAGAGGGAAAAGCATTTGCTATGACCTTAGAGGAGGCCATATCTGCAGACGATGTTGTATCAGGTACCACCATTATTTTTGGTAAAAATGCACATACTCTTATTGATTCTGGAGCAAGTCATTCTTTTATTTCACAAAGATTCTCCATATATGCTGATAAAGTAACAAGTACTCTCAAGCATGCTCTAGCAATTTCTTTGCCTAAGTGAGAACCAGAAATTATTAGGGATGTCCTCCTAAATTGTTTGGTAAAGATAGGAGAAAATTATATTGAAGTAGACCTGATTCCTATGGAGATAAGGGAATTTGATGCTATCATAGGAATGGATTGCTTAAGTACATATCATGCTCTTCTAGACTGTCATAAGAAGCATGTTACTTTTAGGAAACCAGGTGATGTCGAATTCACCTTTTATGGAGAAAGAAGGATATATCCTGCCCATGTCATCTCCTGTCTCTTAGCACATAAGTTGATAAGGAAGGGATATTCCTCTTATGTTGCTTATGTGTTTAATACTAAGGCAGAAGAAATCAATTTAGAAAATATCTCTGTGGTGAAGGAGTTTCCAAAAGTGTTTCCAAATGAACTACCAGGAATTCCTCCTGATAGGGAAATTGAATTCACTATTGACCTCATTCAGGGTACCAATCCAATTGCCTTAGCTCCTTACATAATGGCCCCAGTTGAACTTAAAGAACTCAAAATTCAATTACAGGAGTTGACAGATAAGGGATTTATACAGTCCAGTATGTCACCTTGGGGTGCTCCTGTTCTATTTGTCAAGAAGAAAGATGGTTCCATGAGACTTTGTATAGATTACATGAGACTAAACAGAGTGACTGTCCGCAATAACTATCCTCTGCCCAGAATAGATGACTTATTTGACCAATTACAAGGGACCTCTGTATTTTCCAAGATTGATTTGAGATCTGGCTATCATCAGTTAAAGATTAGAGGAGAAGATGTCCCTAAAACTGCATTCCGAACCCGATATGGGCATTATGAATTCCTAGTAATGCCTTTTGGATTAACAAATGCCCCAACTGCCTTTATGGACTTGATGAATAGGGTTTTCCGTCCATATTTGGACAAGTTCGTGATCGTATTTATTGATGATATTCTCGTATATTCTAAAACAGAGGAAGAACATAGAGAACACTTGAGAATTGTACTTCAAACTCTGAAGGAACACCGACTATATGCAAAGTTTGATAAATGTGAGTTTTGGTTGAAGAAGGTTGCATTTCTAGGCCATGTCATATCTGGAGAAGGAATAACAGTAGATCCATCAAATATAGAAGCAGTACTTAGATGGGAACGACCGCTAAATGCATCGGAAATCCGAAGTTTCCTTGGATTAGCTGGGTATTATCGAAGATTTGTAGAAAACTTCTCTAGAATTGCTGCACCATTGACAAGGTTAACTAGGAAGAATGTGAAGTATAGTTGGGACGAAGAATGCGAGAAGAGTTTTAAGGAACTCAAGAGTCGTCTCACCTCAGCACCCATACTTAGTTTTCCTTCAGGACAAGGTAATTTTGTAATCTATAGCGATGCCTCAAGACAAGGGCTGGGATGCGTCTTGATGCAGAATGATAAAGTGATTGCTTATGCCTTTAGACAGCTAAAACAACATGAGTTAAATTACCCAACTCATGACCTTGAGTTAGCTGCTATAATATTTGCCTTAAAGATCTGGAGACACTACCTATATTGAGAAACTTGTCAAATCTTTACGGATCATAAGAGTTTGAAATATATTTTCTCTCAGAAAGATTTGAATTTAAGGCAAAGAAGATGGTTAGAGTTAATCAAGGATTATGATTGTTCCATAGAATATCACCCGGGGAAAGCCAATGTAGTAGCTGATGCTCTCAGTAGAAAGTCCAATGGTCGGCTATCTCACTTAAAAGCAGAGTATTTACAGTTGAAAGAGTTACGGGCAAAGTTAACCATAAATAGTTCTGGAGCCTTATTAGCATCCTTACAAGTAAGACCCATATTATATGATAAGATTAAGGAGGCACAAGTCCATGATTCTGAAATCATTAGAATGATTGAGAAGATTAAGGGTGGAGATGAAGCAGGGTATAAGATAGATGGTCAAGGGGTCTTATTCTTTAAAGGAAGATTATGTGTTCCAAAGAAATTTGATATAAAGACTGAGATTCTGGAGGAGGCACATAACTCCATGTATACCATGCACCCAGGAAGTACTAAGATGTATAGAATACTTAAGAGTTACTATTGGTGGTCTGGCATGAAGAGAGAGATTGCAGAGTATGTTTCTAGATGTCCTATATGCCAACAAACTAAACCGGAGCGTTTGAGACCTGCGGGGACATTACAACCACTTCCAATACCAGAATGGAAATGGGAACACATTACTATGGATTTTGTTACAGGATTTCCAAGGACCCGTCGAGGTCACGATGCAATATGGGTCATAGTAGACAGATTAACTAAGTCTGCACATTTCTTAGCCATTAATATGACATACAATCTAGACCGCTTGGGAAAGATATTTGTTGATGAGATAGTTAGCCGTCATGGGGCTCCGGTGTCAATTGTTTCTGATAGAGATCCACGATTCACTTCCAAGCTATGGCCAAGCTTACATAAAGCTATGGGAACGAAGTTAGCATTTAGTACAGCCTTTCATCCTCAAACAGATGGCCAATCAGAACGGACTATCCAGACTCTAGAAGACATGCTTAGAGCCTGTGTACTGAGCTTTAAAGAAAGCTGGGATGAACATCTCTCACTTATAGAGTTTGCATACAATAACAGCTATCATACTAGTATTGGGATGGCACCTTATGAAGCCTTGTATGGTAGACCGTGTAGAACACCTATCTGTTGGAGTGAAGTTGGAGAAAGGAAATTGGTTCAACCTGAACTAATACAAAGCACGATAGAAAAAGTTGAGGAAATCAAGAGATGCTTAAAGGCAGCGCAAAGCAGACAGAAAAGTTACGCAGATAAGCGAAGGAGAGACTTAGAATTTCAAGTGGGAGATCATGTTTTTCTAAAAGTTTCTCCATGGAAAGGCCTAATTAGATTCGGGAAGAAAGGGAAACTAAGTCGAAGATACATTGGCCCTTACGAGATTATTGAGAGAATCGGAAGTGTAGCTTATCGTCTTCGACTTCCAGCTGAACTAGCAAGGATACATGATGTCTTTCATGTCTCCACACTTCGGAAGTTTATTCCAGACCCAACCCATATGATACAACCTCAAGATATTCAATTGAAGGAAGATCTGTCATACGAGGAGGTTCCTGTGGAAATTCTAGATTATAAAGTACAAGAGCTTCGTACAAAGAAGATTCCTTTAGTCAAAGTTTTATGGAGGAGTCACGCAATAGAAGAAGCCACATGGGAACGAGAAGAAGAAATGAGATCTCGATATCCCCACTTATTTTCAAGCTAGCAAGGATACTTAAATTTCGAGGACGAAATTTATTGCAAGTAGGGGAGAATTGTAATACGTGTTTTGTACACTATGCTTTTGAATGTTATCAAGTGTAATTTATTGCAAGTAGGGGAGAATTGTAATACGTGTTTTGTACACTATGCTTTTGAATGTTATCAAGTGTTATTTCAGGGAAATATTGGATTTATAGTATTCACACTTTACGGACACCATAGTCAATAGATTCGCCTTTCTGCAATGATTTCATTCAAACTTGTTGTGTTTATATCAGAGACCGTCTTGTATAAAAATGGACTTCAAAAAGGTTCTATGAATTGTGTAGCACATCAAAATATAGTACCACATCTAGTAATCTAGAATTTTGGTAGTACCTTATAAGTAGTAGAAGCCACTACTTGCATAGTGCCCATAATGTTATAGATTTATACTCATTAGCCATAATCACATCATTAAGACTAATTAAGCATGATTAGTGCTAATTACCCGTCGTTAGTAATAATTAAGCGTCATTAGCAAAAGTGGACACATGGAGAGGAAATCATGGGACACGTGTCGTTATATAGTCAGGACAAGTGTCAAAACCTCATTAGTGCCATGTGTCATCATCCTAAGACTAACACATGTCATGGTGTAGTCTCTTGCCTTGGGCAACAAGTCATCTCGTGTAGAAGCCAAACCACTTGCTTGGACAGCAAGTTATCTCATGGATAAACCAAACCTTGCTTGGACAACAAGTTATCTCATGGATAAACCAAACCTTGCTTGGGCAACAAGTCTTCTCATGATTTAGACATGTGGCATGCCATGTGTCGTCATACATGCAACATGTGGCTTAGAGGCTCCCTTACATGTTGACACATGTCACACATGTAAAGGGGGTGGAGGCCTATAAATACCCAAGGCCTCCCCATTCCATTCCATTCATCCCACGCCCATCTCTCCACCTTAAAGCCGCAAGGCCGCCGAGGTTGCGGGAGGAGCACCAGAAGAGCCACGATGAAGCCCTGTCGGTGATCGAGAGCGTTTTTGAAGCCGTAACGAAGTTCTGTCGGCACCAAGCCGTAGTATTCAATCTAAGACGGCTATAGGAAGGGGACTTCACTAAAGAAGGAGATCTTGACACGAGTTAGATATCGATCAGGTGAGGGATTCTCAAGCGCTATTTTAAGCACTAGTCTTTAGCTTTTATGCATGGTTTTGAATAGCAAGTATGAAATCGTGGTTTCTAAAGCTTTTATGCATGAATTACAAGTACCATACGGTTGAGATGAAATCTGGGCTTCAGATTGTATTTCAGACGTCGCTTCACGAGTTTTATCTTGATAACACGTTTTTAAGCATTTGGTTCTTGATGGAACACGAGACATAAGTTTCACTGCTTAGATATGAGTTTTATATGAAGAATTATGTTTTGCATGGTTACTATGCATGATGGATCGATTTTCGAGTTCTTAAATAAGTTCTACTTGTCAGAATATGTATGTTATGTCAAAGTGTTTTATGTTCGTGAATTAGCTATTATGAGCTTGAAATAGCAAGTTTACGGTTTATTAGTGACAAAAAAAAGGATCAGAATCAGAAGATAAGCATCACAGTAGCTCTTTTATACAAATCATGAACTAGCCATTAGATATGGTGATGTCATTAGATATGACCCTGAAACCGCCATTAGATATGGCAAACCATTAGATATGGTATCAAGAGGACTTTGGGTCCGCATTCTTTATACATATAGGCTTTGGGCCGTATGCAGGGTGTTTTTGGTCTTTGGGACCGTCTGCGCGTATGACTTAGCTTTGTTTCAGCGTTAATGATCCGATAACTTAGCCACAGTGGTGATTAGTACAAACAGCTTGACAGTGATAATTATGTTTCAGTTTATCTTCTTTTGAAGTGATTTCAGTGTTCGGTTGCAAATCTAGCATGTTGTTATATGTTTACTGTCATAAAGTCTCTTTTTCAAGATATTTCAAAGTTATCAGCATAAATTTTGGCATACTGCTCATATTTCAACTTTTAGTTATATGTAAAAAGCTTGAGATCCTTTCACTGGGTCTAAGCTCATAAAAGGGTTTAGACTCATCCCGTTATATTATAATTATGTACAGATCAGCAGAATCACGAATAGCAGGGGAAAGGACCACTGATACACTTGGATGAGGTGTCTTTTGCTTTTCGTAGTTTTTGTACTATCTGTGTTTTTTTTTGTAAGAAGTTGTAATAGATAGAACTTGTATAATACACTTCTTGGTGTTGTGAAATTGAAATACAAAGATGTTATGTTTTTGAGATTGCCACATGTTTACTTGAGGACAAAGAAGAAGAAAGATCTCTGTCGCTGCACGTTCCGGTTAGCGGGACGGGTCGTGACAAGGAGAGCTTGCATAATCGGTGTCAGTATATGCAGTGAGATTTGTGTGACCGTTTGCCCCATAGAAGATTCCTTGTCCTGGCGAGTCTTTTAGGTAGCGAAGGATTTGAAGAACATCTTGCCAATGGATGTAGCATGGTTTCTCCATATATTGGCCGGCTCAGCTTACAACATAGGATATATCAGGTCTAGTAACTGTAAGATATAGAAGTTTGCCAACCAGGCTCCTATATCGTGTAGTGTCTTCAAAGAGAGGATCATTGGATGCACAATGTTTTCTAGGCTCTGCTGGAATTCCTGAGGGTTTGCACCCAAGTAGTCATGCCTCAGTTAGTATGTCAAGACAGTATTTCCTCTACGACATATGTACGCCTTTCTTAGTACATAGAGCTTCTATGCCTAGAAAATATCAAAGTTGTCCAAGATCCTTGGTGACGAATACTTTTTGCAAGAAAGCTTTCGTTTCTAGTATCCCTTGGTCATCATCTCCAGTAGTAGTCATATCATCTACATATACATCAAGAATTACAGTACCAATCTGCTGTCTCCTGACAAAAATCGAATAGTCAGACGTAGTCCTCTGGAAGCCCATGGTGCCAATCTATGTACCCAGTCTATCAAACCAAGCTCTTGGATTCTTCTTTAGTCCGTAGATGGCTTTGTGAAGTCGGCATACATACTCTCCCTCGACTTTGTAACCTGGGGGTTGTACCATGTAGACTTATTCGTCAGGTTCTCCATATAGAAATGCATTCTTGACATCTAACTGACACATAGGCCACCCTTTGTTCACAGCCACATATATGATAGTTCGTATATATCCCATTCTAGCCACAGGGGAGAATGTTTCGAAGTAGTCTACCCCGTATATTTGAGTAAAGCCTTTTGCTACAAGTCTTGCCTTTAAATGATCAATAGAACCGTCATGGGACTGCTTTGTAGTGAAGATCCAGCGACATGCAACTGGTTTACATCCAGGAGGGCATTTGACAAGGTCCCATGTTTTTCTAGACTGTAATGCTTCCATTTCTTCATTCATTGTCATTCTCCATCCCTCATCTTGTAGTGCACTATGATGATCTTTGGGAACATAAATAGCCATTATAGCATTTGCATATCTTTTGTCAGAGCAAGATAACCCATTAGTAGAGGTGAAATGAGATATTGGATGAAGTGTACATTGCCTCTTTGTTCTTCGTAGTGCGATCGGAAGCTCCTGAGGACTATCCGGGGTAGTATTGGTGGGAGCACTCGAGGATGGCATAGTGTCCTGCAACAGTGGAATAGGTAAAGGAACCTGAACAGGATTAGACACAGTTCTTCTTTTATACACAATTGGTGGAGGAGGAAATTGTAGGGAAATATCTGACACTGTCTGAGTAAAGAAGCTGTTTTGTTCAAAGAAGGTGACATCAAGGGAAACGTAATAACGACGTCGTGTAGGATCATAACATATGTATCCTTTTTGATTTTGAGAATAACCTACTAGAAGAACACATTTGATAGCGCGAGCAGATAATTTGTCCGTGGTATGGAAATTATGGACAAAGACGGTGCATCCAAAAATTCGTAAGGGCAGAGGGAAAGGTTTCTCCTTGGGATATAGTAAGTTGAAGGGAGTGGAGCCATGTAGAGAAGCAGTGGTGACCAGGTTTATAAGATAAACATCAGTAAGGATACATTGCCCCAATATATCTTGGGAACATTCATATGGGTGAGTAAGGATCGAGCAATATCAAGAAGGTGTCTCAGTTTTCTTTCAGCAACCCCATTTTGTTGGGATGTATATGGACAAGATGTTTGATGTATGGTACCCTGGGAGGCAAAAAAGGTTGTCAAGTCATTCTGAGTAAATTCCAGAGCATTATCAGAACGAAATATTTTAATAGTAGTGGAGAATTTTTTTTTGACATAATGAAATAAGTTTTTGACAATGATATTAATTTCTGAACGTTCTTTTAACAAGAAGACCCAAGATAAGCGACTGTAGTCATCCACAAAAACAACAAAGTACTTATGACCACTAATAGTTCTGACCGGACAGGGTCCCCAAATATCACAATGAATTAGGAAAAAAGGAGTAGTGCGACGAGGCTCAGTTCTAACAGGAAAGGAAACTCTATGATGTTTTCCGAACTGAAATGCTTCACACTCAAAGGGTTTTAGTGTAGATAGTTCAGGGAACATCATCGAGAGAGTTTTGGCAGAAGGATGTCCCAGACAAAGATGCCATAGAAGGGGATCTTCATAGATGGAGGTAGCGCCAGCAAAGTTGGAAGTGGACTGGTTGTTGAGGTAATATAGGCCATTCCTCTAATGTCCTCCACCAAAAATCTGCCTCGTCTGGATGTCCTGAAAATAGCAGCAGAATTCATCAAAAATAACACAACAATGTAGCTCACGACATAGCTTTTGAACAGATAAAAGACTGAGCGGGAAAACAGGAGCACAATGCACATCTGTCAGTCGAAGTTTGTTGGAGAAGTCAATAGTTCCAACAGCAATAACAGGAGAATGATCCCCATTGGCAACACGAACGCTCTTAACAGTGGTAGAGGGTTGAGATGAGGTGAGTAGACTTACATCTCCCGTTAGATGAGTGGAAGCACCAGAATCAATAATCCATGCATGTTTGGTAATAGAAACTGAGTTTGCTACTGTACCTGAGGTAGTAGCAAGGCTAGCAGCAGCAGCAGATGCGGTCATGTCTTTGGTTGAGGGAGCGGAATCATTTAGAAGTTGCCGCAGACGAGTATATTCAGAAGCAGTGAATGGAGTATGTTGTCCATCTGTACTCTGAGTAGTTTTATCATTGTTCGTATCATGTGATTCATCATCATAAGTGTTATGTGCACTTGCTTGCCAAATGTTGCCCAGCAACGGTCAGACGGATGATTCATGCGGCCACAGTGTATGCATGCAGGAAAACAACCAGTAGAGAAATCGCGACCACGACCTCGTCCAAGGTCACATCCGCGGCCACGACCTCGGCCTCTAGGATAAAACTGACGTCCTCTTTACCCAGATGAATAGCGGGATGTTGTCTCTGTAGAAGAATGAACCAGAGAATTTTGAACCGGAGCCTCCAGTTCCTGTAGTCGACCGAATATGATTTCGATCGTAGGCAATTTTTCTGCCATAAGAAATTGATCTTTTGCAATTTTGTACTTGGGATGAAGTCCTGAGAGGAACCTGTAGACCTGCCACTCAGCATGTTCGCCTATTTGTTTATCACAGCATGCTGGTTGAAAGATAAGGAGTTCTTCAAAGAAGCTTGTAAGTGTCCGGTAGTATTCAGTTAGACTGGTCTCTTCTTGATTAGTAGACCAGATTCTTGTGTATATATCAGAAAGACGAGACTTGGTTGTTTTCTGAGAATATGTGTGCTCTAGATTTTCCCACATGTCTTTAGCAGTATCTTTATATAAAAGATTTGCAGCAATATTTGGATCTACACTATTCGTCATCTAAGTAATTACCTGGCAATTGTCGACAAACCATGCTTCATATTCTGCATCAGTGGTAGCATGAGGAGTCTTCGTGAGGATGGCACTCTTTCGTTGGCCACCAATAAATATCTTGAAGGATCGAGACCATAGAACATAGTTTTCGGAGCCTTTCAACTTGATAAATGTGCCTTGTACCATTAGAGAAGGAGGATACATAGGCTTGGTCTCGGTGGACGTCATGATAACATCTCTAGGTCAAGAAAAAGTGATCTAAATGAAGTAGTTGATTTGTAGAATCTCCTCAGTTGCACATTATTAGAAAGTTGTGGAGGTTGAACGCCCTAAACTGAAACCGAATAAGGGGCCTAGGGCGGCAGCCGCAGAAGCCTAGGGCGCGCAGGGTCGCGAGATGTGCGCAGAAGTGCGATGCTCAGGCGCGCGAGGTGCGCGGGGTGCACTGGTGCGCGAGATGCGTGAGAGGCATAGATGCGCGTTGCGCGCAGGCGCGCGAGGGGCGCGGGGCGCACAGGTGCGCAGGGGCGCAAGGCGCGCAAGGGCCACAGGGCGCGCAGGGGCGCAGGGGCTCGAGTGGTGCGAGAGGCGCAGGGGTGTCGGAGCGTGAAGTGCGTAAGGGGCACAAGGAGCCTAGGGCTTAGGGCCCAAGGCACATGAGCGCGAGGGGCACACACCTAATGCAAGGGCGTTTCCTGCTAGGCGTCGTGGAGGGGGAGACGGTGGCGGAGGAATATTAAATCAGAACACCGATCTAGGACCGCCGCTCTGATACCATGTGGAGAGAAAAAGAGAAGAATATTGTGTGTTTATTCTGTGAGGTCTAGGGGTCTTTATATAGGACTAAATCCTAGGGTGCTCAGAGGGGAACTTACATAAATACCCCTGTGGGGTTACAATGATAAATAAGGACATAGTGATAATAAGGCAACAGTGATAAATAAACATCAATCTACGGTAATCTCTAACACATATGAATAACCTGAAGTTGGTAGATCGTTCCTTAACCTCTTTTACTGTCAACTCATGGTTGTAGGAAATGACAATGCAAAAGCATAATCAGAGATAAAATGATATAGGACATGAAGAATACCAAGATTTACGTAGAACCCTACTCCATAAGGAGAGATGAAAACACAGAAGAACTGCCTCAAAGGGATGATGTTTATATTCAACTCTCTCGCTCAAAGATTACATAAGGTGTGGGTGTTCTTATATAGCCCTATCAGAGTGACCAAGTCCCACTAATAAATGACATGGGACTAATATAGGTGGATGTGGTACTGGAGCCTAAAGGGATCTAATTACCCACTTATGGACGCATACTCTGCCACTCTCCCTCAAGCTTGAGCATGGTACTGGACCTTAGAAAGATTGTTATTTCTCTATCACCGGAGTGGGAGCACAAGGTCATGGTAATAGACGAATCAACTGACTTCAACAAGACTTCTCTAGAGGATCTCATAGGTAATCTTCTTTACTATGCAAGAAAGTTGGGGAATAGGAAGAGGAGAAATGTCGTAGAAAATCTAGCCACCATAGCTAAGAAGGAAGCCTAAGAAGGGTCTGACAGCGATGGTGATATTGCATTCATGACCCAACAATTCAAGGACTTTCTCAAGAAGACGAGAAAACGAGAAAAAGAAATAAAATACTTCCAATGCGATGAAGTAGGGCATTTAAAGAAAGATTGCTTTCAGTTGCAAAAGAACTTCATATATGAAAAAAAGTTTAAGAAAAAAATAAAAAAAGAAAGCTCCGCAAGTATCAAGGGATGAAGAATCGAGCAGCAGTGACGAAGAACACGAAAGCACCTACTTGGAATTTGTTAGGATAGCTGAATCCGCCTCATTTGATTCGGATTCTGACAGTTAGGTAAATAAACTTTTCTATATTGAACTTTATAATACCTCTCAAGATATGTTTAGACAAGTATGAAGCTAAAAAAGATTAACAAGAAACTAGTAGAAGATAAATCTAGTTTGCATAATGACTTGGATGTTTTCAAAAAGAAAAAAGAAATGCTAAAACACGATCTTTGTAGTTTTAAGGTTAAAATTACTTCTTTAGAAAAAGAAACTGCTGAGCTTAAAAAGAAATTTACTTTTGTACCTTCTTCTGTAAAAGGTAAAGAGAAAATAAAAAAAATCATGCCTCTAGCTTTAATTCTTTCCGAAGAAGAAAATGGGTTTGGAAAAAGAACAAAACTGTGCAATCTAACCCTGAAGGACTCGAAAGAAAAGGATATCAAATTAAAATCTTTCAGGTACCGAAGGTTATGGGAAAAGAAGATGGAGGTCGCATCAAAAGTGGACCTCGCCAAGGTCAAACAACTTTCAGAGCCATGGATGGATGCCACTACCACGGAGAAGGTTTGAAGATTGGAGAAGTCCGTCGCCAAAGACCCTATGTGACTTCTTATCTTTTTTGTTTACTTGATCATGCATTTGCGATGAGCCCTTGACTCTTATCTTTGGGTCTCAGACTTTGATTTTGACTTTTAGGTCAAGTGTCAAAATGATCAATCATCAAGTTTTCACTAATCGATCCTATTTTTGAATTTTGATCAATCATCAAGTTTTCACTGATCAATCATATTTTTGAATTTTAATCAATCATCTTTTTTATTGATCAATCATTTTTTAATATTCTATTTCAGGAAGATTGTTGGAGCCGATAACATTCTTATTTAGTTTCCAATGACCATATTTCTTGGAGCTCTATAAATAAAACCACATACCTCATTCTACAACACACAACAGATAGCAACAAGTGCTTATTTCTCTGTTTCCCACTCTATACTATGGGAGAAAGACTCCAGAGCTATTTTATGTTGTGTTCTACATTCCAATAGCTCTTGTTCTTTGCATTTAATTATTAAAAGCCCGTTCCTCGCTATATAGGATCACTTTCGTTTTTACCTCATATTCTTTATGACATATCTACTTTGATATTGAGGCTATTAAGATTGTTTACCTGTATATGGTTGAGTTGACCGCGCAATCAACTCAAATTGTAATGCGGCTGGGTCACCCACGTAAGCAACTCAATTTAGTAGAAGACCCGTATGTATCAGGTTGAAAACCCAAGTCGAGAGACTGTGGTCATTATTTTTACCCATGAGGCTTTCCACGTTAAATACAAGTGCACTTGTGGTTGATTGATTATCTTGCAATTGAAAGCGTTACATAATACTCTACTTATTTTAGATTACTGTGATCGCAATGATCTGGATCATTTAATCCGATCAACCTGCACCCTTCGATCGGTGTCCGTTGGACGTGTAAAACCAACACCTTCTTTCCTATAAAAGACCGCATGATCCAGATGCGATTTGGATGGGATAAACCCATCCTGTAGCAGCCATTAATGGGGTGTCGCCAAAGGGGAAAAGCACCACCAGAGTCTCACACATGGAGATGTGGACTTGAAGGAGATGCACACCTAGAGGAGTGCTTGGAGTCGCATGACTGGAAAGCCGAAGCTCGATGCTCCAGGAGGATGACAATGGTCTGCTGTGATTCCAGGCAATGGGAGATGTTGATGATGACCGACCTCTGATATGGAAGAATAATGAGGTCTGGAAGATTGCTCACATAAGGCACTCAGTGGTTGCGTTGGGGGTGCGACCTTCTCTATCACAAACATCAAGAATACCATGTCGAGAGGAGTTTTGCTTTTTCTTTGAAAATGAGGAGACCTCTGACGAGATGGAGAGGAGTTTTGATTCTTCTTTGAGCATGAGGAGATCTATGACGAGAAGGTTCATGTCGCTCGGGAGTAAGGTTCCTTTGTACCTTGATAGGCAGTGCAATTAAAGAGATGAGATCCTAGAGGAGAAGATACCTTTGCGCGAGGATAACGATGCATGAGAGTTGCTTGAGATCCCTACCAGGATTCCGATGGAACCTGTGGCATATGCAGCACTGCCGATAGCCCTGCTTCATCTTCTTCTTTGGATAAAAAAGGAGAACCCACCATCAAACTTGCCAATGTGCGCATTGTCGTCGAGAGGGTTCCATGGAAACCATTGATGATATTGCTCATATTTGTTGAACACAAAACCTATCACCAAAGGAGAACTGCTAGTACCACTTCTTCAATCGTTTGGATCAGCTCCATCATGGAACTGACTTGGCGAACAATCATGCAAAAATTAGGGTTCCATGATAAACCCTAATTACTTTCGAACTTGACGATGACATACAATCCGGAACTTGAATAACTATCAAAGATGAATATAATCAACACAAATTTTCAAGAATAAATACAAGAATCAAACCATCTCTACTACCATGTAGCAAACGAAGCGTAATAGAACTGTTGGAATGATTGTTCTGTCAGTTCGTTATTTGTATTTCTTAGTTTCATTGTCTACTTTATGTATTTTACCCATAAAGCTTTTATCCTATACAAGAGAGCCCTAGGGTTACTGGAATGTTATCCTCAGTGTTGCAATAGTCGGCCGACTATCCCGAATAGTCGGTCCGACTATGCCGTGCGGTGGGGTACCCGACTGAATAGACCTCCAATCGGGAAATAGTCGGTCCGACCGAATAGTCGACCGACTATGAGGCCGACTGGCCCGACTATGAGGCCGACTGGAGTTTGACTCTTCATATTTTTATTTTTCTATTTTCTATTTTTATGGGTTACATTTTACCACGGTATCGTCACAAATGTCCAATTCTATATGTTTATTATAGTGATTGGTACTTTTATCTTGGATTCATGTTAAATAATGACCATATATGTATAAAAATATAAGAATATATGTATTATAAATAATTTTTATATTAAAAAATACAAAACCGAATAATTCCGAATAGTCACCCGAATACCGATTATTCTCTATTCAGTGACCCCTCCGACTGAATACCGAATACCGTCTTCTGCAACACTGGTTATCCTATTTGTTCCTTTCCACATGGTATCAGAGCGACTGTCCTAGATCGAAGCCTGTGCCCAAGCCCCTCTCCCCACCAAAACCCTACGCGATTCGACAACAAGAGCTGCCACTGTCGTCGTCTCCCTTTCTCTTGTGGACAACCACAATAGGTTCTCGTGCGGACAACCGCAACAGCAGCGGGCTACATTGTCGCAGTCGCTTATCTTCAAGCAACAACAACAACGATATTCCGCCGCTACTGCCACCGATGATACCACTGCATAAGTAGTAGTGGCAGGCTAACGTCGTCGTCCTAAGACCTCCAGCAGGGCTGCCGTCACTGTGTGGGGCCTTGGTGGTCCGTTTTGACGCGTGCTAAGGTCTGAAAATCGCTTCGCTAAGGCGATTTTCTTCCTGACCTGATCGATTTTGGGTTCCTATGGTGTGATTTTCTCATCTAAAACTACTCTAGTTAAACAAAGAGGAGTCTAATGGATGGAAGAGGTTGTGGTACGAGTCTACACCCACAACCATCTTCCTGTATGTTGGTGTAGACACATTCAACCATGTTTACAGCTCCAGTCTTCATTGCAGTTGTTAACTTATCGTCATGCCAGACAACAGAGTCGACTCTAAGATCGATGTCTCATCCTTGGGTACCTTCAAAGGTTCGGTACCCATTTTCAAGATGGATGGGATCAATTATGAATTATGGGTCATGCAATTCATGAGCATGATATAATGCAACAACAAGAAGCGCATCCTCACATAGGATGAGGCAATGACAAGATTAGGGTAAATGCCTCATGGGAGTCAGATGATGCATACACACACGTGTGGCTATCTGGGACAATATCAATGGAGATAGCCAATGATATTTCGAGTCAGTCCACAACAAAGGCGATGTGGGACATCCCCACTGCTCCTTATTCACAGGAGAAGAACGGGTCGAAGATACTGCAGCTTCAGTATGATATCTTCACATCCAAGCAGAACGAGCGACCTCTCCATACCATGTACATGTCTCTCAGGGTATGTTAGAGAAACTCCACACTACATCCCCTTGACTGCTTCTCCAGAGCAGCACACGGCATACAGATACTCGGTGATGACATGAGTGCTCTTGTCAGCTATGGATCATGAGTATGATACAACTAGAACACAGATTCTTACTGATGCAACTATACCTCTGATGAAGAAGACATACTACAGACTGAGTAGGCTTTCTATAACACATGGCGGTGCTACTCAGCAGTCACAAACCTCCTCGACTATGACCGCATCTCACGGTCGAGGGGATTCTCTACCGTTTAAAGGTCAGAGTACCCATTACGGAGGAGGCGTAGCTGACTCCACCAGTTGTGCATCTACTGCCACAGACGATGTCATTTTGAGGATACATGCTACCCCAGGCATGGCTTTCCTGCTTCAAATCGTGTTGCAGAGCAGACTCAGCTAGCTGGTGTTCCTCCTCCTATAGCGGATTAGAGGTTTGATGAGCTTCTGGCACGGTTGAGAAAGATCATGCTTGTACCTGGGTCGTCTGCTGCTTCTCCTATATCCTCAGAGGTAGTTGCATCAACAACTGCATCAACAACCGCATCCACATTAGGTACCACATATGCTTTTACTAGTTGTTACAGAGCAGATTTATCAGAGTGGATTATAGACTCAAGAGCTTCACATCATCCCTGTGGCGATAGAAGATATTTTAGTGCGTATAGATCAATTCAACCAGGCAGATCTGTAGTCATAGCAAATGAGACTCACTCTCCCATTACTGGACAGGGGGAGGTGCAGTTAACTTTAGCAATGCATCTACAAAACGTTCTTTATGCCCTTGATTTTTTTGATGAATTCACTGTCTATTACTCAAAACACAAAGATTTACAATGTCGTGCCATATTTAATCCATCATCTCGTGTTTCAGGACATTCTTACGTGCAGGTTGATTGGATCTGGCCGTGAGCAAAGAAGTCTCTTAGACTGGTCCCCCATATGTCGGTGCTTCATCCATTCATACTGACTCAGTATCTCCTTACATGTGGCATCTCCGGTTTGGTCTTCTTCCTCTGCAGAAGCTATGTCATGTTCTTCCTCATATTTCTCCTTGTTTTACCCTCCAGTGTGAGGCTTGTCAGCTTGAGAAGCACCATCGGTCTACCTTAAGGAGTCGTTAGGGTCAAAATAGTCAAAGTATTTTCGAGTTAATACATCTTGACATTTGGGGTCCAAGTCGTGTTCCAGGTCATTAGGGTCACATATTTTATCTTGTTGTTGTTGATGATTTCTGTAGAATATCTTGGGTGTTTCTTTTTAAAAACAAGTCTGATGTTGGTCATGTTAAGCAGTCTTTTATCAATGAAATAAAGAATATTTTTCTACAAATGTCAAGTATATTCATTCTGATAATGCATTAGAATTCTGCAGATTACAACTTTTACAGTTTCTCATAACCCTTGGCATTATTCATCAGACTTCATGTGCATATACATCTCAACAAAATGGGATGGCCGAACGCAAAAATCGTCACCTTTTGGATGTCACTAGAACTCTCTTAATCCAGATTCGTGCTCCTCATTCATATTAGGGAGATGTTGTTCTAATTGCTTGCTAGCTGGTGAATTGCATGCCCTCATCTGTGCTGGGAGAGAAGATACTGTTTTTGATTGTGTTTCCCGAGAAGAATCTTTCCTCCCTCACACCTAGGGTGTTTGGGTCAGTTGCTTTTGTTCACCATACATTTCCTGACCATGACAAGCTCTCTCCTAGAGTTGTAGTGTGTCTTTGTGGAGTATTCCATGACTCAAAAGGGATATCGTTGTTTTGATCCAGTTCGAAGGAAGTATTGTGTTAGTGTGGATGTCACTTTCTTTGAGTCAATCATGTTTTTCTCTCCTACAGATGATAAGTTGATTTCTTAGGAGTCTAGAGAAGAGGTATACATGCCTCTATCTCCATGCAATCCTTAAAGGTGTTGTTACCGGTTACCACCATGCGCTAACGGTGTTCACTGCCAATGTTGATGGTGAGGTGGCGAGGGAGTTAGTGAGGCAATGGATGTCAACGAGAATGAGATGAAGAAGGTTGGAAGGAGAAAAGTTACTGATTGAGGGAGGAAGCAGGAAAGGGTGGGTAGTAGAACATAAGTATAAAAACCATCTCTTAGGATATTTCAATAGAAATTTTTATAAGTTTTTGCCCTAATGATTAAACTTCATAGTGCGACCAATAGTGGCTAACGACACTAGTAGACAATGTAAGGACGTGTTTTACAGAGACCCAGCATAATTGTGAATTATGGCGTTTTTGATCAAAAAGGGGGAACACACTACGATGTTCACCCTAGATATATTAAATTAAAAAAACAAGAAGAAAACTTACAGCAGATATGTCTCGAAGAGAGTCTGTGGACAATCACATTATTAAGGCAGGAATGCTCAGAGACAAAAATCACCCCCATTTCTAGCTAACCAAATTGTCCAAACAACTACTAACAGGAGAAGTTCCTCGCTGGGATGATGTTTAAGCGCATGTAACGAGTCCCAGAAGTCATCAAGTTTCTGAAGACTTAGACCAGAAAACTCCAAGCTCCAGCCAAACCGTGGAAGTCTGTTCACAATGGAAGAAAAAATGCTCAATCATCTCAACCACCTTATCACATGAAGGGTAAGTATGAGAGACACCCGTAGAAATCATGGAGCATCATTTCTTAGTCAAAATTCACCTTCTCATCAGCTATAAAAAAATTGTCAATATGGTTTGGCAACTTCAAATCCCAGATAAGCTTGCAGTCACGAACCAAAAACTCAGCCACCATAGTTAGTGGTCTGTCTACCATTAGATATGCACACTTCACCAAAAATTCACCATATCTCCAAATCCAATCATCTCTGCCTCCCTTTGGACCTTGAACTGATTAAGTAATCCAAAAGATGAAAAAAGTCCTCCAACTGTTGATAAAAGTTTGACAGAAACAAGGGCATCCAGATGCCATCATCCCAACACTCTGCTACATGTGCTTCTCGATCTGTAGCTAAAAAAAAGAATTGGATAGTGGGTTGCTAACCAGCCATCATCTGTCCAGCTGTCGGTCCAGAATGTAATTATGTTGGGTTAAATATCCTAATTAAAAATTCGGAAGTAGGATGGCATTCCTGTATCTGCTTCATGGTTATCTCATTTCAGATGTGTTGCAAATTTGCAATTCTCTCGAAAATAGTATTCTGACTAAGTTTGATATTTACTAGTCATGCTTTATTTCTCCTTTCTGTGTGGTGTCAATAATTAGCTTTTATGATGATCGATTAACTTGTCACACAAGTAACCTAAAAACACATGATTGGTTGAATTTTGTAACATATCATACTAAGCAAGATCTGGATGGCCGAGGACATGAAAAAATGTGTCTAAAATAACATTCAAGCACACACCTCTTCAGAAAGTAATAAGCAGTATTATTGACAATTATCTACTTACAGATTCGAAACCAGTCCAAGGATGTTTTCCTGTGAACATCTCAATAACAGTGCATCCCAGGCTCCATATATCAACCGCTAAATCATAGCCCTTCTCTTTGTTCATTGAAGCATGCAAAACCTGCAAAAAATTAAAATCTATAAGATGAAGCAAAGAAGCATAGAATAAGAAAGAAAAGACTTAAAGAGCTACCTCAGGAGCCATCCAGTAAGGAGTGCCCTTCAAGGAGAATGCACCTTGAACTTCACCCAGCTGCTCAATAAAAAAAACTCAGTATAAATAATATTCTTATAAATGGACACAGAAAAGAAATAAATAATCACATATTAACTGTAAAATAATGATGATTGAATTCTTTTTTAGGGAGTCTAAGAAGAAACACATGTTTCTTTAGAGGATAATAGAAGGTATTTTCTCAGGAAACAGCTTGGAAAATTAGTTATGAGAAGTGTATGGCAATCATCCCAATTTATAAATCATGTTAGACATTAAAAAATCTGAATGGAGGCAAAATAGATCTGAATGGGAGGCGAAAAATCCATGTAGCTGACCCTGCTTAATTATGGGAAAAGGCTTTGTTGTTGTTTTGTTGGACATTAAAAAGACAATTGAATCACAAAGGTTCCACGTTTCCTCATTCAGAACTCAAAATCTTTCACGAATGCCTTTAATCTTCGAATAGAAACTTTTTTAACGACCGGAGTCTGCTAAACACAGTCAACCCCTATTTTACTGCATATGTAGCTACCTCCAAATAGATATTTCCTTGACCAAAAGGCCCAAAAGAAAGAAAATAAGAGGGATCTTATCACAAAACCTTTTATTTGCAGCCCTGCAAACAAGCTTGCTAAAGACACATTCAATAACAAAGAGATGGTTACTGTCGTTGCTATCTTCCAGAAATACCATAAGAAATTCCCATCATGAAGCCAGGCCAAAACGTGCCTTCCGTATCAAAGTAATTCCATTAGGGCCAATCACATTCAATATCCGAGCAAAACAGTTATCCGCAGCTGCTCGTCCACCCAAAGTCCTATTTCAGTCATGATCTCTGACCATTGTTAGCCCCCCCCATACAAGATGTCAAATTCCTACAAGAATCCCACATGTTCATCAACACAGACATCCGCGGATAAGCGTCAGCAAGTTGATCAGCTCCAATTCCTTTTCCTATTTAACTCCGGTTGCATTTATTATGCATTTCTTTCCTATATATACATACAAGATGGCAGAAATCGGTCGCCGGTACTCGATCGGTGGGGTCACTGACTAAGGATTAATCGACAGTCGAACGACTAATCGGATTTAGTTGGCCATTAGTCGGTTTTGAATTTTTTTAATTATTTTAGATATATAAATCATTTTTATACATATATTCATATATATTTGCATAAATTTGTACATTTTATATACTATAATAATGAAACAAAAGAAGTAGTTGACTTTAAATTTAACATTAAGTATACTAGAATAAGTTTGCTTTTGAAAAAAGCAAAATATATTAAAAATGAAAAAAAGTTCTATGTAAAAGTCGGCTGAGTAGTCGGCCGACTAAGGCAATTAGTCGTCCCGATTAATCGGGTTAACCGATTAATGGCTGACTAGGCCTAGTCGAGTCAGCTATCCCACCGACTTGACTAGTCGGACCGACTAGTTGGTCTAGTCAGCCGACTTTTACAACAGTGTATACATATCTTCCAACGTTATACTCCGATTTTTAGAAAGGCATAGCTGAGTATAATGTTGGAAGATATGTATATATAGTACTTACAATGTGATGCCCTGAAAAGTTTTGATCTTGATTTGGCTGTCTTTGCCTTTTCAGTAACATTTCACTTGCTGAGGAATGTTGGGTTTAATGTAGGAGGCAGGCAGATATAACCTTGAATGGATAGAAGAAAGTGTGGATCACATGGTCATTTTGTTTGTGTTGATTAATGATTTTCAAAAAGTATGTTGATTAACGATAAAAACTAAAAGTCAAAGGAGGTGACATTTGCATTACGAAAAGGAGTTTAGTAGTGCCAAAGAGCTTCTCTTTCATTCAATTCCTACTTAGACGATGTGTTTTTGTGGTGAAAATTTTGAATTGCCAATAAATAAATGTGCAGGTTAACAAACACTGTTTAGCCTTGGGTTCGTCTAAGGAGTAAATTTTGCAACGGGAAGGGAATACAGATTTAAAAGCAAGGATTTGAATATCGATATACATTTCCATATCGACACAATGTCGAAATGATATTCGGCGATGAAATTTCGCCCATATCAACCAGCACTTTGTGAAGGAATGACATGAAAATTCCTCATATTGCCATATCGCTCGATATGTTGGTCCCATGTCGAAACCAAAATATCAGCGAATTCGCCGATATTTCAAGAAATTTGAAACCCTGGTTAAAAGAAACAGATGCCCGATGATTGGTCAGTGTTGGAAATATTTTTAGGGTTAATTTGGTTGGATGGCTAGATTTAAAGGTGTAAGTTTTCTGTTTGGAGATTAACATTTATTCTGGTCGATTGATTCAAGGGGTAGATAACCGTATAGGTTAGAGATGCTACTTTTTCCATTTGGCTATAGTAGAGGGTAGCATGCAGGTTGGAGCAGCTATTGTCATTTTTGTTGTTGATAATATGGAAGACAAGATTGGCCGAGTGAGTAAATAAGAACAACAACAAACGCAGGCGGGGGTTAAATTTATTCATGTCTCTTAGCACATTAGTTGTCAGAAAGAGGTAAAACCCTCACATTAAATGGTAACCAAACACAGGAAAAAGTTCAGAATAGGTTGGATATTGGAGACAGATTTGTAAACAGTAATGATTTGGAGATTATCATATAAAACATAAATAAAATCTATTTACAGTTTCACCACACCTTTCTAGGAACGGTATTGCAATGTCTTCTTTCATACTACATTTCCAGGATGAATGCTGTAATTCCTTAAACAGTTGGAATATGTATTGCCATCAAGTATCAATGGATAGCCAATTGCAAGTGGAAAATTTCAAATTGTCAAATAACATAAAATTGGAGAAATGATGTAAATATCAATGTCTAACACAATTTCGACAAGCATAGCACAATGTAGATAATTAAACACTCCCACACGTATGATCATCTTCACATGGGCATGAATGCAAAGGACACACAAAATTCCGAGGTAGTTGATGGATGATCGAGATGTTAAGAATTGGCTTCTGTGGTGGTTGAATGGTGGGAACAATGCTTCCATAACTATATAGGCAAGAATGGAGACAGTAGTTGTGAAGGTTGTGGCAAGGTATAGAAACTCACCATGCTATAGAGGTCATGAACGGTTTAGACAGTTAATAATGGCTTGGGATCCGGTTCATCATATTTAAATGATTTTGCACGGAGCATGTTGCGAGACACCGTATTGTCCCGGGTATATAACAACATAACGGAGTTCTAGAACAAATGAACATGACACTTCTGGAAAGAACAATTGTGCATGTCCTCAAATGATGGCCTCGACAGGCCATTCTGAGCTAAAGTTGTAAATGCATCTATTTAAATAGTGAATCGAAGTCTTGAATCTGATCTCGACCGTAAGACTTGAGGTATGATCTAGCAATCTTGTTGATTATTCCGATTTACTTGTCTTTAATTATGTTGCATAGTATCATGTCAATGAAAGAAAGTTAGAATCAAGGAGAATGAAAAAGTTATTTACAAGTTACGACGCATTTGTAGAAATAGAATCAGAAATCCTTTTGAGCAAATACGTTTTTTGTAGGAATGTTATCTTTGATGAGAATCCTATGCTCCATTCGAGCCTCGAGTATATTAATGCAAGGACATATGGCAATGTCAACATACAAGTGGAGTTTAAATGATCACTAAGTAGTGATCATGCAAGATCACACTACTTCTGATGAACATGTTGAATAACATGAAGTTGATCAACTAGAGGAGAGGCCTCATAGCATCATAAATGATCGACATTGCAGAGAGATACGTCATTCTCAAAGGTACAATTTTAAGGACAAGGTTGCATTTGCACTAATGTTGAGGTAGAGCCTCCACAACCTACTTAGGATGAGGGTATCACACAAGTGGCATTTCAATAATGGATTGTCATTATGGTGAGCTGGAATCTCTTCCCAATAATCAAATATGAGAGGTTGTCAAAAAAATCATTGGCTACAAATAGATCTTCCAGAAAAAAGATATGAACCTCAAGCAGTGAAAGCATCAAATACAAGGTAACCTAGTTACAAAAGGCTACCGTTAGAAGGAATACATGTATTGCAAGGTATTCTCCTATTGTAAAGCATGTGTCAATAGGGGTGCTACTAACAACCACCTAATATGCAACACATGCACTGCTCATACATGTTGACTATGTTGGCTTGGCACCTTCACGCCATCAATATGTTCTTAATCATCACTCATCCCGTGCCAACCACCTCGGATCTTTAACTCGTATCATCAATGCATATGAATGGCTTGTTCTCTTCAATTACCATACCTTATAATGTGAGGTCGATCATCATCTCCTTGGCATCATGCTGACATGCATAGTATGTCGCTGCTTGTGTGAAAATGTCCTACTTCTCTGCAGGGGACGGTTCTGCGGTTGGGAAACCATCTCTACAATAATGTTGGTCTCAACTTTGAATTACGAGGTCTTAACTAATACATCCACGACTTCTTCTCCAATAGATCTAAGTTTCATAAAGGGAATCCACATCGTCATTTTTTACGTTTGAGGTATTAAATAGACTATTCTTCGACAAGTAAAACTACGAGAACTCAAAATAAAAAATCAAGATACAATTAGAACAAAATGAATCTAAAATCAACTTGCTCTGATACCATCTGGAAATACGAGTCATAGCATCTAGAACAAACATGAATTTATGTAATTTGAGATGATCGTGGTGATTGCTCTACTCTATGGGAGAAGAGATGATCGTGGTGATTGCCCTACTCTATGGGAGAGGACTTTGTGGTGTCAGAGATTGCTATTAGCTTCCTTAATGGATACAAAAGGTATGCAACCCTTTAAATAGCCCCACCAATGCACCCTCGCCCACCACTAGACTATGTGGGACTAAACATATGCGAGGACTGTAATTGGAACTTGTCATATCAAATTGCCAAAATGACTCAACCCTTCAATATTCTCAAGGTGAACATTGAGACAAAACTCTTATTGATGGATATAGGCAAAAAAAACACACGCACACACTTAAATATATAAGCATTCAAATCTGTCTGGCATCTCCATTGCGAATCATAATGGCCAAACATGAACATATTCATAACTGCTTAATGCATGACAGTTTCTTCTTCTTTTTCAATAGATATCATTAATCTTTTGCTATAATGAAAGACTCACATGTCTAGCCGTCCCAAAATCTGCAAGCTTGACAACACCCGCAGCATCAACCAGTAAATTTGCACCTTTGATGTCCCTGCAAGTCAAGAGTAGGTTACTCCGAAGGAAACAACTCAGAATATTGATTATGCAAATCTGACCAACAGGTCACTGTTTCGTATAAACATGTTGATCGCAAAGTCTTTCCATAAAGGACCAACGACTGCTGTAATGTTCATTGTAAAGAGCGTGCATTATCAGCCTCAGTTCATGAAAAAAGGGGCAGGGCTGCATTATGGATTTCACTGGCAAACGATGCTACTGAGCAATGGTACAAGTTAACAAAGGAATAAAATCTCTGGTACTTCAAACAAATCTCAGAAATAAAGCTGAAGACCTGTGCATCACATTTTCTCCATGTAAGTAAGCAAGCCCCTCAAGAATATGACGAGTGAAATTGCGAACAACTGATTCTGTAACCGCTCTCTCCTGGATATACTTGTGAATTGGACCAGGATAGACATGCTCCAAATATATATAGAATTGATCTCCAATCTGTACATAATGTTAAAAATGAATATCGCTCCAACTTTAGACTGTAAAGGTTAATAGTAGGATGTTGAACGTAAACTCACTATATCACTTCCATAGTACTGCACAATGTTGGGATGCTTCAATTGACTTAAAAATTTTATTTCCTGCAATGAGCAAGAAAATTTAGATATATATATATATAGATATAGATAGATAGATAGATCGATGGAAAGCTTTAAGTATTAAATGTTACCAATGCAAATGATACCAAATAATGTAAAATGTCCAGAAAGTATTATAAAACAATTAAAAAATAAAAAATAAACCGCAGAACTTGGAATGTAAATCAATGTGATACTGAATTATTACACGCCTAAATATGGTCTCTAATTTTTGCAGCCGATAATCTTTTCATTTCTGGATTAAATTTGCCCTCAAGAATGACGACAGAGTTTATATTGAAATGTTCAAGTGTCTCATCAATGTTGACCTGTGGAAACTCTAGATAGAGGCAATCCATATACAATAAAGCATCATGAAGGCACTCCCGTGTTTAAAGAAGATGCTATCAACTATGACCTAAGATGAGACGGAAAAGATGGATGCAAAGGCTAGGGCAAATTGTGGAATGAGTGAATACGGAAAGTTGCATGGTGGTAAGAATAGGAGGTAGAACAATTTTTATCATTATTGCTAGAAAGGATATACAAACGTGTTGGAGTATTTGTTATATGTGTCACTTGAGTAGATGGGCAAATGGATCCCTCCAGGATCCATTTACCGCATCATGTGGTTTAGTCCCACATCTACCGTCTGTGAGATGTGGAGACTTAGTGAGGACTATATAAGAAGCCCCTCACCCTCTGTATCCAGTGAGAAAGTCAATAGACACATCATCCCTTTGAGGCGTTCTCCCGTGGTTTTATCTCGCTCCTTAGGGAGTAGAGTTCCACGTTGAAATCTCGCATTCTTCATGTTCCATCAACCCAAAAATATTCTCGATACAAGCTGTGCCGCTTGGTGGCGGCAGGAGAAGCGGCTGGAGAGGCGACCATGGCTGGAGAGGTGGTTGCGGCCTGGAGCCAAGGCTGCTAACTGCGGCGACGATGGTGGAGAGAGGAGGGGAGGAAGAGGGGCCAGTGGGTGGGGATTTAGGGTTAGAGTACGAAGCTTCGGTCTGGGACCGCTGCTCTGATACCGTGTTGGGAAATCGAAGAGTTGTTTATTCACCCTAGGATCTCTTACATAGAGGAGAGACCTATGGGTAAATTACATAAGATGAATATAAAGAAATAAAATAACAGAAAAATACATAAGAACATAGAAATATCTCTACAGAAAGCATATAACATTTCTTAATGTTATCGGGCCATTCTTTAAGCAATTTGAATCCAATTAACCAAAGAATTGATCGAGTCCACTGAACTTCGACGAGGTAGAATTAATTTGATAGCCAAACTAATTACTTCATTATTGAAAACTAATAAAAGTTGGGTACTTTTTAACTAAAATTAACTAGTTATGTTTATCTCATATATTGTTTTCATGAGTACATGCAATATATCGTCAAATATTTTCATATATGCCAATTGAGATTGTGCTCATTTAGTACATGTATGTGTAATGAAGTTTTGTTATCATGTATCATCTAATATGTGAAGTTTTTATGGTTAAATTTTTTGTGATTAAATGTTAGGCAATTAAAAGCATATACTCAACCATCTAACATGAACCATTTGATTTAGATCTTTTTTAACTCCACCGAAATACATAAATGATGTAGTAATGTTATTCATAGATAGTTATTTATTTTTAAATTAAAAAATAGAAAACTGCGTAGAACTACATATACCCTGCATATGCCTCTGCATACTACCTATTGAGTATTCAATGGCATGTTCGAATGCATACGCATGCCGCTTTCTTGAACCTTGCACATGATCAAAAGAAGCATCTTATTAGAGACTTGAGACGAAGTTGCACCCAAACTGGTACCAAGTATGTAGCTAAGAAGAATACAAGAATGACCGATAGTATATATGTCCTTGAAGTACGAACAATCCTCTTGCATCCACCAACCTCATCTTGTAAATGACCAAATGAAACAACTGCGAACCCATCTCTATTTACTTTAAGGCTAAAAACCTCCCCAAAAATCTTGACCTCCTCAGCCTCTGTCACCCCAACCTCAATGAAAAAGATGGTCATTAACATAATGAAGAATCAAGATAAAGATACCCATTCACTCGTATCTCGAGAAAAGTCCTCCAGTAATAGCCATTCTTGACCATTACTAAAGTGTCAACCACTATTAAAAAAGGTGGAGCAAGAGGGCAACCCTACGAACCCTTTTAAGACTGGGTAAGAAACTGTCCCAGTGCATCTTTTCATCCAAGCATCCCATAACTCAAGAAATCCTTGATTGAAGAGGAATTATCATATAAATAACCAGTCTACTTTATCATAAACCTTATAGTAAGAAACTGTCCCAGTGCATCCCCAGTGCATCTTTTCATCCAAGAATCCCATAACTCAAGAAATCCTTGATTGAAGAGGAATTATCATATAAATAACCAATCTACTTAATCATAAACCTTATAGAAATCCAACTAAGCAAGCCTCCGAGGTAACTTCATTTCTAGTTTGTTACAATTTTTGTCACCATCACCGAACTATCCACCATATCTCTACCATGGATGAAGATTATCTGTTTCAGATAAATATACCATTGAGAATGCCACGAAGCCGACTTACTAATACATAAGCCATAATGATATACATAGCATTTAAAAGTGCAATATGCTTAACTAATAGCATGGCCACTTCTCTCTTAGTGGTAGAAATATAAGTGTTTTATCCGACCTTTCTATTAGCGTATGCATCTGGATGGGTAATACCATATGCACTCAGGTTTAGTCTCACAATGTGTATGAGTAGTAATCATGTGTGTTATTCATGGTTCTTTATCTTTCTATCCCTGATTATGCTTCCGCATTATCATTTTCTACATGTTATTAGAGCAAGTTCAATTTTGATTTTGTTCTTGAAGAATTATTTTGATTATGTTCATGTTTAAGATATGATCAAATTCTTATATATTCTACGCCATCAATCAGTAGGGGTGGACGACCAAGGGGTTGCCACTCTTTGAGGAGATGTGTTGCATTGTTGCCATGTTGAAGAGGAGTAAGCCAAGGAAGTGGCAACCACAAGCTGGTGACCTTGTGAGGTCGAGAAAGATGCATGTCTACTACGATCGGTCATCATGGAGATGAGGCTCAAAGCTTGAGGAAAACCTTGATGATCGAGCTTGGATGGGCATGGAGAAAAGGCTCAAAACTTCGGTAGAAACTTAAGGATCGAGCTTTGCTGAGAGGACACAGGAGGTTGAAGATCGACAGTGATGGGTGGACTACGTCAAAGGATGAAAAGGATGGGTTATGCCAAGCAAAGTTAGTCTCCTCTGAAGGAGGTGACAAGTCTCAAAGCATAATGAAAACGGTAAAGAGCTAATGGATGCTTGAAAATTGGAGGTTGACCTTATTGGGGTCGGAGGCGGAGAAGTGATGATGGGGATCATGTGTAACTAGAGAGGGAGGGAGGGAAATGGAAAGGAAAGGATTAACCATCATTGAATGTGTGTATGGTCAGATTACCTCGAAGGAGTAGTCAGATTAGAGGAGCAAGGGACATGGGTAGGATGTAAGACAGAGTATTTATCCAAGGATCTGGGTGTAGATACAAATTGTGGAAGGACTAAAATATAGTTATAAGTCCATAGCATGTGTAAAAATCCCATTTATGTTATATTAAGCTTGGTGATACTAATTCGGGCGCTCTCCCCTTTTACCCTTAAAAGAGAGAGATATCTAAGCAAAATACAAAATATAAAGATTACTAAATAAAAGTAAAATAGATAAAATAACACTTAGCATACGAGGTTATCTATGTAGAGACTTATATATATGTTACGTTTTATTGTTCCGTAATTTCTATTTATATTTTGTAAGACTCTGTAATTTACCCAAGGGTTTTCTCCCTATATAAGAGACCCGAGGGCTCTATGGAATAACACAACAAAGAGTATCGATTACTCTAACATGGCATCAGAGCCAAAACCCTAACCCTAGGGTTTTCTCCACCCGTCGCCCCCCCCCCCCTCCAGCCCGCCGCCGTCGAACCCCCAGTCCGCCGCCGCCAGCCTCCAGCCGGCTCTTCCAGCCCTCCTGCGGGGCTCCTAGCCCTCCCGCCGGCTCTCTCTCTCCGCCCCCGGCCTCCAGCCGCCGCCGGGAACCCACCCGCGCCGCCCAGCCCCGCCGCCGGGACCCCCCCCCCCAGCCGCCGTCTCTCCTCGGTAGAGGCCTCCACAGCCTCTACTCGCCACCGGGTGCCTCTCCCTCGGTCGGTCTCGGATAGATGTTGGGTTCAAGTGCATAACGTCTACATATGCACTTGAATCCTCAAAGGTCTTGGTAGACAACATTTTCTTGGTTTATCACTAGTTGTTCTTCTCCGGCAGTATGTCAGAACAAAAGGTCGATATGCCCGCCATAGGTGCCTTCAAAGGTTCGGCACCAATCGTCAAAATGGACGGGACAAACTACGAACTGTGGGCTATGCAGTTCCTCAGTCTCATGAAGTCGTGTGGTAAGAAGCATATTCTTACCGAGGATGAACCGCCGGAGAAGACAGGAATATATGCCTCATGGGAGGCCGATGATGCGTATGCCAAGGTTTGGCTCTCAGGAACGCTCACGACGGAGATAGCGAATGATGTCCTCCATCAACCCACCGCCAAGGTGATGTGGGATATTTTGGCCACGACGTACTCTCAGGTACGCAACGAGACGAAGATGCTCCAGTTGCAGCATGATATCTTTACCACGAAACAGAATGGGAGGCCTCTTCATTCCCTGTACACGTCGCTTCGTGGAATGTTCGAGAAGCTCTATAGCACCATTCCGCTCACAGCCACGCCGGAACAACAGAAGACGTTCCGCAACGCCACTATGGTTGGCGTATTACTTGTTGCCCTTGACCCTGAGTACGAGGCAGCACGCTCTCAGATTCTTGCAGATGCCACCATCCCACCGATGGAAGAAGTATACAGGAGGCTCAGTCGTGTACCTGTTCCATCGAATACAGCGACTGCACCTCCATCAGCAATGGCAGTTTCCAGGGGACGTGGTGGTTCGTCCTCATTTCATGGCAGAGGAAGTGGTGGACGTGGCCGAGGAGGTCGTGTACGGTCTACATGCTCATTCTGTCGTCGTACTGGTCATTCGGAGGATACGTGCTATTCTAAGCATGGCTTTCCTCCTTCTGCACGGGTCGCGGATCATGTCCAGGGTCCACCAGCTTCTACTCCAGATCACAGGTTCGAGGAGCTAGTGGCACGGCTTCGTGATATCATGCCACAGTCATCGTCAGAGGGTGCTGACGCCTCTGATATTGTCGCTTCGGCATCTGCCAGTACATCTGCCTCTGCCACTGCCTCAGGTAGTCCTCCGGTCTCATATCATAACCATGATCTCACAGGTTGGATTGTTGATTCTGGAGCCACCCATCATCTATGTCATGATAGAGATATCCTGCAGTCCTATAGAGCTGTTCAGCCTGGTCGCTCTATACTCATTGTTGATGGTACTCATTCCCCGATCGTCGGTCAGGGGGAGATGGATTTGCTGCCCTCTATGCACTTACAGAATGTTTTACATGCACCAGAATTCTCTATGAATCTATTATCCATTAGTCAGATTACTAGAGATTTGCATTGTCGTGCTATATTTGATCCATCTTCTGTTATTTTTCAGGACATACTAACGGGCAGGGTGATTGGTTGTGGTTCTGAGCACAATGGCCTCTATCGTCTTGTACGGACCTCGTATGCTGGAGTCTCACTACATTCTCAGGGCTCCGTCTCACCATATACCTGGCATCTTCGATTTGGTCACCTGCCACTACAGAAAATGCGCCACCTCCTGCCTCAGATATCTCCGGGTTCGTCTTTTCGTTGTGAAGCATGTCAGTTAGGGAAGCACCATCGGTCCAGCTTCCCCAGTCGTCAGGGTCGGAGTAGTCGCTCTCTATTTGAGTTATTTCACATAGATATTTGGGGTCCCAGTCGTGTCCCAGATCATCAGGGGCACAGGTTTTATCTAGTTGTTGTTGATGATTTTTCTAGAGTGTTCTGGACTTTTCTTCTCAAAAATAAATCAGAAGCAGGAAGTGTTATTCAAAATCTTATTAATGAGGTTCGAAATGTTTTCGTCTACTGTTAAGTATGTGCGTACTGACAATGCCTTGGAATTTTGCACTCGTTCTCTTGCTCGCTTCCTTTCTTCTAAAGGTATTATTCACCAAACCACATGTGCATACACATCTCAACAAAATGGTGTTGCAGAACGAAAGCATAGACACTTTCTTAATATTGCTCGCACATTACTTATTCAAAGTTCCGCACCCTTATCCTTTTGGGGGGATGCTATCCTTACAGCATGCTATCTGGTTAACCGCATGCCTACAACTGTACTTGGCGAAAAGTATCCTTTCTCTCTTCTATTTACTGACAAAGATTTGTTTACACTTACACCTCGGGTCTTTGGTACTGTTGCGTTTGTCCACCGGTTATCTCCAGGACTTGATAAGCTCTCTCCTAGGGCTATCAAGTGTGTTTTTGTGGGCTACTCCAGGACACAGAAAGGATATCGTTGTTATGATCCCATTCATAACAAATACTATGTGAGTGCTGATGTTACCTTTTTCGAACCAGTCATGTACTTCTCCCCTGCAGGTGACAGACTGATCTCCTCCACATCTACGGACTCTCAGGTCTATGTGCCTCCACCTCCAAGTCTGAGTCAATCCTCTAATCCACCTCCACCACCACCACCTCCAATTATACCATTTCCTAAGTTCTATACAAGGCAAACAGGGCCAGCTCAAGCTACATGCCAACCATCCAGCACGCCTCAGGTATGTTCTGATGTTACCACTAATGATGGATTAGCCAATGCACCGGTGCAGGAGTCTTTACAACAGGAGGAGGATCCGCCAGTCATAGATGATCTTGATCGGCCTATAGCTCAAAGGAAGCCAATGCGACAGTGTGCTTCGTACCCGCTTGCTTCTCAAGTCTCATTTCATCGTCTCAATGGGGACTTTCAGAAGTTTGTAGCTGCTGTCTCGTCTGTTGAGATTCCACGGACCTATCAAGATGCCATGAAGATTGATTGCTGGCGTCTAGCCATGGAAGAGGAGATGCGTGCTCTGCAGTCTCGAGGGACTTGGTCTCTTGTTCCCATTCCTTCAGGTGCCCCCGTGGTGAGTTGCAAGTGGATCTTTACGGTGAAATATCATGCGGATGGACGTCTTGATAGGTACAAGGCAAGACTTGTAGCACGGGGATTTACCCAGACATATGGGGTAGATTACTTGGATACTTTTTCACCAGTGGCTAGACACTCCACTCTTCGCATCCTCCTATCTGTTGTTGTGGTACGTAACTGGACCATTTTTCAACTTGACGTCAAGAATGCTTTTTTGTATGGAGACCTACAGGAGGAAGTCTACATGCAGCAGCCACCAGGATTTGCTGCTGAGGGGGAGACTCAGATGGTGTGCAGACTTCATAAGGCTATCTATGGCCTTAAACAAAGTCCCCGAGCATGGTTCCAGAAGCTGTCTCAGATAATTGAAAAACAGGGGTTCAGGAGATCAAATGCGGACCATTCATTGTTCATCCAGAAGACCCCTAGAGGTACAGTTATTGTTATGATATATGTTGATGACATCTTGGTCACAGGAGATGATGCTCAGGGGATTGAGATAACCAAGTCCCTGTTGGGAAACCAGTTCATTACGAAGGATCTGGGCACGATACGATATTTTCTGGGGATAGAGTTTGCACGAAATGCACAAGGAATGGCGATGACTCAAAGAAAATATGTCACGGACTTGCTAGCTGAAGCAGGAATGACTGGATGCAGACCTTCAAGTACACCTATGGACCCAAGCATGAAGTTGTACGATGATGATACCGAGGAGGTGGACAAAAGAAGGTACAGAGAGATGGTGGATATTGCCTTTGCAGTAAACCGGGTGAGTCAATTTGTGGAGCAGCCAAGGCAAGTTCATATGGATGCCTTGTATATGATATTGAGATATCTGAAGTCTTCCCCAGGCACAGGGTTGCTATTTAGGAAAGATACGGATCTATCTATTTCAGCTTGTGCAGATGCAGATTATGCAGGATGTCCAAGGGATCGTAAATCCACTTCTGGATTTGCTATCTTTATAGGAAGCTCTTTAGTTTCTTGGAAAAGCAAGAAACAGACTGTTGTGGCGAGGTCCAGTGCGAAATCCGAGTACAGAGCCATGGCACAAGCAACTGCAGAAATGATGTGGGTTAGAGCAGTCTTAGAAGATTTGACTGTAGATGTCCCCTTGCCTATGAATCTCCAATGTGACAATCAGGCAGCATTGTTTATTGCCAATAATCCGGCTTTTCACGAGAGAACAAAGCACATCGAGGTGGATTGTCAATTTACTAGAGACATGATTCAGAAGGGCTTCATTTCCACCTCTCATGTCAGTTCAGAGGATCAGACGGCTGACATATTCACCAAACCACTGCTCAGAGGACCTTTCCAGAGATGTTCTTCCAAGCTGAGCATGATAGGTATCTATGCTCCATCTTGAGGGGGAGTGTAGAGACTTATATATATGTTACGTTTTATTGTTCCGTAATTTCTATTTATATTTTGTAAGACTCTGTAATTTACCCAAGGGTTTTCTCCCTATATAAGAGACCCGAGGGCTCTATGGAATAACACAACAAAGAGTATCGATTACTCTAACAATCTACATACATAAGCATTGACCACATGCATCAACATTGATGTTAACATATGATCGTTTACATGCATCAATATTGACATTTTATATATTTTTATATTTACTTATTATTAGAGTATGCATCACATGAATAGATGGGTAGTCCCACATCTACTGCAAGTGAGACTCGGTCTTACTAGGAGGGCTATATAAGAAGCCCCATACCACATGTAACATATGGAGAAAGGAAGAACATAGTATCTAACCCTTTTGAGGCCTTCTCTCTGTGGTTTCATTCCGTTTCTTATGGAGTAGGGTTCCACATAAAACCCCGGTGTTCTTTCCATTCTTTATTCTTTATCTCCGGTATGCTTCCGCACTACCGTTGTCTACACTTATGATATTTACCGAACGAGTAAAGTAGAAAAGTTGTCATATATAGCAGTCAACCTAACATAAAGTTTAGACACCATATACCAAATACACAACTTGTTGCCAAATTAATAGCGGCAAGCCAACAATCACCTCCTCGATTCCCTCTGTTTTGTTGTTGAACTCCTTTATTCTTCTACTTGTTTTGAGAAGTCACCGAACACTATTCTTACTGTTTGGTGTTTTTTCATTAACCTATATTCTCACCATTTCCACCATTTTATAGTTAATTCCTCAACTTCTCTTCAACCCCATTTACTTTCTTGGACATTTTTTCATAGGTGCTGTCAATAGTTTAACCTTCTGCTCCTAATCAAATGTTGAGGCTAAATAACTGTTTTCATAATTTACACATCCTATCCATTTCTACATTCAGAAGAAAATTAGTGGTAGGAAATGCGAGTGCGTCCAAGAAGACAAACAAACAATTGAAATAAGCAAGAGAAAAAAATATAAATGACTGTTTCCTTAAGTAATATTTAAAGATTGGTTATCATCCACTAATTAATGGCAGTAGGTTCGGTTTATTATCCATTGAATGATATGCGTCAGAGTGTGCCTGTGCCACATGAATAGAGGCATAAAATGATTATTGGTTTGTCAAAGATATTTCAGACTGGCAATGACCCAATGGCATGCCATAGTACATATGTATCATTAGCACATACACAAAAATTACATAGTAAGTCATGAGAAATCTAATAATGAAAAAGCAATAATGATTTTGAAGGGTATAGGAGAACCTGTTGCAGCTGTTTTATGCATTCAGCGGATTTTGGGTCATCCGGGATTAGATTCACTTCTTTCATGGCACATATTGACCCATCTACCCTGTCAAACAGTTTAAGAAACATGCTCCTTCAACTTAATTCAAGCTGTAAAATGGATGAAATCTTTGTTATTTGCACTTAATTATACCTGTTTGTAGCTCTATAGACTTTTCCAAATGTGCCGCTTCCTATAAGCTTCCCTTTTTCCCATTGATTTGACGTCAATGATGATGTGATCTCCAACTTTGGCACATTCTGATGAGAAAATGGTGCAGGATATGGCGATTGAATTGGGACTTGATATTCAGGAGGACGGGGCAGTGGATGAGCATTAACATTTCCATTACCATCGGGCCAACAAGTTCCATTATCAGGCATCATCTTTTGGTGCAATGGGGAAGGAGGAGGGCTAGGCATCATCTTTTGATGCAGTGGTGAAAAAGGTGGACTAGACAATAATCGTTGGTGCAATGGAGAAGAAGGTGGGCTAAGATTTGTTGCTATTATAGCAGCATTTTTCACGTGTGAGCTATGAAGAGGTGAGCCTGGGCTAGGAAAAACTTGCTCCACTGGATACCGAGGATAGAATCCTGCTACAAAATCTGAAGGAAAGAGATCAGATGAGGACCATGCTTGAGGTGACGTAGGAACCAAATAGAATAGGTGTAAAATCCCCGGTACTCAATCTTCGAGGACTAAGCATAGGACTAGATAAGACACTACTTGGAGCACTTCTAGGAGGCACATTCAATCTGAAACTGCTTTTTCTGGCATTTGAATCATTAAACCCAAATATGTTTTGGCTACGATCAGATACAGTGACAGGTACATCACCCAGCTCGGAAGGGCTTCTAAAAATGTTTTGACGAGCCATCCTACTTGAAATAATTGAGTGTGTCAAAAAATGGCTTTCCACAAGTGACATGTAGCACAAATACTTTTAAAAAATAAGCTACAAAACATGTAATGTGATATTTAAGTCAAAATGCCATAGACAATAGAAAAAACTTCGAGGTTGTACAACTTTTTTTAGGAAATGTACAATGCCAATATCAATATGGCCCCAGGTAAGATAATTAAATATAACTTCGAAGTTGTATGACTTTTTGTAGGAAATCTACAATGTCAATATCAATGTGGTCCTGATGAAACATAGTCATCCAGACCACCAATGACTACCATAATCCCCATATCAACTACTCATATGACAGGTTGGGCAATATGGGGCTCAACGAATTCCAAAACCCATCTAATTGTCTTTCCCTTGAAGTATAGCATTGGTATCTTTTTGCATAAAATATAGCCTACTCCTCTTCATGATGCAACCCGGACTGTAATACAGCATAAAGCCACCAAAGATAAGCTGCTGTTCAGGACCTTCAGGTAGAGGGTAGGAAGCATGTGTTTAGGCCTAGAGGCTGAAAAAACAAGGCAAGAGAAAACCCGAAACTTCTCCCTAAAGCTAGTAGAACTGTATACCATCCCTTAAATAAGAGATTTATGGAGCTAAAATATTCACCATTGCGTTAGTAAAGGATGAGATTCACAAGGTAAATAAACTTGTAGGAAATGGAAGTCTCGAGAATGCTAAAATATTCACCATTGAGCTGGTAGAGGATGAGATTCACAAGGTCAATACCCTTCTAGGAAATGGAATCCTCGGAAATGTGTGGAGGAAGAAAAACCATGACCACAATTTGGAAATACCTGCCCAACTAGATAGAAACAAGCAGTATCTTTCAAAACATAGGGGCAACCACATGCATCCACATTATTGCCATAATTCTTGTATAATATGCCCATGGGATTCTCTGTCAAAGTATTTGTCGTGAAGCTGCAAAACCATCTCTGTTACCCAAGAAAAGTGATGCAAATTACAAATTACTTCCACGTGGAAGTAGCTAGAAAGTAGCTAGAAAACATTCACTTTTCTACATTTATTCAGAAATAACAGACAGAATAGAATCTCCAACAAGAAGCACCAACCGGATCTTTCACCTTGTATCTTCCATCTTAGTTCCGTAACTGAGACTAGTGATAAGGGGTAAAGGTCAGTTTTTTGTCATTGAGATTAAGGGATGATTATGACGACATATTTTTATCAACTACACCTCAAATCAAAAAATTACTCCAACCTATTCTGCACCATCTCCTTTCACGTATCACCTACTCCATAATCATATCCTCCATTGAACACCTTAAACTAGTCCAGTGACCTCTAATCCTATTCAGCCCACCCCCGAAATCCAGGATCCCATACCACCTCTCCTGCCCATAATTCCCATTTACAACACCCCCACCCACCCCAAATTGCACAGACGCACAACGTAATTCCTCCTCACAGCCCTCTCTTTATCCTTGCACGAAATGAAGGTTCTATAGGAGAAAGCACACCCCACATGATGGACGGAGGAGTAAACACGATCACTAATTGGCAGTAGAGAAGTAACCAGACATGTCTAACGACCACAAATAATTATGTTCGATTGATTTGAACTTGAAACATCACACCAACTAAAGATGACATGTACGAAAATAATGAATGTTAAAGGGACAACTATGTTAATTAGAAACAAAATACCAGTATAAGCAATATCTATTGATTGAAACATTCAAGTCAAATCTTCAATAGATTTTTCTGGCATGTCTTCCTCAGTTGATGTGGTGGCTTTGAACTTCTTGATGTATATAAATATAGAAGATAAAAGATAAAAGATTGACAGATCACGAGCAACTCAAAATATGTATTGGGTCAATATATAAAAACCCTGCAGACACTGATGCACCCAAAGATCACGATGAACAGCTAATTGACGCACCATGATCCACAGTAACTATATTTATTATCCATGCAAACAACGGGTGTTTCTAGCACTGCAGGTCCCAGGGAGTGTATCAAAATCAATACAGAGATGGATATAGGAACTCAACACGATTGATTCCAAATCATAACAGGCATAAGCTGATACTTGTTGGAACTTTTTCCTGAGTCTGTATATAAAGAAAGTTAGTTTGCAAAATTCGTTAAATCCATTGAGATCCCACTTTCTTTAGTTTATATGATCGAGTTCTCAGTAACAACCTTTTAAACAATATCCTCACCTGATCTTTTCATCAGCATGCCCTTAGCCCTTTATTAGAGTCAAATTTTCAAGTTTCAACAAATGAGAAGCCCAGTACACAAGTCTGCAGGATGCAGGACCCGGTAGTTCTGGGTCTATCTCATGCATCCTCGTCATGTACTTCTACAAGAGGTCACTTCCACCAATAAATCTTAAAATTGTGCCAACCGGGCCTCCCCAGTAATAAGTAAATGGTGAAGTCCCAGTGCACTCAGTGATACCTCAGTGCTTCCATAAAACAGACTTCTAGTCAAGAAATAGTCCAACCAAGCTTCACGTTTGATAGGACATAATGCATCACACTGAATTTCATACAAGCAGCGGTTGTACGGAAGACGTGATGAAGTGTTGTTCTCACCGATTACCGCTTCTTGTTGTTCCCTATTGATTTCGGGCACAAAATCTAACAATAACGATTAGCTCGAAGGAAGAACGCAAGTGAAGATCAACAGTATAATATCGAGCTCGGGGCATAAGATCAAGCTCTCACCTTCCATCCGAGAGACCCCTGTTACTACCCGTGGGCTCCTCCAGCAAGGACACCAACCTCCTCTCCTCCCCCGTCGCGGGATGCGGCGACGGCGCTGCTAACCGCATCGAGGCCCCCCTTGGCGACACTGACGCACACTCTGGCCTCGGCAGCCGCTGCGGCATCAGCATCGGCGACGACGCGGACCTCTCAGCCAGCGATCCCCCGGACAGGCTGCTGGCGTCCCTGGACACAGGCGTGGACACCGCCGACCGCAGGCCCCCGGCGACCACGGCGGCGGCGACGTCGAGGTTCTCGGCGGCTGGGTGGCGTATCTTCCTCTGGCGGGTGAGACGCGGCGGCTGGTGGTCATCGCGGCGGCTCCAACTGAAGAATCTCCGCGACCTCGAGTGCGAGGAGGGGGAGGGGAGGAGAGGAGGAGGAGGAGGAGGGAGGAGGAGACTTGGAGCTCTTCCACCAAGGCATGGACGATGGATTGTTCACAGGAGTGTCGCCATGGGAGGAGATCGAGGAGGAGGTCGAAGGTGGAGGAACCTCTGGTTGGGAAACCCTAGAATTGGCAGGGGACGGGGACGATGAAGGGGGGGAGGAAGGTGTGACGAAGAAGCTTCGCGGTGGTGCTTGGAAGTGGGGAGTTACGTCGTCTGTGCCGCGAAAGCTTAGAACTATGGGGGTCGTCTCTGTGGTTTTCGCTTTGGATGTCTGGCCAGTGGCGTGTGAGAGGGTCAACGTTGCAGGTATTAAATTTTACATGTCTAAGTCAAGATGTGGGTCCGACCGGGAGATTTCATTGTTTTGTTTTGATTTTGTTTTCTTTCTAATATTTTTTTCTCTCTCATTTTTCGTCGACAGATGTCGATATTGCAAACGGAGGGTAAGAATGGAATCACCTTTAATCTAATGTGTATGTTTTTGTGGTGCCTTTCCTCGAGTATATAGTTGAACTTCGCAATACATCTTTAATTATATTGATTTTCTCGGTTTAAGTTGGATCAATAGCTCCTACTTCATCGGGAATTGAAGTGCAACTAATCAATCCCTTCCTAATTTTGGCTTGGTTAGATTCTTTCGGTGGCTACTCGTCCCCAGGATAGACAGGTGAAGAAGTGGAGTCCAGAGGCAGGCCCATACTTTGGTGGAGAGCGGGCTCGTGCCCCCCCCCTACCCCCCCCCCCCTCTTATGGAGTTCTTACTACATCGTAATTAAGATCCATTATAATTATGCTAAATAAAGAGCAATGGCCAACTTAATTGTCAATTGTATCTCTATTCTTGTTGGTTAATTTTTGTTTTTTTAATCCTTACATGATTAATAACTCTCATGTCCATTAATTCTCACTTCCTATTAATACTCATGCAATTAACTTAACACCTACCGATAAATAGCATCCATTAATATGCATACGAGTTGATCTTCTTAGCATAATTAAATCATTTGTATTAGTCATTTATTCCAAATTAATTTTCTCTCAAATTAATCTCCCCATTCCATATCCAACCATTTCCGTAAAATCTAACCTCCTCAGTAACTAATATCTTTCACATTCATTTCAATCTTCTCATGTACTCATATGTATATGTATAGACAATGTTTCTAGTAAGTATAGATGGTGATTTTCAATCGCACTCCTTCATCTATCAAGTTTCTTGTATCATCAATTGATTGTGAATTTGACTTATCTCAATTTTATGTAATTTTCATTTAGATTTTGATTGTAAATTTCATTTATAGTTTCCTATAACATGTGTTTATAATTATATATTGAATGAAATAATGATACTTATGTGTAGTTAAAGATGTTATTTGACTCTATTAGTGATGAAAATGACATGAACTATTCCCAATATATTGTTAACAAGGTATGGATTGTTTTTATTGTATTCTTAATCAATTTTATAGTTATGGTGGGAAAATATATTGAACTATGAATTTTCTCTTTAAAAGTATTTGCTAATAAAAATACCATGTAAAATTTAACAAATACAATAAAATGGGTGTCTTATTTATGGTGAAATCTAAGTGGCAGTCGTCACATCGTTTGCCACTATGTGAACTCGACGCGTGAGGCTATGATCTCCGTGATAAATGATCGTGATCATTTCATGGTTAAAAAATGATGACAAAAAATACATCGCATTCAAATATGAAGGGAAATCAGTACAACAAAGACAAAACTATAAGATTCAAGATGTTATTCGACCATTTACCATATTGCCCCGATTAAGTTAGGTCGAGAATTCTCACTTTTATTTTTGGTACTTTTGCAACTAAATCTAACAAATCCAATACGCTGAGTAAAGGAGTCTCTTGGCTCTAAAATATCTATATGCCTATGTTCAATTAAGGAAAAGTTTAGTTAACATAAATCATAAGGGTTAAATTGCGATTGTATTAAGCTTCGTAATTGAAGTCTTAAGGTAATCAAATATGAGTGAATTAGGATTAAGTGTGTAAATTAGTTGTATTGAAGTAAAATATAAATATATGAAGAAGTAATGGCTTCTTCTCAACAATATTGTAATTTTACCTTACTTTTCCTTCTATGTAAGGAGACCAACCCCTCCTCCTTACTACAATTTTCAGTTGTGGAATAGAGTGAACCATTATAGCATTTTTTCGGAAGAAGTAACAGAGAGAAGAGAGACAGAGGTCAATGTGTTAGTGGTCTTGGAAAGGCTCTCTCCAAAGCTTCTAAGGAAACATAAGCTTTATTACATCTTATAATCGATCTATATTTATTTTAACATGCAAAATATCCTTAACAATATTGGGTCTAGATATGAGTAGTTATCGAGGAAAATGATCTTGATAGCTTATTGGGTTACATACCTAATTGATCCTATTAACAACCACTCAAAATACTCAAGTTAAAGTTTCAAGTGATAATACTCCCTTCCATCACTCTTGTAACATACTCCCACACTTTGTAATATTTGAGGTATTATAACTTTCTTTACTTATATTTCTAACATCCTCGTTTATGACATATATATATCTGTTAGTGACTTAGATTTTGATAATGACTCAAAGTTACTACGTATATTTATTTTGTAGCATTGACTACTTTTTCTTTTAGATGGAAACATTAAGAGGAAAACAAAATAAGATTTAGTCTTGAAGTAAAAAGCTCACAACACCATCATCTTAAAAGCTCAAAACTTAAAGACTAAAGCTCAAATACACAAATGAAGATTTTAAATTTAGGAAGCTCAAGAGCAAGCGAAGAACAAGCAAGGATTCTTTTCCAAAATTGCAAACCAAGACCATTAACATAGTTTTTATTTTTGTCAAAAAAATGTCATATTTTTTATATATTGTTACCTAGAAATAAATAAATCAAAATCGAGCCAGTCAATTAATAATATTTCAATCTACTAATTTCACATTGAGTTGAAGACTCGGTTCACCAGTCGACTATTTTTGAATACCCAAAATTAACATTTTAGATTCTGGTATTCCAGTTGATTAACACTCCTAGACTAATTTTATCTTCAGCTGGCTAGCTTAAATGACTAGTTGACAAAATTATCCTCTAGGAAAAAAATCTTATTATATGTTTTAACTGGCCTATCTCAAAAAGTACAACCAATTATTGTTCACTACAATATAGATCATTATCCATATTAAATTAGTTTCAGATGACTACTGGTTTAAACTAGTCTACTAATTTTTAAGTTGGGTGAATGAGGTTCCCAACTAATTGATTTCTGGAGATTCTTTAATATATTTCAAGTTGTTGCTTAATTATCTCTCAATCAATCGTATGGCTCTCTAACAACTATTTGACCTCCAAAACACTAAAAGCGTGACCGTTTGCATGATAAACAATTAAGAATTCCTATTCCAATCATTCAAGTAAAGAAAAAGTGCTACATTTGTGTGTGACTTTCAAGCTTTCAAGCTCTTCATGCTTTCGAAGCTCTCCAAGTGCTATTCATCATTTCTAAAGAAGATTCACGCTTAATATTTATAGATTGTTGATACTAAAGACTATTACCAATCAATTCCTTTAAATAAATTGTACTTAGGTACTTAGGTACATGATTGTTGGTCTCTTTCTCTACAGAAAATAAATCTACTTTTAAGGTTGTTCAAAGAAAAGGGGAGATTGTATGAGGTTGTGTTACCTTGGTTTTGAAGTAGCATGGATAGTGGGAGCAAGCTTAATGAGAGAGAAAAATGAAATTCTAGAATAGGGTTTTGGGTTATGAATTATCTTCTTTGCAATTTGTCCATTAAACAATCGCAACTAGAAAATGTTTCACCTCTATCTAGGAAATTTTATGATCCTTATATTATCCAAATAAATCCCACAAAATTCCATTGTGATCCTTATATTATCTAGAATATAGTGAGAAAGACATTATTACGTTTAGAGGTCCCATGAACAAAAGGAAAATAAGGATTTATTTGAGTTAATAAAGAAAAGATGCCATTGCAAATGCAATAAAGCTCTCGTAAAATGTCTGAGTACCTTTCGATCAATCTTCTACTTGCCCTACATTTTTTGGCATCTCTTGGCTTGTAGTTGAAATAAATTTATCTAAAATCTCTTGATTTTCGTGCGTGCACACAATGGCACATAAAGACACACTTTGGCACAATGAAAATCGTTGTTTCATTTTAGTGACGTTGTCGTGGACTCAGGAACTCGTGTAATTTATTTTTTGGAATTTTTATTTTTTTTAAAATTAATTCCTTTTATTTTGTTTCAGGTAAAAAAATCACAAAAAATGGATCTCAAACTCTTTGTCTTGTGCTCTCTAGCTATAATTCGGGATTTGATAACCCGTAAACTGTAAGATCTTTCTGGTCACGTAGGCATTTATTGGTGCTTCCATTTTTATGAGCTTTTTTTTTACAAAAATCATAGTATGATGCATTCATCTCTACGGATCTCTCCCTCTGACAATTCATTAGATAAAATCACAATAGGGTTGCTCGATTAAATCATATAAGTCCAGAAAACCACTACATGGCTCAAATGAAAGTTGTCTGAAGTGCATGAAGTGTTCCACATTGCACACAATTTCATGTGTACGAATAATACACTTAGGTTAGAGCCATAATCCGACATAGATTTATTGACTACTAAATTTTAAAATGTTTAACTGCTTTTCAATGAGGGAAACCTTAGAAGAGCAGTGATTAAAAACACTGCATTTGCCATCATCCTCAAGGAATACGGGTAGCCATTCTATGGTCCATATACTTGCACTCTTACTGGCTGGGAAGTGGATTCATCTAAACCTAGAAATCGGGCGAGTCCTCAATTTACAAATAGATTTTAGGTTAATCTTTTTATGTGCTTGATTTCTTGTGAACAATAAAATCAAGAAGATAACTACTTCGGTGGAAACTTGTATGTGTTGGTAAACTGATCTTGTTTCGTGTTTGCTTTGTGACTCTATTTAGAATGAATCTTTTAGAAAAATCTATGCATGCATGAAGAGCATGTCAAATAACAACTGAACCGCAATATCCAGACTACTCTTTTCACAATACCAAACATCTTATGAGGGAGATGTTTACCCAAACCATATCGATTTGCAACAAAACTTTGGAATGCATCCCAATCTCAGGTAGGGAAGTCAACCCCACCTATTTGAGTACCGACAAATTCAAGACCCTTCACAATTCTAACTATTCTCTTATCTAAGTGATGAGTTTTACAACTCGAGGATATATGACCAATCTGAATCTTGGTATGGGTTTACATTTTTAACTTATTGTACCCCATTTATGCCTCAACTTCCTGCCAACCAAGTTTAGGAGACAATCCTTAAGGGATTTATCACTCCCTTGTATTCAATGCAAAACTTGGAGATGGATATTAAAAATACAACATGAGTAGTGTGCTTGCCAAGTCGCTGAAATCTGTAAACATCTATGTGTTAACATACTCATGCTTTCATATACGATGGTAGATAATAAGCATGTTTATAACCACGAACTTCATGAGCTTGACTCAGTTTGGGATGAATTAGAAAACATAAACACACATCAGGTTGAGTTGGAGGAAAATGTTCAAGGATAATGTGAGGAGTTTTTGAATGAGAAAAATAATGAGTTGGTAGAAATACAAATTTTGGAGAACCACATTAACTAAGATTCCATGATTTTTAAGAAAAAATTTTCAAGGGAAAAGCCTAGATGTAGATTCGCCCATCCTATGGTTGGAAAGGATTTCAAGACAAATAATTTTTATGTAACCAAGATGATCCCTCTATTGTAATGTTCGGACCCATTTTTATTTGAGATTCTCATTGAGCAAAGGGTCAATCTTGAACCTTTGACCACATATAATAATTTTGATAATGAAGTTTCTAATGATGATCCTATGTGGCCTGTGACAATCGATGATAATGAGGTTAATCTAGAGCATGAAATAAATATTGACAATGATGAATCCCATGATTTTTATGAGACTCCGATAATGACTCCGCCTCCATCAAATAAAAATGTGAGTGAAATATCCAAGATATCTTCCGAATTTTAAACCTGAACATCATATTCCAATTCATGTAATTAATTGTGAGGATGAATGTGATGTAGGTGATGAATATGGAGATAAATCGGATAATGAAAGAGAAATTAGTGCGGAGGATGAATCTGTGGATACTGATGAATTTGAATACGAGGATAAATATGATATTGATTCTGAAGATGAGTTCGAGGAAGATATTGATGATGATGTTTATTTGGATGAATTTAACAATGGAATCAAAATGGATGTTGGGAACAAATCTGATGAAGAGGTCGAATATGAGTGTGAGGATAATTTCAAATTTCTGAATAAATATGAGGAAATGATGAATATGAATAATGGGACAATGAAAACAAAATTGATTTTGAGCATGATGATAATGTTGATAACTTTGAGTAAGAGAAAAATGAGATTGAGCTACCACAACATGTTCCTCCACTCACCTTTGACTAGATGTTAGATGTCCTCCCCGATGGCTCTCTCAGTGATGATCGCATAATCTCCCACTCCAATCCCATGACCTCAAATGAAGAATAGGGTTGGACATCAGGTCGGAGCAGGTCGGGTTTGAGTTGACCCGACCCAAGCCCGTTTAAGTATATGGCTAATAGGTTAGGCCTAGGCCCATTTTATTTTCGAATTTCATGCCCAAGCTCAAACCCTATCCAAATAAAATGGGTCAGGTTCAGGTCGGACCGGTCCAATTTAACACATATGTACTCCAATATCATGTGTTTTGTTCTTCTTACATTTGTTTGGTTGTTTATTATGCATGTGTGCATATTTAAGACTTTAAGTACACTAACTAATTCATGATTCTGATATTAGTTGTATGTCGGAAATAGAAATGTGGTAAAAAAAAATGGCCACTTACATTACCATTCAATTCACCATTACATATTTTATCATAGATCTAGGCACTATGACCCAATACAGATTGCTTACTTATAGTTGTACATGCTCTAGCACTTGAGGATATAAATCCAATTCTTGCACATTAATGTAATAATCTTACATATTAATGTAATAATGTCCTCAATCTACGACATTGATATGATTATTAATGGGTCTAAGCATTTATTCTACACTCGAAATAAGGATATGAAAGTCGGAACATGGTATTTGGAACGAACATGAATATATTGGATATAATTATATCGTATATGTCAAGCTATCGACCTTGCAGGATAAGGCCTTCTAAGGCCCGAACCCGATCCGATAATCAATACATGCTCATTTTGAGGCTCAAGGCCCACCCATTAAATTTCATGTTTGGGTTTGGGTCAGGTTATACAAGTCGGGTTTTGGGTCGGGTCGGACCGACCTGACCCAATGCCCAACCCTAGCGAAGATGACCCATCCTGCTTTGTCTTTAACTCTCTAAGTAAGTCCCCTAAAATATCAAATCAGTTTTCGGCCAAGATGATTGTTATCTCTTGATAAATTTTGGGTTGAAATCGAGGAGCTCCTCAAGAAAGTCGAGGATGAACGATCAATTACGACATTTATTCTACCATGGCGGGAACATCCTTCTTGGTCAATTGAAATTGAGGCATCAAGAGAAGAAAATTGCTTCGAACAATATTAATATACACATACTAATTATAAGTAGGAGCAACTGTTGAAGCAGAATGAATATGAGTCCACCCACTCGCCCTTGGAATCGTCCGATGATACCAAGAAAAAGACCAATGTCATGGATAAATCATTGATTATCAGAATAAAAATGATGCCATTTCAGAAGATCGTGTTGATTACGAGGGTGGAAAATAAATGGATTTATTAGATATATTTTTGGAAGACAAGTCAACTATGTCATTCACTGGATCAATAGCACCATTCATTCATCCATGTCTTATTTTATTGATCTCACTAGCCAACCTCGAGCTCCACATGACTGATGCTTCCCCTCCATATCCTTTGCACTAAATTGGATACATAGCCGTGATTTTCTAAACATGGATGGCACATATACTTGAGACACAAGTTATTCCTAACCCTGGAGCCTGGTTAGGGATGTTAAAACCAATACATCGTGGGAAAACTCCCATAGTTATCTTTCAGGTACTTTCCTTCATCTGCAGGTTTTTCCCTCTCAATTTCTGTTCCAAAAAAGTATGGCATCTTGTACTCTCTTCACTCACGGTGTCTTGCATTATGTTTTTCCTTGATTCTATCACCATGATGACTTAGTCTAGCTAAGCATGGTGTGCATTGCATCTCATGCATGTGTTTCCATTTTATTGCATAATTTTAAAAAGTTTTTTTGCATTATATGCATGGTATTTTCTACCTTGCATTATTTTAAAAAAAGTTCATAAAAATTCCAAAAAATTTCAAGAAAATCTTTACACTATTTTTGCATGTTTTTCAAAAATAGCAATTACATTTGCATATCCTCAAAATCTCATAAAAACGTGCAAAAATTCTCAAAAATATTTTTGTTTAGAAACATCAATAATTTTTTTTAAAAAAATAAAAAATATTTGACCTAGTTTCTCCTAAGTTTTTTTAGGATTTGAGGCATATTTTTACAAGTTCCAGATTTGGAGTGAGAAAACCTCGGTCCATTTAATTTCATAAGGCTTTCTTTAGGGTTGATTATACATGTTCTTCGTGTCTATTTTGAACTTAATTCATCGAGTTCTGCTAATTTTGTATGGGGAACCAAAATTATGTGTCTAATTAGGTTGATTTGACAACTATAAACACTCTTTACTGTTGATTGATTTTTGAATAATATGCAGCTCACACTATAGCTCAACTTAGTTCCGTGTACAAGGGAACGTTTCAATCTCTACCAAGAAAAGGGAGTGGCTACAGATGTAGCACCTGATGTTTAAATCGAATCCGAGGTTAAGGAGGTTCAATGCTCTAAGTTTTGAAATCGTTTATTCTTTATAAGCCAAATTTTTTACATGTACATTCTTGATACCTAATGCCACAAAATCCTATCAAAAAGAAGGTACAATAAGGGACACATGTTCCCAAAGTGCAAATGCAAGAAAAAGATCTACTGAAGAAAATTCTACCCAAATAACTCAGCTTTACCTAATAAGCCAAGTAACAAACCAATGGCGCTATTAATTTAAAAGAGGCCAATGAGACCCATGGTTGTGATCTGCAAAAAGAAAAAAAAATAAGAGCAACAACGAACCAAAGCGGTTTATAGAAACATACACCCCTTCCCCCCACCACAAATCCAGTTCTCTACCATTTGCTCCCATATTTTCTGCTGACAGTCCTAGGTGAAGTGAAGATAAGCCTAAATACCCCTAATGCTTCAAAAAATACTAAAAATAGCAAAAAATAGAATCTAGGGATAAAGATTTTATTATATTTCGAGGATCGGGAACAAGAAGAAAAATAAGGATGTATTTGAGTTAATAAAGACAAAATGCCCTTATAAGTACAATAAAAAGTTACATAAAATATCTATTTCCTCCTGTTTCTCTTTTCTGCAGGAATCAAGGTCCTGATTGCAAGCCCGAAAGTTTCAACAAATTAGACTTGAATATGCATCACAAGTTATCCCAATCGCAATTGACAAATTCTAGCTTTAGTTTGTACTGGAGAGCTTAAAATTGCATGCCAGTTGTTGTTTATCTTTGTGTTGAGAGTAGCGGAAGTAAACACGAACAAACATAAACAAGCAAATCACGTGCATACAAATTTACGAGGTTCATCCTTAATAAACTAAATCCTTGGACGGTTACAAAAGAGAAAATATAACGGATACTGAGAAATATAACTCCAGGGAAAAAATCGATTCGACAGGATGCCGGGGGGTGAGGGGACCTCATGCTCGCTGATTGGACAACGAGACCTACGTGCTAGTTATGAGTACGGTGTTGAGGTTGATGCGGAAAATTGTTCTTCAACTGAATTCAACCAAACATATGGTTAGGATTCAGGTATATCTGCACTTCAATTTGTTTTGTCGAACTCCGACAATCTTATCCAATGAATGATATACGAGAGCATCAGACTCTACTGCAGACATGTACGACGCTCCATCTTGATCGAGCAATTCGCACGATTTAACACTTTTTGCAGGTACATACCGTGCAAAATCATGTAAACCGCTCGATCTCACACCAACAGCCGGTACACAACCACAGCAGCGGATCCGTATCCGTCGGATGTATCCCAAAGTCCTCAAAATCTTGCTCTTGGGAAGGATCTCATCATTATTTGAACGTAGCATTTCCACACGTAAAGACTTTGCAAGAGGCGCATACATCAGCTTCAAATTATATATATAAATATGCCAAAGTGCATGAAATCTATCACAACTCCGAGAAAATCCGTACGATAACGCGTTTGTTCCCAAATGTCAGAAACAACCATTTCGAAATTGTTTTATTGAGGATAAGTTATACGAAAACAATAAAAAGGTTTCAGATAAAAATGCGACACTTTTCTTTTTGTAAAAACAGTTTTATTTTAATCACAAAAATTATAAAATTAACCTTCCGAATATGAAATTCAGCTGGATTTAATCGTCATTGGGCGGGTTCTCTTATTGTTTTTTTTAGAGATTGTATCGTGACATAATTAGCAATTATTTAATGAATTGCATCCACAATATGTCGTGATTTGCATATATGAGACTTCAGAAAAACAGGTTGCGCATGTTCAGATAGCTAAGGGATCTTCAATGCCCACATTTTTTAGATAAAACGGTTCACATTCATTCATCATGATTGCTTTAGCAATAATAAGTTTTTTAACAATGAGAGCAGAGAGGCCTGCACAGATGCGGTGCAATAGAAAGTTAACATCAGTGATCAAACCAGCTCAAATAGAAACCCTTCACTATACCGACAAACAAAGAGACGTAGCCCCAAAAAGATGGATTCTCGAGTATTTCACAATATGCCACCCTCAAAGCCGATCTAGAATGTTGTGGATCACAACAAAATCACCAACAAGCCTTGATTAGTCACTACAAAGACTTCTGGTGCAACATCTAGATAGGTTTCGAAGATCTGGAACCGAAGCCCCGCCCAGAAAGAAAGAAAGTTTGTTGACAAAATAAGGAAATAAAGTTCATTTCTTTAAAAGACAGAAAAACTACACCTTCCAAAAAGATTAGCCCATGCAATGATGACCCATTCAACAATCTAAGAAGTTGAACCCAATGAGTGATTTGATGGTAGTGTAGTGTGCCTACATCTAAAAGAATTCAGGTTCGAATCCCAAGGGGGACTTCTGGACCTCTGAAATTACCTAGCCTACTACAAAAAAGCCTAAGAAATTACGACATTGGCCCTTTCAGTGGTACAAATGCGGTGAATCTTTGAGACCTCCTTAGGCGAGCCTAGTGCGATCACATGAGTGTCTGTACAAAGACGGTATTGAGAGACTTGCAATAGAACGAACCAAAGTCAAGTAACATATTAAACATAAATTAAGATTGGGCGCGAATTTCAATCAAATCTAATAATAGATGGAAATAAAAATAACTTCTTGTATAATTTTGTCGATAGAAATACGAGTACCTTGAAATGACTTGAGGCAACATACTTTCCAGATCAACCATCAGATGGATGTCGTCTTGCTCCAGAGTTGTTAATGTAGTTCACCATTGGGGTCAGTTAGTACCAATGAGAAGAAGTTTTTAAAATCAATCAATTCATATGAAATACAAAAGGCATGGAATTTTTGTTTTGTGATACACCAATCCTCGTACAAGTGTTGAATATTTTCATCATCATTTTTGCATATTAAGCATCGGTCGAACATGGTTAGATAGAACTTATAGAGAAAATACTGTACAATGGCTTTCTTGTGTTGTAACAACCATAAAAAAATAATATAATCTTGAGTAGAAAGCATTTGACCAAACCTTGGGATGAAATCGGGTATTTATCCTCCCGTCCGAGAGAAGTGTATAGATAACCTTGTTTAATATAATGTGTATATTATTCTTAGAAGAGCTTGAAAGATTACTCATGATGCGATAAATATCGTCTTGACAATGATAGCCACCATTATGAGTTGTCGTACATGGGAAATCAAAACAACAAAAAACGCAGAGTGAAATCTAGATATAACATGAACCATAACAAATGTTAAGGAGAAACTCGAAGTAGCATGACCATCATTTTTACGTAAAAAGAGAGAATGTGCAAAGCAATCTACATGCGTTTATGGGATCTTTGGTCAATAATGGAATGGGAAAGGGTAAATGTATCATAAAAAAAGAGGTTAGGTCACATTACATGAGCCTAATGTTGCATATACACATCACACAATGATAAGTCTATATTGGAGGCTATGTATAATAATAAGTTTAAAAGTAGCCACTTACCACATGTAGTAAAGGTTCTTGAGAGCACCTTTAGATGTTTGCGACAATGAGAATATGGCGAGAATTTGGAGGTATTTTCTTCTCTCATACTTAGCAGCTAAAGTATGATTAATAACTTTGTTAGTGAAGAAATCCAAATAGCAACGGAAAATGCATATTTGAATTACCAACTTTGACATGCTTAGTATACGATACAAATGATATATCTTTCATTATAAAGTAAATGTCATAATATTTGCTAGTATACAATCATATATTGTATTTTGCTTCTATTTTCTTATAAATGAGATTGGATACTAGAAAATAGAAGCGTGCTCTTTGCCCCACCCTTTGCATCAAGAGATTTTATGAGATTGGATACTAGAAAATAGAAGGGGCCTATCTTGAATCAAGAGATTTTATGAACGTGCAGGTCAGGCCCAGCCCGCTCTTTGCCCCACCCGTCAATAGAGTGGGTTGCGGACATATGTCACAAAACTCGCCCCGATCAAGCCCGTACATATAAAAATATGGGTTTAAAAACTACATTTTAGATACATTTAATATAATATACTTCAAGTTTTTATTTTACATTATCAATATTACATCGTATTTTATAGTTTACCTACCAAGTAACACCTATTATGGTTACATAGATTTAGAAAGATTAGATGATGCTAAAAAAAAGTTAATCATCTCTATAAATTAGATTAAAAAATTAAGAAAAAACTTACATTCAACACATAGGTCAGTCTGACTCGGCCTGGTACAGGCCTAAGCTGGGCTTAGACCTTCGAGTACGGTCCGTGAGCCAGCCTGACCCGAGCCTTGGACACGAGGTCTTAGAATCCCGACGCATTCAACCCAACCCGCACTTTGACTAGGTCTAGTTGTAAGACGAATTCCTTGGACTTTCCAACGTAAGCATGAGATAAGGAGACCTCTTCCAACAGAAGAAAAGAAAGCATTGAATATGTAAACGAGCATCGTCAGAGACCAATCTATAGCTCTCATCCGTCCCCACACGTCAACGGGGCGAACAGCTGTAAGCCATTAGAGGGGGTATATTTTTATATTATTATGCCCAAGTCAAAGTGGGGCATTATTTTGTCGTAGAGAAATTTTCTGGGAAATTGGTAGAGGCCTGAGAAGGACACGTGCCAATTTGTTTCTATCCTTTTTTTTCCACATCCAAAGCCCAACTATGATTGGCTTAACCTCAAGACTCTTTCCCGCGGGAGATTTAATTTATTTGTTTAACTATCGATTTCACCAAAAACACTCGAAAATTACCCAATCTAAATTGAGCCGCTGGAGATCTTTGGAGAGATAGGGTCTGTTTGACTGTTGGGTTGGACTGGGTTGGGTTGGGCTGGGTGAATAGTAATCTGTGAGGAGGAAGTATTCTTGTGAATAGTAACCAGGGTTGGGCCAACCCTGCCCAACCCTGCAACCAAACAGGCCCTTAGGGCTGTTTGGTTGGACTGGGTTGGGTAATCAGATACTCCAGTCATTTGATTTTCTCTTTAGTCGACTAATAACTTTGCTCAATTGACTAATATCTTGATCGATGTTATATTCAATGATCACTTGACCACCGTCTACATTTTAGCAACTAACTAGCTGCTCATCCTTCCAATCAGCAAACTAATTCTGAATTCAATTGACTCAAAGGCTATTCTATAGATGTAGACCATTTTGTATAGTCTAATTTCAAGTTAACTAACTTTATTTTTAATTGACTAGTCTAATAGTTAGCCAATTGATTTTTTATCACAACTTACTAATTTCCAATGGAAGTTGCTCGTCATTTCATGAAAATATGTATCTTTTCATCAAAGACATGGTAACTCATAAAGGTTATTTAAAGGATCATGTAGTCTTTGTTTTCATTCACTCAACATATACTCATTCTATTATCTATACTCTACATTCTCATATGTTTTCTTAAAGTATTTTGATAATATACATGATTTTCAATTTCTTATGATGTTTATAGTTCTTATAATTACAATTATATTTAGATTCAAGAACATGATCTTGAGCCCTACATGATTGAAATTTTTGAACAATCCAAGAGTCATGATGTCGACAGACTTCTTGAACGGGTGGACTATGCTTATGGACCCATTCGTCGACATTATATCCTTATACTTAATATTGCATCGTTAATTAACATTTAGTTTTGAAAATTTTAAGAAGAAATTATTGAATTGTTTGACATTTTTAAGATGAAATGTTGAGATTGCCAGCACCATATCTTTGAACAAAATTGGCACCAGTCAAGTGCCCAATACTTTGGATGATGCTTTCTCCAAGCGACGGGTCTGGAGCATTCTGAATGTATACAACATGGTAGTTGTGGAGTCATCATTCGATCTTGGTATGGACGTGGTAGCTGATCATCTTCTCAAAAATCTACAAGAAATGAGTTACAATACACTGTGGCACGACTAAATAAGCGGATCTCAATTCAAGATGAACAGATGCATTATACCAAGACACGATCAATAAAACGCGAGAGAAAATGACACAATTCCAAGCCTTCATTCTACTTCATAGTGGTGGTAGTTTTCTTCACAAGCACAAGTTGGGGAAAACGACGACAACGAAGATAAGGATGGAGGGGGATGGCAACAAGGATGGAGAGGTCGAATACAATGAGGATTGACTTAGTTAGGAAGAATGAAAAGTTTTTATTGGAAATACATTCCATGATTAAGGTGTATTATTTGTAGAAGGATAGTATACAAATTATGTGTTATTGTTTACTTTTTATCATGTTCAATTATAATATTTTTAGATTGTTTGTATTATTTATTTGTAGCGCGGGTTAGAGGCTTAAGGTCCAGGTTTGTTATGCAAAGATATGGGTATTATTATTTCTCTGGATAGAGCATACATGATGGTTGCAACTGTCCCACAACATTCACTAGACCCATACATAAAATAGTGACTCTTTGTTAATACACTTTCTAGGATGCGCACCGTAGACTAGAGGGGATTATCGTGTTGCGCTGCCCTACGCTTGTTTGGTAACCGGTTTACCCCTGGGTTATCCCGAGGTAACCCGACCTACTTCCCTCTTTTCATGGAATAAAATTCTATCACAAATCATAGTGACATCACATCACATTATTTATTCCAAACCCAGCAATCAAACAGATCCCAAGTGATGGACGTGACTCATGTTCCTTCTAGATAGACAAGACATGGTGAGAGGAAACGGGGCGGAAATTGTCATGTCTGGCCACTTGGGATGGGTTTTTGCCTAGAGGAGATGCCCTATATCCATCACATGTTGTGTTGGTTGCAGTAAGCGAGAAATTTCAATGGCACAACTTATATCTTCATAAATTAAAAATACGTTATTGTATTTTTAAGATTCGTTTCAATGTGGTTCAGAACTAATGGAATTGAGTTTGACTCTAATTGAATCTAGATTATGGATTATCTTTCTAACTTTTAATCGCATTAGCTCAAGATGAGTTTACCGAAAGGAGGAGAGAGAAAAAATTTATCTAAAATGGGGACGACGTGAAAATATTTCCTAAAATAGGTATATTATCGACAAACCGTTTGCTGCTTCGTATTCCGCTTGTGGCAAACGATTTGCCGTGCCACATGGACGGATGGGAGAGGACCGAGAATCCATATTTTAAGCGTCGGTGTCACTTTTCGTCATTCATGTAGCACGACAAACCGTTTACCGCACGCAGAATCCGAAGCGGCAATCAGTTTGCCGACATATTTTCATTGTGAGAATTATTTTCAAACCACCTCCATTTTGAGTAATATTTTGCAAAGTTAATACTCTAGTGGAGATGAAGTCAGCTCAAAACTATCTAGCAACTAGACACCACGATGTTACTTTTATAAGTCAAGGTGTAACATTGAAATTACTTGTACAACTTAGGGACATTCATGTATATCACGGGAATCATTGCGTGACAGTATATACGATCACATCCCAATACACATCACTATATTCCTGGTTGTACCTTATGCAATTTACTTATTTCTAATCTCTATGGTCCTATGGAGTTCACATTGACATTGACATTGAATATATAGAAAAGGAGGAGGAAATATCTCAACCGGACAAAAATTGAATGAGAATGGTCTATTCATGACAACGAGGCGACCTTACATGATTTGACATGTAATTCGTCCGTACATAATTATGATCAAGGATGAGATTTTGCCTTTATATACATGTATATATGTGTGTATATATATAGGGTAAAATGGGGCTGCCCTATTGATGAGGAGCTAACTTGGCCCCCCGCTCCATTTTTCTTATTTTTTTATTTTTTTGAAAATTTCTTCCGTGGATTTAATTTCATCAATATATCCTTATATTATGCTATTAAAATTTCATGTGAAACATAGACACATACGGCTTCCAACCAGACGGGGTCGTTGTTAGCAATTATGTTACCGTTAAAAAATGACTGTCTGGATAGAGGCCGTAAGAGTCTCTGTTTCGCACGAATTGGGATATAGTGATGAATATTCACGGAAGAAATTTTCAAAAAAAATAAAAATGGGCGAAATGCCGCGGGGGAGCCAAGTTAGCTCCCTCTTAGGGGCAACCACATTAAATACATATATATATATATATATATATATGGGGTTAAATGAGGCTACACCCTGGGTGTATCCAATTGGCTACTCCCACCCTTATTTTTCCTCCATTTTTTTATTTTTTTTGGAAAATAAAAATATGTATATTCATCACTACATTCTTATAACATGTCATTCAAATTTCGTCAGAAACAGAGAATCCTATGCCCTCCATCTGAAGGGGGTCATTTTTAGCAATTCTGAGACCGTTAAAATTTGACAGTCTTGATGGAGGGGATAGAAGTATCGAACTAAGTCGAATTTTGAATGACATCATGGTGACATATTGTGATCTAAATTCCAATAGGTTTCTTTTTTGAAAAATAAAAAAAATACAGGGAAAAAGAGGTGGGAGCATGTAAGTTAGCTACACCCAGGGAGCGTATTCCTTTTTCCCTATATATATATATATAGAGAGAGAGAGAGAGGAAATATTTCAAATGAGGCGCACTTTTCCTGGATGCATGGAAAGCCCGTCATCCTAACCGTACGCAATCAATCCGATGGTTGTCATTAATAGCTCGTTATTAATATATTTTTAATGTTGAAAAACCCATTATGGTCATTTTAACATATTCTAAATTTAGAATGCAACAAAAACTCCACAATTATCTCCTCTCTCTCTCCCCCCGTCTCTCGATCTTGATTGCCGCACGAGGTTCCTCTCCTCCATCTCTCTCGACGACGGCATGAGGAGAGGAGGTTGCTACTCGTCGCTTTCGGCATCCAACATGGTTTCTCCCGCGTCATTTTCGGCATTCTTTTTATTTTTTTTGAAAAATATCGTCATGTATATTCATCCATATATCCCTCCTATATGACATTCGAATTTCTCAGAAACAGAGACTCCTAAGGTCTCCATCCAGACAGTCATTCTTTACTGGTAACATGATTTTTTAAATCGACATTATCTCGATGGAGGCCGTAGGAGTCTCTGTTTCTGACAAAATTCAAATGGCATATAGGAAAGCATATAGGATGAATATACATGGTGATATTTTTCGAAAAAACGCTGAAATAGAGAACGGGGCAGCCCCGTTAAATCCTATATATATAGGGAAAAGGGAATATGCACCAAGGTGCATGTAATTTTACATGCATCGGAGTTTATATCTTCTACGTTTTTTACTTTTTTTGAAAAATATCACCATGTATATTCATCCCTATATCCCTCCTATATGTCATTCCAATTTCGTCAGAAACAGAGACTCATATGCCTTCCATCTAGAACATGTAATTTTAACGGTTTTAGAATTGTTGTAATCGACCGGTTCTAGATGGAGGGCATAAGAATCTCTGTTTCTGACGAAATTGAAATAACATAATAGATGGATATATAGATGAATATACATGGTGATATTTTCCAAAAAAATAGAAAAACATGGAAGATATGAACACCGGTGCATGTAAAATTACATGCATCTCGGTGCATGCTCCTTGTGCGTATCTTTGTTTAATCTCCCATTTGACGACAGATCATAGCTACAAAGGTCAACTCGCACTCTTCTTAGGGACTGTTTCCATTCTTATTGAGGAAAGGCGAAGTCTTGTGTAGGCTTTGTCAGATTAAAAGATATGAATGACTCCTAACCACATTTTGCAAGAAGTTGGAAAAGAAATATTCAAGAATGTGAAATACAATTTATGGAAAGACTTGTAAGAACGACGGTTTCAGCTCAAAGTTTTTTCACTCGTAAGCCCGACTTTGCGCGGATCGATAGCACTTTCATAGATATCAAAAGATACTACATAAAATACAAGGTGATGGGTGTATAGCCTTAACATCTAGAAGTGACCAATGTGCGTCCTCATTCCTACTCACTTCTTCTTTTACTCGTAATATTCTTTAAGTTCCAAATATTTTATGAATGAGAATTGCATCCTTTGAATGTGAGCGGATCCTCTTTCTTTTACAGCAAGCGTTGAAACGCAGGGGACCTGCTTGATGAGGATCATATGCCGCTCATGGGTGCTCGGCTATGATTGACGTGCATCCCGATCTTCATTGATCGAGACCCCTTCATTACAAACACCTCTTGTAACAACAGAAGATCCGCTCCTTTGGATTTCTTCTCACTAACCTTTTTCATAAAATCCACAATTTCTTCTCTTGTCCATGCACCAACTCGAGGCTAGCCTTATAGGATAGTGAGTACTTGTAGAAGAGTATCTCGTACTTCTTAATTCTTTTGTAACATGTAGCATGCACTTTTTAAGAGAATCCTTGCTATTGGATCTGGATCTACTATTCGACCAAAGAATAGAGGAGGACACAAATAGGAGAAATCAATACTTCCCCATGTCCTTAATTTATTATTTATTTCCTTATTTAAAAATACATAAAAAATTATCAAATTATATTAAAAATTATCAAAATAGAGCAAAATTAAAAAAATAAAAACCATTTTATTTTCTCAATTTTGAGTAGATATTGCCATATTTATAAATATAAAACCCCATATAAGCTATATATATTATTACATATATATATACACACTTAATATTATTATTTATAAAGACCTATAAATATATTTTACAACCCTTAAAAAATAAAAAGACTATTCTAAATGCATTTCTAGTATTTGTATATATATTTATTATATATACATTATATTATTCTATCTCATACTTAGATATATATCCATATACATATTATATCTTTAAAATAAAAAGACTATTCTATATGCATTTCTAGTATTTGTATATATATTTATTATATATACATTATATTATTCTATCTCATACTTAGATATATATCCATATACATATTATATCTTTAAAATAAAAAGAAACTAAAAATTTAAAAAATAAAAAAATTTAAAATAAAAACATAAAAAACATATAAAAACTAAAAAACCATAATAATATTTAAAACCAAAAATACCCTAAAAATTCCTAAGTTGTCTATTCATTTTTTATTATTCTACCCTGTGCTGCTTTGTGGGTCGACGCATATTGTTTGTGTAAAATACACATTCTTTGTCAGGTATAATAAACTTTAGCTCACCTACATTTGTTGCTTAATCATTTCTGTGGGTTAATTTTTGATTGACATGCTTGAGTCTGATCAGGGGTGGATCTTGTATATGTCATGGAGGGACATGGACCTTTCCTTGATTCCTATATTTCACTCGTATCGCGTCGTATGCATCTAGTATAGTCCCTCCTAAACCATGAAATATATATTATGTTAGGAGCAAAAATACAAATCCACTCAATGATATGCTAGTAAATAGTTTTATCAACATATTAAAGAATAGGATTTTTACACCTATAACCCTGAATAATTTTGTAATTACCCCAAAACCCCTCTCTAATCACGAATTACACGCATGACTTCCAGTAATGCTCCATTTTACGCCCATAACCTTCCATTAGTTTAGTTCATAAAATTCAACCATATGGGTGAGTTAATCTACCCAACCTACTATCTAATGGTTAGGATTAATCAACATTAAAAAGAAAAGGGAAAATTCTCTTGCAGGTTGACGGATCCGAAATCACGCGCGTTAAGAAGTTGTTTTTTTAATCTTCGTGAGTGAAAATAAATGTGTGTCGTTCGTTGTAGGCGGCGATCGGAATCAGTCAAGAAATAACCATGAATTTTATTCAATTTCAATTAAGTGATTTTTATATTTATTTTACTTGGGCAAGTCCCAAGGTCGATCACAATGAGGCAAAGGAACAACCTAGAGATATGTCTATCCTATTTCGTGTTCGGTTTTCAAGGCGGTCTTTTTTTGGAATTTTTAATGCAAATGAGGGATGCAAAATGCAATTTTGGCCTATTTTAGGGACTAAAATGTAAATTTCAATCAAACGATATCCGAAAAATACGAAACTTGGTCACAAGGTAGATTATAATGAAATGAATGCACTGTATTTTTTTTTGAAATTTTTGGATGCAATATGAATTTTTTAAGAATTTTTAAATTCAAACAAAATGTTTTTTCAATATTTAATTATAATAAACATTAAACCTACTTATTTTCAAATATAAAATTATCTAAGATTTATCACTAGGTGATTGATCTCAGAAAAATCCTAGACCTCGAAAATGTGGGGTTGAATACCTATTAAAAATTAAATACTGAAATGTGCTAAATGATTTTTACAGAGCAATTTATGCATGCAAATGCAAAGATTTTTGGGCACAATGTCAAGCACAATAATCTCTACAGTATGTGATTTTTCAGGGATTTTTAGAGTAATGATTATTCAACTATAAATTTTAGAGCACAAAGTGGGCAAAATATGCTAATTTTCACAGAACAAATAATTATTAATTAACCACTTATCACAAAAATATCCACAATATGTCCGGATGTAGAGAATAAATTGCGAAACAAAATGCCAATTTTTATAAATAAAATAATGCAATGTAGAGGTCTAAAATAAATGACAAAGACATGGGTACAGATGCAAATGATGAAATGAAGTTATAGGGGCGTTTCTGCAAAATTCTCCGGGGGCTTCCGCGCAATTTGCCCAGTGGTCACGTGCTGGGTGACGTGCTGATGACGTCCCCCACGCACGCGCTTCGCGCGTGCTGGGGTCTCGGGCCTGGCGCCCGATGATGCGGCGGTCGACGAGGCCGAAGCTCAGCCTTGACTGGAGATGGCGAGAAGGAGGTCGAAGTCGTGGCTAGCCGACGAGCGAGCGGAAGTTCCTGGCAGTAGTCGAGGGCGCGCGGGGCTTCTGGCTGGTGCTTCCGTTGGCTGGCGATCGGTGGAGCGGTGATGCGATGGCGTGGATGCAGTCGGAGATGGTCGGTGTCGTCGTCGTCGATCGAGGAGCGAAGGTGGAAAATGAAGTCGTTGTCGATGATGTGAGGCTCCAGGCGAAGGCGTAGGTGGCGAAGCTCGAAGGTTGATGACGATTGAAGTTGCTGGTGATGGTCGTCAGGGAAGGAAGTGATGAAGACGAGTCGGTGGAGGTGGAGGATGGTCGTTGGCTCGACGCAGAGGGGCGGAGCAGGGGCAGCAACAACCGAGGAGCTCTCGATCGTGGGGCGGCGACGAGCTTGGAGCTCGGATCTCGCCGTAGATGAGCGGAGCTCCAGTTTATCACCCCGGAGTCATCCTCGATCGGGAGATGGGGGTCTTCGACGGCGCTGGGCCTTTAAATAGAGCGAGGGTCGTCGTTGATATCGCGCGATACGCGGGGGAATTGGTTGCGATGAAGGCGGGGCAGCGGCGCGGAGGTTACGGCGATGGTTGGCGATGAGGTCAACGGCGGAGGATTCGGAGGGTCGGTCGCGAGGGGGTGTGACTGTGGAAGGAGATGAACCGCGGCCGTTCGATCGGCTGCTGATCGAACGACCGTGGAGCAGCCACGTTGCGAAGGGGAGAAAAGGGCGAGGCACGTGCGTTGCACGTGCTTGGAGGCACGTGTCGCGCACGTGCGTGCCTTTAATTTTTTATGAAAATGAAATTAAAAAGGGGCGAAAAACGCTGACACGTGGCGCCCCTGGGGCTGCCACGTGTCAGCACCAGAAAATTCGAAGAAAAACATTTTGTAAAATCGATAAAAAATAGCAAATGACCTCAGATCGAAAAAGTTCCTTCACGAAAAATGCTCGTCTCGACGAGATCTACAATTTTCATGGAGACATCAAAGCCAAATTCGATCAAATATAAAAAGTGAATTTTTGGGGTATCCCATGTAATAGAATACCTTGATTTTTGGGTTTTCTAATTTTTTTGTCATTTTTAAAACAAGACAAAAAAACCGAAAAAGTATAGAGAAATCAAAGATAAATAAAAAGACACCTTAATCTAATTTTTTTGGACTTTTATTAATTAAGAAAATATACATAAAATACAAGGTCAAAAATCGAGAAAATATACAATGTACAAAAGAGGCCTAAAACCCAACTTTCACATACGAGCTCCAATTCACTTGAACTTGGTCTTGTTTTGAAGGTAATTGAATGTGCATTAGTTTAAAAGTAAGTAGGATCAAATCGGACACTGGATGGGGAAGATATGTGGCTTTTACTCCGAAAATCTTGAAACTAGGGTTTGAGTTTTTGGTCCACTTACATGGGTTAATTATTTTTTGTATTTTTTATTTATTCTTGTTAGTGATGTGTACACAGTGGAGGTGGTTTTGGGTCATGCCGTGTCAGCATGAAGGAGTTAAAAATAGGGGAAGTTAGGCTATTTACAGGTTATTTTTGGCTTGGATTTTTGGCTTCTTATTTTATGCAGAAATTAGTGCTAAAATGCAATTCTTATGAAATCATGCATAAATGCTAATTATGCAGAATAGATGCAAATATGCTGTTGATTTTGAGGGAATTGAGCTTAATAAATGGGATTTAGAGTGATGAATCTGAGATTCATCATCCCCCTATACTTAAACCATGCTCGTCCCTGAGCATAAAAAAGAAATGCTATGAGGTGAAATGAGATTGGGTTCCATACCAAGACCATGGACTGAAGGTGAAAGTGAAATAAACTTGACCTTTGGATTATTTGTGTGTCGGAACTTCTGTGAGTTTTAGAATTTTAAAATCAACAACCCTCAAGTTCTACACATCATTGTTACAGTTTCGGCTCAGAAGTCATCTTAGATCAATCTTCTTCCCAAAGTATACCCTATGAACATTGAATAACCGACTCATGTGTGTGTGAAAGGTTTTAGCTCTTCCCATCCAGAATGCCGGACTACCATGCTCCTCTCCTCTCCAGTAACTCGTCCTCGGGGAGTCAGGTATTTCCTTCTAAGGTTTGTCGCGCTGTGTTCACAATCGAATGAGGGAGAAGATAGAAGAAAGAGAAAAGAACTGGAGGGTGGCTAGTGTAGTCACCTCTTCTTGTGAAGATGGCCAGTGTAGCTGAGTCTCCACCAAGATCTGTAGGTTTCTTGAAGCTTGGACCTTTTTGGTCGGATTTTATTTAGTAGTTGCTTCTTTGTATTTGGAATTTTTTGTGGTTCTGCTTGGATCTTGTTGTGCCCCTACGGATATAGAATCTTTTTGTTCCGTACATTTTTTGGGGTCTTAGGAAAAAAATTGTGCCCAGCCGTCCATCCCTTTTCCGAAGCTTTATTTCAACCCGTACTCCGCTCTTTAGATTTCCACGCTACCAGAAAAGAGACTCACACAGTCTTCCAACATCCCGTCTGAGTTGAGCTAAGTGCATTGTGCGAGAGTTCAAATTAATTCCCTATTCCAGAGTTGTACCCAGAATGAAGAGACCATGTTAGACACTAAGAGTCAAATCGCTGCACATTGTCATGTAGAACTTAAAGAATTAAGTCAAAAGACCTGAAGCTCTTAAAATCCTATTTCTCGGTGAAGTTCCTCTGAAAAATTAGGTGGATTAAGGCCAAGTCCAGACCACTCTCGATTTCGTCTCATAACTCAGTTCAGAACCCAATGACTTTTCACATATGCATGTGATGTTGGATGAAGTGCAGATGTGTGCAATGCAGACACATTCTTTTTGAATTTTTTTGTTGTTTTTTTATTTTTATTTTTATTATTATTATTTTTTTCAAAAAATTTTGGGCACGGTTAGTGTTAGTAGAAAAAACCTTTTTTGTGTGCTTGTTTGTTGTTTTTTTTAAGTTAGTACCCATAAATACATATAGACTTACGCGAAAGTACGAGATATGGGTAAAATATATACGAAGTATATATACAGACCCCCCTATACTTAGCGAGTGATGTGTCCTCAGAGCACAAAAAGTGTAATGAAGACATAGCTCGGGCTAAGCGTAAGGGAGTGAAAAATTTATATACAGTGGTTCGCCCCTCTATACTTAGGCTGTGAACAGTCTAAGTATAGAAGAAGAGCGGGAAAATGAAGCGGTCGGGATATGTGGATGAAGAGAGTATAAACAGGTGGGTGTCGGTTTCCCCTATACTTAGGCTCTGGACAACCTAAGTATGGAAGAAGGGTGGAAATGGAGTGGTCGGGAGAAGGAGTGCGATGAGAGAGATGGTATATACAAATGGCATCGGTCCCCCCCTATACTTAGGCCTTGGCCTAAGTAGAGGAAGAAGCTGTACAAGGAGACCGATGTGGTCGGGAGGGAGGGTGGGTAGCCGAATGATTAAGGCGGTTTTCGGCTAATCTTCTTGTGAGCCTACGTTGGGAGATCATAATGATGAGGTGAAGATGGAGCATATGATTCCCAACTATGATCAGAGTCATCCTCAGAAAAATCATTATGGATAATAGATGAAGTGTTTGAGTCAGATGAAAGATATCCATCATCAGAGTTATCCTCAGAGGAGTAGTATTTGAAAGTGGACATACTCCAAATATTCTGATCTTTTTGTTTCTTCAATTGTTTTCTCAGAATTCGCTCCTTCTTGAGATCACGTGGTTTGTCCTCAGATGAATACTCGGAAGCATCGGTCTCGGTCAGCTCATATGAAAGAATTCCAGTGTACTTGAAGAGGGCAGGAGCATCAGCTTTGGATGAGTAGTAGTTAGGAACGGGAGTTGTCCAACGAGAATTGAATTTTGGATCCTTGCGAAGATATGGCTTTAGGGCTGCCGAACAGACTTCACTCATGTAGACCACCTTTTCCGGACCTGATGAGGGATCATCAACTGATTCCTCTTCCGAAAGGTCAAAGGTGACTCTCTTTTTATTTCGTCATGAAGGTGTCGGTTCACTTGAGTATCCAGATGAATAGCCATTGAAATTCTCCTTGGTTGGTGCTTGGTCTGTGTGCCTGTTCATAGTCTTCCGAATGCTTGAGCACTCTCGATTTGGGATTATTTGGTTAAGATATTCAGAGAATGTTGCTCCAGGGTGTGACCATGCATATGTCTCAGGATCATATGATTCATATGCATGATTCTCCATGGTGAGAGCGGTTGGGAATGGAACAGGGGGGAGATTTTCTAAACCAATAGTCTCATCAACAACCGCTATCTCAGGTGTGGCTACGGGGTATGGCTCTTCTACCGCTTCATGGTTGCGGCTGTCGGGGACTTCGTGGGTTGCCTCAGAAGATCATGGTTCCTCAAAGACATAGTCCGATCTAAGTGCTCCCAATGCTGTGAAATTGATTTCCCGAGTCTCACAATCAATACTCGCCTTGGCCAATGCTAACAACGGCTTTCCGAGAATGATTGGAGACTGGGTGAATTCTCCTTGATGCTCAATATCAATGATCGTGAATTCTACTCTGAGCGAAGTACCTTGGAATTTCGTGATGACAGAAATGATCCTCTCGGCCGTTTTATCGATCGGTCCGCTAATTGAAAAATCTCTCGTATCTTCCGAATCGGTCCGAGTTTGAGTTCATGGAATACAGAGGTCGGGAGGATATTAATTGGTAAATCGTCATCAATCCGAGCATGGGTAAAAATTGTATCTTTGATTTCACAATCAAATTTGGGCAACCGCTTCACTATGCGGCTCTTGGTTTTTCTCCTCAACACCACGGAGACGGCCATTGACAAGATATGTCTTTCGGTCTTTGTTCCTAATCCTGCCCGACTTTTTCATCGTTAATTTGTCCATTACAAATCCTTTAAGATCGGGGAAGTGTTCAATGGCCTGTAGAAAGGGAAGTTGAAAAATCAATTTCTTTCCTATTGCTTCCCGTACAACAAGATCCAAATTCTTCAGATCTTCTTCACTTTCAATTTTTATGTATTTTTTTGAATTTTTTCAATTTTTTTGTGGTTTTCAAATATTTCCATTTTTTGGTATTTTCTATATGGTGTGGGGGTGTGGTGTGTTCTTCAGATGAAAAGGGGCCTTGATATTCAGAGCGATAGTCAGCGGCATGGTCATTTCTAGGGGAGCAATGTGTAGAAGTGAAATTGTCAGAATAATCCCTAGGTCCCTGAATACCCTCAAAATTTTTAATCTTAGATCCAATCATTTCCTCATTCATTTTTATATCCGAGCTACCAGAGATTAATCGATCGACAAGTTCTTGAAATTTATCCTCAATTAAATCAAATTTCTTAATCATCCTCAAAATATTCTTCAAAATCTCTTCTTGACCAAGTATGGGAGTAGTTGGAGTATGTTTTTGTAATTGAATGTCCTCTTCCATTTTTCTATATGTACTAGGATAGGGGTCTCTTGAAATATCCGATATACGATCATCATTTTCTGAAAGTATCTCCTCAATAATCATGGAAGGTGGATGCTCATATGGTCTAGGTAAGTGGAGTTGGTCCAAGGGGAGTTGTGATCCTATGTGGTCGGCCCAATCCTCTGTATGAGTGAAGAGGGGGTTGTTATGTTCAATCCAGGATAATGATTTTTCATTGGTGTTCAAGATTGATGGAAGAGGTGAAGAAGTGTTCAATTCGAATCATGTGATTATCATCTCCCATGAATGATGGATTGCCATTTACCGAATATGAGGGATGAATTGTATGATCAACGTAAAGAGGATTAAATGAAGAAGTAGAGTCCTCAATCATTTGTTGGTTGTCTGCTCTGAATACAAAGGGTTGTTATTCATGAAACCGGTCAGATTAGCAGAAGGAGATGGATTTATTGGTGGTTGAGGGGGAGGTGTTTTGGGTCTAACCGATACGAATTCATTTTCATAGTATAACTCTGATGGATTCTCGGATAAACATTCGGCTATTTTTGAAAGAGCTGAAAGGAATGAGGGGTTGGGTTTGTTTTTGTACAAGAATTCCATTATCAAGAAAAGAGGAGAGATGATTGGAGGGGATAGTCAAGAGTAATCAAATGTGCGGCTATTGATCTTGAAATCGGTTCATGCACACCAATGCAAACACAATTCAAACCCCAGGTTCACGAACTCACACAATGAAGCCGTAAGAGTTCGGCTATTATCTTTTCAATTTTAGTTGGTGATAAATCAATCCTGCCAACAATTTAGTGAGCTGATAGGTGTCGGAGCTTGGCTCCAACCTTAAGTGTTGTCTCTCGCTCATTCAGAAAAAAAATCATCCAAGGTCGGGGTTGCTCTCCCACAAAAATTCTTGATTTTATGGATTCTTAAGATCAGCTATATTTAGCAGTCCCAATTTTAATGAGGTGATCACTGAAAAATTAGATGAGCACAAAATACAAGTCTACCGTCCAGTCCCAATTTCCTTTAAAATTATGTGATAAAAAAAGAGGGAGGAGTTCGGGAAAAGTCGATGCACGCGGAAACTATGATGAATGCTCAGTTAGGAGACTTACAGTGAATCCTCGCAATCTCCATGTGGGATGCTAGACAAGAATAGAAAATTTATTCTAAATGAATGCAAGCCGATAAAAAACCGCACCTAAGCAGAAAGTTCTATTAGCGGGAAAGAATTGAGTTAAATTTTTGGCTAAGTTGAACGATCTAATGTGCGTCTCAATTAAAGTGCAGTGTGGCCTTATTCCTACGAGCACAATCAAAAATATAAAATGCTCTTGAGAGCCGTATGTGCAGGTCTATCCTAATCGCCACTCAAGTCGGGTCCCACTCTCACTAGAGAGTGAAGTAGGCCACGACACACCACAAATAGAGTTCAAAGTCTTTGTACATATGATGAATCCACATTTCATCATCTTTATTCTATCATTTTGGCACCAAAAACACTAGCAAATGCCTGTAAATACCCTTTATTTCACCATCTTAGCATTCATGCATGAACCTGTAAATAGTGTATAAAACACTGTAATTAAAGCCAAAATTATAGAATAAAGAAAAGAAAAGAAAAAGAATAAAATATTATAAATATTTTATGACCCGAAACCCCGAGACCTAAGCATCTTGATGAATAGGTCGACAAGGAATAAAGTAGGGGGAGATAAGGTCAAAAATACGGTATAAATACCTATATTTTTCTATTCATTCTTTATTCATTTTGGAACCTATTTTTGGTTCCACTTTTTATACATCAAATAAATAAACTTTGTCATGAAAGTTGTAGATAATTTTATATAGAAAAATAGAAAATTGATTTCACAGAAAAATAATGTACAGATAAAAAGTTATGATCTGAATAAAAATCCAGAATCCCAACTTCCCAGACCCGTATCTCACAACTGACAACTCCAAATGCAGCAAACTCACCTTTAATTGTATATAGAATAAAAATAATCTATTTAATGGTGGTGTTTCGTATTTGGCGGAGCTACGGTTTGAAAGTTGAGTTTGGACCCTCGTTGTACATTGTACAGATTAAAATATTCAATTTATTCTTTATTTATTATTTTTATAATTTATATTTTTATAATGTTGTAAATATTACTAATAATAAGTATGTATATTAAAATCAGAATTAGAATACAAAAGAAACACAAAATAAAATACTTGTATATAGAATACATAGATACAATACTTATATACATACCTATATAACATACTCTTCTACTTCACTAAATATACAAAATAAATCAGAAAAATAAAATAAAAATATATTTGTGTACATAAAAATATTTTATATTTTTATAAATTAATAACAAAAAAATAATAATATTAAAAATACCTAAATAAAATAAAATACTTAAATATATAGATATTATACCTATAAGGGATGTAAATATAAACTCATAAAAATATGCCTCATAAAAATAAATAAAAATCAAAATAAAATACTACATAAAATTTTAAGCATTTTTTATTTAATAACCAAAAATTAATTCGACTATTTTCTATTTTTTGTCGAATTAACAAAACATTTTTGCAATCTTTTTCCTGGTTGGTCCTGATAAACACAGATTATCGTAGGTTTAAAGAGTATGTCTCACACAAGGCGGAGACAACCGATGTCGATGCGGCGACCCACAATAAAGTGTATTTAATCAACAATGAACCCACAATCAAGTATCAAACAATGAAAAACAAGTGTGGAGTCAAATTTATTTTTAACTCTGCACAAATGGTGTATAGTGACAAGTATGCATAGAGTTCGAACACAGGGAACAGACAGGTAGAACAGGGCACTAAGGCTCAAAAATGTGTGTGAAAGTGATCAAGAGTCTACTATGCTAAATTTTTGTGGGTTTTTAATTTTTATATTTTTTTATTTTATTTTTAATTTTATAATTTTGTATTTTGATTTTTAATTTACTGATTTTAATATTTTCTTTTTATATTTTATATTTTTTAATTTTTCTTTTTCAATATTGGGATGTAAAGGCAATGTAATAAAAGAGAGAAAGAGATATAGATAAAAATATCCAAAAATTAGCAAATAAAGTCTTTTTGGTCTTTTTATGCTTTTTTACTGTTTTTGTTATTTTTGGGTAATTTTTAGAATGTTTTTGGTATTTTTAATTAGCAAAATAAAGAAAACAGTGGCAAAAATGCAAGGCTGAAACTTAAAATGGAGAAATAAAATATCAAACAGTAACAAAAATTCTCCAAATTAATTTTCACTTAAAGATAATAAAACAAAGAAAATTCAGGAAAAGAAAACACTATTTTTGGATTTTTTATGAATTTTATAAATTTTTATGAAGGTTTTTAGAGTTTTGCAATTTTTAGGAGTTTGGTTTTATATTTTTTAATGATTTTTGGCCTGAAATTAAAACACACTAAGGGGAACAAAATATATTTTTTTGGGATTTTTCTGGAGTATTTTTATATTTTTTAGTGATTTTCTAATGCAAACAGTGCTGAAAATGGCTATTTTTGAATTTTGATAAATAATAAAACGCAATAATTATGAAAAATAAAAATGTGATGATAAACTACAATGCATCAGGAGCTTAAACTGATTTTTGGGGATTTTTTGGGGTTTAATAGACGCATGCATAAAATACAAGCAACAAAAAGAAACTACATGCAGGCCAGGGGCTTTTTAGTAATTTAAGGGAAGTTCCAGGGCCTCTGCGCAATAATCTCACAAAATAATTAACTAAGGAAAATAGTTTCTGGACGGGTTATTAAATACCCACAACCGCAAGGTCCTTGTCACAAAATACCCACGCGCACGTGCCCACGCACGTGCGCTTGGCTGGCAAGGTTCTCAATGTAATTCCAGATATGCACGGGGGGTTCTTAGAAATTATTACAAAAGATATAAAACAGCACTTGAAAGTTTCTGTGCTAAATGCTAAACACAAAAACGCATGGGGGAGAAACGCAAAATACCCATGCTATCAGCAGATCCGACGGTGGCAGCGCTTCACTAAAGGCACGTGGCAGCACCACAGGGCCCGATGCCCCTTCGGGTTATAACGGCCAGGATTAAAAGATGCTTCACTGATCGAACGGCTCTGGCGAAGATGGATCCTACGGCTGCTGTACACCCGCCTGGGTGTTCTTGATCCTACGGCGGTGGATGCAACTGGAAGATCCGAGGAAGAACTCGGCCTTGCCGAGTTTCGTTCACGCACAGGAGCTTGCTCCAGCCGCCAAAATCACGGCCGACGGTTGCGATCACCTCCAGCTACTTCTCCCCGACGTCCAGGTAGCTCAGATGGGACAGAGGGCCGACGAATGGCCCCCAGCCGCACGAGGAAGCTCCAGCCGACCTGGGGGGTTCTTCTTCGTCAAATCGGGGCTCAGATACCCCCTTCTCCACCTGCAATTGAAACCAAGGGAAATGGCAGATATCGAGCGAGCAGGCGGAGGCTTTTATCGGCGATGATGGGTGCGTGGAGGTTGGTGGATGGTTGCCGGAGCGCGAAGAACTCCGGCAAGGTGTTCGATGGTGGATTTACGCTAACGGGTGAATCGAAGTGCAAGCTAACTATCAAAGACGACAGCTGGAATAAAAACTATCTAAACTTTAAAGAAAAATGGAGCGAAATGACCTCGATTGGCTGGTCGGCCAAGAGGAAGAGACCGCACGGCGTCGCCGGAGATGGAATGGTTGGAGCCGCTCCTTAACCTCTCCAAACGCCGCGAACTCGGCCGGAGGTGCGCCTGTCACGCGCGCCAGTCCAGGGCACAAGTCGAAGAGGGATCGGATTGGTCAAAGAGGGTTCAAATTGCAAAGGAGGGAAATGGGTTGCTTTTGAAGCGAGGTGGAGACGCGACTTTCAAGACTCGCTCACGGGCAGGCGAAGAAGATTTGGATAGATCTGGTAGGCTGGCGTGGATCACAATCGTACTAGGTACAACTTTCATGAAGGGTCATCCATCCCTCGAGCAACGCATCATGGCGAAAAAAATCGAGAAGTATGGGTCACGGGCAGTTCTGACAAGGGGGCAGGCTAGGGCCAGGGAGTTGACCGGCTGGTCAACATCCCAGGCCACCTGGTTGGTCCACGTGGACCAACCAGGAAAAAGCCCAAAAAAAGTTTTGAAAATTCGTTTTAAAATAATAAATGAATTATTTAGATTTAGGTTATTTAATAAAAAGTATTTATTATTTTATAAATTATTTTATTGTGATTTTTAATTATTTTTATGAAATATATTTTTACAAGTTTGCATTTATACACTTATAGGTATCTTTATCTATGTATTTAAGTATTCTATTTTTATTTAGGTATTTTTAATATTATTATTTTTATTTATGATTTTATAAAATTATAAAATACTTTTATATACATAAATATATTTTTATTTTATTTTTCTGATATGGTTTGTATATTTAATAAAATACAAATATGTTTTGTATAGGTAATATATATAGGTAATTCTATGTATTTTATTTTTAAGTATTTTATTTTTGTTTTTATTTAGGTTTTTATTCTTATTTCAATGTACATAATTATTACAAGTATTATTTACAACATTATAAAAATATAAAATTATAAAAATAATAAATAAATAATAAATTGAATATTTTATTCGGTACACGTATACAATAGGGGTCCAAAAGTCAACTTTCAAACCGTAGCTCCGCCAAATGCGAAACCACCACCATTAAATAGATTATTTTCTTCTATATACAATTAAAAGTGAGTATGCTGCATTTGGAGTTCCCGTTTGTGAGATACGGGTCTGGGAAGTTGGCATTCTGGATTTTTATTCAGACCATAACTTTTTATCTGTACATTATTTTTCTGTGAAATCAATTTTGTATTTTTATTTATAAAATTATCTACAAATTTTATGTACAAAGTTTCTTTATTTGATGTATAAAAAGTGGAACCAAAAATAGGTCCAAAAATGAATAAAGAATGAATAAAATAAAAGGAATTTCATTGGTATTTTGGGCCCTTATCTCCCCCTACTTTATTCCTTGTCGACCTATTCATCAGGATGCCTAGGTCTCGGGGTTTCGGGTCATAAAATATTTACAATATTTTATTCTTTTTCTTTTCTTTTCTTTATTCTATAATTTTGTCTTTAAAAACCGCATTTTATAAAGTATTTACACACATATGCATAGATGCTAAAATGCATGAATTAGCTCTATTTACATGCATTTACTAGGGTTTTTAAGGCCAAAATGATAGAATAAAGATGATGAAACGTAGCTTCATCAGTCCACGTGGACCAACCAGGTGCCTCCGACTGTTGACCAGCGGGCCAACAGTCTGACCTACTCCCCCTGTAGCTCGGCGCGCCTCGTTTTTCCCCTGCCTTGGTGGATTTTTCGAGGGCGCGCCGTTCACCCTCTGCTGCCGCTTCCTTCATGGAACTTGTTCCCTGTAGATCCATCTCCATCGCCGCCCTTCCATATCTCCCTAGATCGCGTTGGTGCGCCCGTGACTTCCCCTCGAAATCACGCATCCACCATTCTTCAAATACGAGACCTCCACTTCCATCCTCGGTTTGAGTCCCTTCGGTCCACCCCTCTTCGCCATTCTCGTGCTCTACGCATACCTGGAGGTGACAGCTCCAGCGCCGTGCCCTCAGCCAAGGCGATCGAGGTCGGAGGCGTCTCCGCCACCTCCCCCAACTTCGGCGGTCGCAGGTATCTTTCCCTCTGGCTCCGACCATTGAGGCAGCCCCATATCCCTCATTTTCGTTCGCATTTTGTTCACCATAGTCTAAGGTTCGAAAGCCCTAAAAACCTCTCATTTCCATCAATCAAATCGACCACCTCGACCGCCTCGCCGGAGCGCAACTCCGGTCGAGCTCCACCCCTTCGTTTAGCGCCACCTCTTCGCCACCGCAGGGTCCAGGCAACTTGCCCTGGACCCTCTTATCTTGTTTTGCAGGTTAACGCTCGTTGAATCGTACCTGGGTGCAATTTTGAGCATCGCCGGACCTCGGCCGAGCTTCCCAGCTCCGCCGCCTACGCCAGCGAGCCTCGGCTGTCGCCGAGGTATTTTGACACCCCCAGGAGTTAGAAGAGGACCAGAGGATGCTCCAGCCGTATTTTGAAGCCAAGAAGCCCGTCGGAGACGGAGCGTGACCTCGGAGAACTTCGGCTCGCCGGAGTTCATCGTGGTTCTTGTCCCGACCTTCGCCACCGTTGGATCGAGGCGGAGTCCCAGATCGCGCATCGACCATCAGATCGTACGAGTCCAACCACCGTTGGATCTCATTCTGAGATCTAATCTCAGACGTCGAAGCGAAGCGTCATCGGCCGTCGAGATTGCGCCACGTGTTAAGTGGCTTCTTCAACGCCGTTGGATCGCGCGTCGAGGGTATTTTGCACCTTAACCCTCGCGCATTTTGTATTTATTTTTAGTATTTAAACTTTTGTCTGTCGTATAAAAACTCTGGGTTATTTGCATGTAAACCCCTAGCGTCTATTTTATTTACATTCAGGTCATGTGCCACGTCACCTCACGTGCCTGTGCGCGTGAGGGGGTGGGCTTTTTGCAAGGACCTCCCTGAGGTTTATTTATTTCAGTTTAGTCCCAAGATTTTGTAACGTAGTGTATAACTTTGGGATATTTTGCATTGAACCCTCTGAGACTATTGAATATTTCACTTAGGTCCCTGTCAGGCGCGTGTTCCGCACGTGTTTGACTTGGGAATTTTGTACTCAGGCCCCTCCGGGTTTTGTCATTCGTTTTTAGTCCATTAAATGCAAGTTTCAGTTTAAAAAGTTGTGGAAATTTTGCTTGTAGCCCCTGGAAGTTTTGGAAATTGCATATATACCCCTGCCAGGCCTGTTTAATATTTGGATGCTTGTTTTAATTATTTCACTTATCATTTCGCCTCCAAAAATTCCACAAAAATAGGCTTCAGCTCCTGTTTGCTTGTACTTGCACGCCATATTTTTGCATTGCATTTTTATTGCATTTTCATATTTACTAAAAATCAAAACATGCTTTTTAATCACTGTCTTGCTTAGAAAATGCCAAAAAATATTAAAACGTTTTGAAAAATTCCAAAAAAAATATATTTTGTGTGTTTTACCATCTTCTAGTGTCAATCCAAAAATCACTAAAAATCTCAAAAGAAAAACCTTAAAAATTTGAAAATACATAAAAACTTCAAAAAAATTCTCAAAAATTGTAGAAAACTCCAAAAATAGTAAACTCAAGTCCTGTAGTCTCCTGTTTTTATTGTCTTTATTTGAAAAATAGTTTGAAAATATTTTGTGGTTGGTTGCTATTTTTGATTCTCATTTTACTCACAGCCAACACAATTTTCACTGTTTTCCCTTATTTCAGCATTTAAAAATACCAAAAACATCTGGAAAATACCCAAAAATCCCATAAACAGTAAAAATCCTAAAAGTATCAAAAACATTTTATTTCTGATTTTTTTTGTCATTTTTTCACATTTTTATAAATACTTTATCTTGTCTTTTATTACTTTGCTTATATTTTCCAATATTGAAAAAGAAAAAAATATAAAATATAAAAATCAGAAAATCAAAAATCAAAATACAAAATTAAAAATTAAATTAAAAAAATTAAAAAATAAAAACCCACAAAAAAAGATTCCTTTGATTGCTTGCTTAGTGTAGACACATCACACACATTCACTTGTGCACATTTATTTGAATTACCCTGCTTGCTCCATGTGTTCGAACTCTCTGCATACTTGTCACTATACATCATTTGTGCAGAGGTTAAAAATAAGTTTTAACTCCACATTTATTTCTAATTATTGATCTTTAGTGTGGGTTAATTGTTGATTAATTTCAGAGTTGATTGGTTAACACATCGACTGTGTTCCCGCCTTGTGTGGAATACAAGACCGATCGATTTTTGGAGTTATCAACACACGCGAGAGTCCAAACGGACACCGCTATAAATGAGCAGAAATTAAAATTTGCAGAAATTAGAAACCTAGACTCTACGCTCTCTCACGACTCGACTCGATCTTAAATTTATTGCGGCTTCTTCAGATGTCGGTGAAGATGCGTCGGTTTCTTGAAAAACCGCTCCACGTACGCCATGTACCTCGCAAGAAAAATAAGAGAGAGATAATGTAAGAGAGTGACTCAAAAAATAATAAAATAAGAAAATAAATGCTGGAAAAATTTATGGAATTTACAATGAAAAATTCGGGGGTCAGACTACCCGAATGCGGAAAACCGAGCGAAAAATGTCAAAACACAAACTAAGCCGTTTGCCTCCCCAGCAACGGCACCATCTGACGGATCCGAAATCACGCGCATTAAGAAGTTGTTATTTTAATCTTCATGAGTGAAAATAAATGTGTGTCGTTCGTTGTACGCGGCGATCGGAATTAGTCAAGAAATAACCACGAATTTTATTCAATTTCAATCAAGTGGTTTTTATATTTATTTTACTTGGGCAAGTCCCAAGGTCGATCACAAGGAGGCAAAGGAACAACCCAGAGATATGTCTATCCTATTTCGTGTTCGGTTTTTAAGGCGATCTTTTTTTGGAATTTTTAATGCAAATGAGGGATGCAAAATGCAATTTTGGCCTATTTTAGGGACTAAAATGTAAATTTCAATCAAACGATGTCCGAAAAAAACGAAACTTGGTCACAAGGTAGATTATAATGAAATGAATGCACTGTATTTTTTTTTTGAAATTTTTGGATGCAATATGAATTTTTTATGAATTTTTAAATGCAAACAAAATGATTTTCAATATTTAATTGTAATAAACATTTAACCTACTTATTTTCAAGATATAAAATTATCTAAGATCTATCACTAGGTGATTGATCTCAGAAAAATCCTAGACCTCGAAAATGTGGGGTTGAATACCTATTAAAAATTAAATACTGAAATGTGCTAAATGTTTTTTACAGAGCAATTTATGCATGCAAATGCAAAGATTTTTGGGCACAATGTCAAGCACAATAATCTCTACAGTATGTGATTTTTCAGGGATTTTTAGAGCAATGATTATTCAACTATAAATTTTAGAGCACAAAGTGGGCAAAATATGCTAATTTTCACAGAACAAATAATTATTAATTAACCACTTATCACAAAAATATCCACAATATGTTCAGATGTAGAGAATAAACTGCGAAACTAAATGCCAATTTTTATAAATAAAATAATGCAATGTAGAGGTCTAAAATAAATGACAAAGACAGGGGTACAGATGCAAATGATGAAATGAACTAAATAAACTGAATGAACTGAGGGGGACCTAATTGCAATTACCTATAGTTATAGGGGTATTTCTGCAAATTTCTCCAGAGGTCACGTGCCAAGCACGTGACCATGGAGGTCTAGATTGGTATGCAAATATGATGAGAACTGGGGGCTTCCGCGCAATTTGCCCAGTGGTCACGTGCGAAGCACGTGACCTGGGTGACGTGCTGATGACGTCCCCCACGCACGCGCTTCGCGCGTGCTAGGGTCTCGGGCCTGGCGCCCGGTGATGCGGCAATCGACGAGGCCGAAGCTCAGCCTTGACTGGAGATGGCGAGGCGGAGGTCGAAGCCGTGGCTGGCCGGCGAGCGTGCGGAAGCTCCTGGCAGTAGTCGAGGGCGCGCGGGGCTTCTGGCCGGTGCTTCTGTTGGCTGGCGATCGGTGGAGCGGCGATGCGATGGCGTGGATGCAGTCGGAGATGGTCGGTGTCGTCGTCGTCGGTCGGGGAGCGAAGGTGGAAAATGAAGTCGTTGTCGATGACGTGAGGCTCCAGGCGGAGGCGTAGGTGGCGAAGCTCGAAGGTTGACGGCGATTGAAGTTGCTGGCGATGGTCGTCGGGGAAGGAAGTGATGAAGACGAGTTGGTGGAGGTGGAGGATCGTCGTTGGCTCGACGCAGAGGGGCGGAGCCGGGGCAGCAACAACCGAGGAGCTCTCGATCGTGGGGCGGCGACGAGCTTGGAGCTCGGATTTCGCCGTAGATGAGCGGAGCTCTGGTTTGTCACCCCGAAGTCATCCTCGATTGGCGGATGGGGGTCTTCGACGGCGCTGGGCCTTTAAATAGAGCGAGGGTCGTCGTTGATATCGCGCGATACGCGGGGGAATTGGTTGCGACGAAGGCGGGACAGCGGCGCGGAGGTTACGGCGGTGGTTGGCGACGAGGTCAACGGCGGAGGATTCAGAGGGTCGGTTGCGAGGGGGTGTGACTGGGGAAGGAGATGAACCGCGGCCGTTCGATCGGCCGCTGATCGAACGGCCGTGGAGCAGCCACGCTGCGAAGGGGAGAAAAGGGCGACGCACGTGCTTGGAGGCACGTGCCGCGCACGTGCGTGCCTTTAATTTTTTTATAAAAACGAAATTAAAAAGGGGCGAAAAACGCTGACACGTGGCGATCCCTGGGGCGGCCACGTGTCAGCACCAGGAAATTCGAAGAAAAACATTTTGTAAAATCGATAAAAAATAGCAAATGACCTCGGATCGAAAAAGTTCCTTCACGAAAAATGCTCGTCTCGACGAGATCTACAACTTTTATGAAGACATTAAAGCCAAATTCGGTCAAATGTAAAAAGTGAATTTTTGGGGTATCCCATGAAGACATTAAAGCAAATGACATTGATTTTTGGGGTTTTCTATTTTTTTGCCATTTTTAAAATAAGATAAAAAACCGAAAAAATATAGATAAATCAAAGATAAATAAAAGACACCTTAATCTTTTTTTGGACTTTTATTAATTAAGAAAATATACATAAAATACAAGGTCAAAAATCGCGAAAATATACAATGAACAAAAGAGGCCTAAAACCCAACTTTCACATACGAGCTCCGATTCACTTGAACTTGGTCTTGTTTTGAAGGTAATTGAATGTGCATTAGTTCAAAAGTGAGTAGGATCAAATCGGACACTGGATGGGGAAGATATGTGTCTTTTAGTTCGAAAATCTTGAAACTAGGGTTTGAGTTTTTGGTCCACTTACCTGGGTCAATTATTATTTTTTATTTTTTATTTATTCTTGTTAGTGATGTGTACACAGTGGAGGTAGTTTTGGGTTATGCGGTGTCAGCATGAAGGAGTTAAAAATAGGAGAAGTTAGGCTATTTACAGGTTATTTTTGGCTTGGATTTTTGGCTTCTTATTTTATGCAGAAATTAGTGCTAAAATGCAATTCTTATGAAATCATGCATAAATGCTAATTATGCAGAATAGATACAGATATGCTGTTGATTTTGAGGGAATGGAGCTTAATAAATGAGATTTAGAGGGATGAATCCGAGATTCATCACAGGTGGTGAGGGTTCTTGCTAGCTATTGCAGCGATGGTGGAGGTTGTGTGGGGTGGGAGGAGGGGCTTCGTTGCAGAGATGGCAAAGGTTGGGTTGAGGGGGAGGGGGGTTCGTTGCGACCTAGGGGGATGGGGTCAGAGGGGAGGAGCTCATCGGGGTGGTGGATTGCGACCTGGGTGGAGGGGGGCTGGAGGGGAGGAGCTTCGTCGGGGGGAGTGTGCGGGCCTCGTTTGCAAGTGGGTTGCGACCTGGGGCGGGGCTGGAGAGGAGGAGCTTCGTCTGGGGAGTGCGGGCTTCGTTTACAGGTGGATTACGACCTGGGGGAGGGGGCCAGAGGGGAGGAGCTTCATCGGGGGTGGGGGTGCGGGCTTCGTTTGCAGGTCGGGGGGGGGGGGGGGGGGTCTGCTGGCAGAGAGGATGGTTGAAGGGAGAGGAGGAGGTTGGCTTCGTTGTAGAGATAGAGGAGGTTGACCGGGGGTGTTTCGTTGCGACCTGGGGGAGGGGTTCTTGCTGTCTGCTGGTTGGAGGGGAGGAGCTTCGTGTTCGGGGGGGGGGGGGGGGTGTTGGCCGGAGGGGGCCTCGTTTGCATGTCAGTGGGGAGAGGGGGATTTGCTGCTAGCAGATGGGAGGGTGGCCAGAGGAGGGGAGGGGCTTCGACGATTTTAGTGGCGGAGGAGAGGGGAGGATGGTCGACGGGAGAGGAGGAGGTGGTCGGCGACAGTGGAGGTCGGTGGGGGGTTTCCTAGCTGGAAGATGAGGAGGAGGTCGCGGGCTCTGGTTGGAGGAGGAAGAGACATGGCTGTAAATAATGGGAATTAGAGGGTATAGAGTGTAAAATATTTAACGGATATTGTTATTGTTAACAGAAAATTCTTGGAAGTTAACACGGGATTTTGAGTGTAAGAGTCGAGCACTATTGGAGGTCAAGGGTTTAATTCGTGATTATAGAGGTTTCTATAGTAATTATGAAATTACTCAGGATTATAGGTGCAAATATCCCTTAAAGAATCAGGTTTTAAATCTACTATCCACATTTTATATTCTTTTGTAATATTCACTTTTATATCATTAAATTATAGACATAATATGATATAAAATGGGATTCGAGTTCATTTATCTCTTTTATTATTTCTAGCACTCCTTGCAAACGAAATAACTTTTTTTCATTTCCTAATAATTATAAATATATTTTGATTTGAAGTTTTACTTAATATTTTAAAATCAAGGATGTATTTAAATAAGTTTAAATTATTATATTTATCATAATTTAAAAATAACTATAAAAAATAACATGATCTATTTGAAAATCCAATATTAATTAGATTAAAAAATATTTATTTTTTTTGAAAGAAAAAGGGTGACAACCCGAGTTGGGACTCACCGCACTTCAGCTTTATATATTAAAATGAATAAGTGAGATACATTACCTTGTGTACCACAAGTGATAGAGGGAATGACAAGAAGCGACAACATTTTCTGAATAGATCCTTTGATTTCTAAAAATTAAGTCATTTCTTCCCCCCCCCCATATGGACCATAGAGCTGCAAATGGTAGAGCACAATCGTCCGTCGAGTTACCTCCAACAGTCCTCAGAGATCTCCAGAAATCCACCAAGCCACCATGTCTGACCCACGATGCTCCTAATGCCTCCCAAACCTGTTCTGATAAAGGACACGCGAAGAACAAATGTTCCGCATCCTCCATCTGTGCGCCACATCTGTCACATCTGGTGTCCGAAATACCAAAAAGCTTGCTCCTTCTGGCCTTGTCACAGATCCTACCCTTTCTAAGGCATCAAAGGAATACTTTCACTCTGCATGGGATCTTGCTTGCCCAAATGATCTTCATGTCTTGGTCCGACTCATCTGATGTCCCTCTGAATAACTTGTAAGCCTTTTTTACGGAAAACCTGCCCTCCCTCCAAATAGAATGATCCCTCCCCATGGATATACATGTAGGAGACGGCAATTCAGACTGCAGTCTAGTCATCTCTTCTAATCTTCGGTTTGAAAGGGTAGATAGGAACAACGGGGCCCATGAACCAGACCCACCAACATCCGCTACGGTACACTCCTTGCTTTCCGCCGATGCAAATAATCTTGGAAACCTATCACATAGTGATCCATCGCCTGTCCAGTTGCATGTCCAACCAAAAACGAAAATTCGTCCCGGTGCCCATCTTCGGTGTCATTGCTGACCTGAGCTGTGGCAGGATTTCACGAACCCTGCACCAAAGCGAAGATTCAAACCGCATTCTTCTTTATTTATCTTTCAAAAACTGAAAAGCATGCTCTATTTAAAAATAACATTTGAAATGCATTTTTTTTCATTTTTATCATACATGATACATGATAGTAAACTTGCCCCTCCTTGATAAAATTCCTATTGTATGCTGTCCCTACCACTAAAAGTTAACAATGGCAATCTGTTAGATTTTATGTCCATTGTACATTTTCAAGTCAAGTCTATACATCTCAGCACAGTTTACATGGCAAAAGAAAAAGGTGTGTTCAATCTGCGGTGGAAAAATATTTGGTTCACAAAACGAAGGACAAGTATGTTTGGATCACAAGTGAAGGAAAAGAAATAAAAGATATCATTCTAACTTTCTCCTCTTCCGCCATTGGAGAGTGTGCGACCCTCTCCTTCCCAACTCTTTCTCTCTCTACCATTTTCCTCTCCCCGTCTCCTCTCTCTCTCTCCTGTTCTTCCCCAACAACCAAAGACAACCCATACGGAGAAGGAAGAGGAGGAGGGAGACCACCCTCCCTTCTCAACACGGTCACCTCACCTCCACCATCCCCGATTTCCACAACGATCCCTCCTCCTAATCGACTGCCTTCCACCAAATCTGATACACCAACAAAAGGGATCTCATGAGGACATACACGAAAGCAAGAAGCCATGCAGCACCAATGGCATGAAGAACATGAAGATAGGAGAAGATCCGATCCATCTCATAGTTGCAGGTACCAGATCAAACGATATAGATTGCATTGTTTTCAGGGTTCCTCTCGGTTCTCGAGATTTCTCTCAGATCTGAATGCCCAACTCTTTGTTTGTGTTCACAGGGACATATAAGAAAACAAGGTCAACTATAGCAGATCCGCGCGATCCAAGAGGTACCGAACCCTAGAAATCCCATCCACGTGAGGAACCCACAAATCTCGAGGCAGGAAGGATTGGCAAATCCGAAGGATGGCATTGTCCTCATCCTCATCGTCGTCGTCTTCCCCGTGCGCCGCGTGCAAGTTCCTGCGGCGCAAGTGCACACAAGGCTGCGTTTTCGCACCCTACTTCCCGCCGGACCAACCGACCAAGTTCACGAACGTCCCACCGCGTGTTCGGTGCAAGCAACGTCGCGAAGCTTCTTAACGACCTCCCGGCCGCCCACCGTGAAGACGCAGTCAACTCGCTCGCATACGAGGCGGAGGCACGTCTCCGTGATCCCGTCTATGGGTGTGTCGGCTATATATCGCTCCTCCAGCAGAGGCTGAAGCAGCTCCAGCTAGATCACTACAATGCCAAGAAGGAGCTCACAGCGTACATTGGGGGACCTTTGCCAACAACGTTCTCCTACCACCCGGAAGGACAGGGGCAGTTCCTGCCCCAGTGCCTTCCGGGGGTAGGCAGGAACGCCGACCCCCAACTGCTGCTGCAGGATCAACTGCAACAGCAACAACAGTTGCGGTTGCAGTTGCACCTGCAGCAGCAACAGCAACATGAATTAGGAGGATGCGTCGACGACTACGATGTGATGGGTGGCAGTGGCGGTGGTGGTGGAATGGAGATGTTGGTCATTCCTCAAGGGATGGAGAACATTGACGTACAATCGCAGCTCGTACGGCAGGAGGAGCTACCTCTTCGGGAGCTGGAGTGCGAGGAGGCGGTGCGAGAGAGGAGGGAAGGGAGCTACGAGCAAGGGAGGAGCGGTGGTGGGGTTGGAGGTAAGGTATTTGGGTCATCTTCATGACCTCTATCACAGGTCTCAGCTCTCAGCCCCTTCATCTCTTGAGATCGATGATCATCAACACCTTACATTCCCTAGATTCTTCTTCTATGTTGATGATGCCATTCGAAAACCAACCCTATTTTGTTAACAATATGTAGATCTTGATTGTTGTGTCCATGTAAGCGATCTTGTAAAGTAATGGAGAAAATAGAGTTAATTTGGTATGTACATGTAACTCAGTCATGACCGGATCCAAGTCCTGGTAAATTGAGGAGGGTTGCACGTTAGATAGCCAACAAGTAGCACAATATAAACAAATTCCTAGGTAGTGTTCTTTTTAAGAATATTATTTTATGAATTTATCTCAAAACTTTTCAACATGGATTTTATTTGGGAGAAAAGTTTTGTTGTTGTAGATGATGATAACGTGTGTGTGATTAGAAATTCAATGTTTTTTAACTTTTTTATGGGGAATTTGTATATTAATTAAAAGCTGGATCCGAATTCCATGCACTCTATTGAATGGTACATCGTGATCTGTGACGCACGTGATCTGGTGCCTAATTTGGATGACGGGTTTTTTATTCTTTTTCATTCAATTTTTCGGGATAAATTTTGTTAATAAGCCGCTACTGGATGGAGGCTGATCGTCCTGGTGCTGTCCCTCCTATGATGGCGTGAGTCGTTCGACCTTGATCGGTTCATGTGATTTTGCACGGTATAATCCACAAAAAAAGTACAAAATTGTGCAAACCGTGCGATCGTGATCGAGCACCGCACACAACTATTGCATAATCTGCTGCAATTTGGCCTGCAGCTGACGATCCTAGATGACTCCTTGAATTCTATACAACTCTGACAGGTTCTTTGGAGTAACCTTGCAACCGAGAAGGACTATTTTCTAGTACATCTCTTAGATAAAATCTGCATTCTTACGTAGTTCACGAAAACATTAACAACTTGAAAGGAAGAGACATAGGTCTGAGTTGCAGTGCAGATAAAATCTGCATTCTTACGTGTTCTCTGTTTGTTAATGCGTTGTGACAATATAATTATGAGCAAAATGTTGAAGCTGTGCATGCTGTAGTTGCTAAAGAACCATATGTAAGAAATTATATACATGCAACTACCATATATGGTAGATGCCAACTTTAATTTTATTTCTTATTTTTGTGGCTCATGATTAATGATGAAAGGATGCATCATTGGGAGGTTGCTTTTGGGTGGTTACCTTAATGGATAGGTAACCATCATGTTTTATAAATATGTATTGGGGTCCCCTCTCCCTCAACCAATGAATTATTGAGGATCCATTACTCAAGCACATTGGGCAAGAGTTGAGAAGGAGAAGGAAATCCCATCATCTCGACTTCAATTCCTTAAGCGATGGCTTCCGGTTAGTGCTTCAATTCTTTAGTATGTTAGATCTATTTTTGGTTTAATATATAGATCTATCACCATAATGATAAGATGAATTAAATAAGAAACCGTCTTATTTCTTATACTGGTTGCGCAGATAATTTTCATGGAATTTTCGACAGACAAATAAGAAGTGCATGAGATAATTTTTCTAGTCGTACAGAGTGTTATATTAGATTTCAGATAAATTGGAGCTGTACAATAACATCAAAATGTTGTTAAACCAGAATGTTTCACTAAAGCAGCTTAGACCATTGTAACATCAAATGTTGTTAAATCAAACTGTTTCACTAAACCATTCTCAGCAAATCACGACGAGTAACCACTGTAAAAAAAATGGTATGGAAGCTATTAAACAAGTGGCATGGGCAGAGGCCTCGTAGTTCGTGTTTGCTAATGGCGGAGCAGCAACAAACTGTTGCATTCTTCGATTTGCTGTCATTTAAGTTTGCTTGAGCAAGTGGACAAAGGGGGGCAAAACAGATGCTTTCAGAAGCACGCATCAGCCACAGTGCATTCAACCAGTAGCAACGCGGATCGTCTTATGTACCGGGGGTTGCAGCATACTCTCCTTGGGACTGCTCGATCACGATCGAACGGTTCTCACAAAATTCTACTTTTTGTAGGTCCGGATCGATGGATTTCATGGGAACAGCTCGATCAAAGGGTGCAGCAGAGTTTGCTGTGACCCTCAGTACAACAGGCAATCTGCGCCCTTCAACAAGCCCCTGATTTTCCTCCCACTGCGTCCTTTTCTCCTCCTCACTCCCATGCTCCCCCGAAGGACGTGGGTTCGTTTGATCCATATCATCATCATCCTCATTATTTTCTCTAAAAATTCAGATCTGATGGATTTGGTTAAAACTAGGAGCACCTTCTAGAATTTTAACCATGGTTTAAAAAATCGGACCGGTTGGATCTGGAACTGGCCCCGACCCGGTTGGTTCGACCGGTTTTAGGTAATTAATTTTTTAAAAAAAGAAAATAAAAAACCAGATCGGATCGGGTTGACCCGGGCGGTTGGACCGGGTTGACCCGGATTTGACGGTTTAGTGTATTTTTAAAAAATAAAGGTTTAAATAGTGAAATAATAGGGTTTTTTATCACTTGTACCCTTGTTAAATTCTACAATTTCAGTTACGTCCCTCTCTTTTTTGAAATATAACTTGTACCACTACTTTCTTGGGGTAATTTCCTAAAAACAAATATAAATAAATTATTACAATATTATATTCATATATAATGCTAGAAAATGTGACTACATTTTGAGAGTTTTATTCGAAATAGACAATCATGTTTTTATGTTGAAAGATTTGACATTTTAAATGATTATTTCATTGATATATAAATACATATTTACATATTTCTATCTGGTTTTATCGGTTCAAAAAAACAGTTCGATCGGTCAGACCAGTAAATTAAGCCCGGTCCGGTTTTTTCCGAGTCGATACGAATGATGACGTCATGCTGACATCGTCACA